>VWZE01013327.1:70144-85921 GCA_013396675.1 Eubucco bourcierii
GTCCACGTGGACAGGCTATGGCAGCATCTACTGAAACAGCAAGTACATGAAGGCTGGTGTTACAGGGTTGTGGCCTGAACAGCACTGATTACTGGTAACTGGAAAATGATGCTGGTATTTTTTTTTCCCTCCCTGTAGAGTAGCTCTGTTTCTAAAATATGTGAAAAGGGCTGCCTGGGGAGGTGGTGGTGTTGTCATCCCTTGGAGGTGTTTAAAAGACATGGATGTGTTGCTGAGGGATGTGGTTTAGTGGCAGTAGATAAGCAGCAGTGGTGGGATTGTGAGCTCTAGGCAAGGGTTTGGTCTTGATGATCTCAGATGTCTCATCCAAGCCAAACAGTTCTTTGATTCTGTGCTCCTAATGATCTGCCAAAAGCACTACAGGTGGCTGTTGATCAGCCTTGTGGCATTCACAGGCAAATGGCCCCCAGCTTTGGTTAAAAACCTCTTCAAATCTGAGCTGCTGGTGAGGGCATGGTTCACACTTTACCAGCTGCAGTGAATGCTGATTCGGGAGTGCCTGGAGCTTGCAGAATCTCACTGCCCTCCCACAGAGATCACAAGTGCTAGCATTTGGTGAGCTGTGCTCTGTCTGGCTGGAGTTCACATGGATGTTTACAGGAGATGGGACTCAATGTCAAGTCAAAAAACCACGTATCTGCACTGGCAGGATCTCTGTCCTGACTGTGATAGAAGTGTGTTCCTGTAACATCCCTTGCACCTTGTACTTGACATCAGCGAGTCCTATAGGGAGCTCTGGGGCTCCCAGCATGCAAATGGTTCATAGAATGTTAAGGTTGGAAGGAACCTCAAGGATCATCTAGTTCCAACCCCCTGCCATAGGCAGGGACACCTCCCACTAGTACAGGTCACTCAAGACCTCCTCCAACCTGACCTTGAACACCTCCAGGGAGGGAGCAACCACAACCTCCCTGGGCAACTTGTGCCAGTGTCTCACCACCCCCACTGTAAAGAACTTCCTCCTAACATCCAGTCTGAATCTCCCCTCTGCCAGTTCAAACTCATTGCCTCTTGTCCTGTCGTTGCAAGACCTTGTCAGTAGTCCCTCCCCAGCCTTCTTGTAGACCCCCTTCAGATAATGGAAGGCTGCTATAAGGTCTCCAAGGTTTCAGGACTAGGGGCTGTCAGTGTGTGTGTAGTGGGCTAAGAGTGTTTGATGCACAGATGTGTGCTACCTCCTGTGCAGGGGAGTGTGGGTCCTGACTCCATTCTTTGTTCTGCTCACTTCATCTACTGTAAAACACCCTCATAACAGGGTGACAGGCTGGAAGACCTTGTGTAGGAGGGAGTCACCCAGAGCTCCATGGGGAGTTGTGCAAACAGATTAGGGGCAGCATCTGACCTTTCATTTTCGGTAGTGCCTAGCTGTAATTGGATGAGGAGGTGAGAGGGTATCCAAAGAATACCGACCGTAATTTAATCACTTGGCATTTAGATGGGTGGTGATGAGTGTCTGTAAATGCTCTGGATGGATGAATATAGGATACAAGCACAAGGAAAGGAAATGAGGATGTGCAAATTCCATAGACCAAAGCTTGGAAGAAGGTAGTAAAGGGCAGATGAACAAGGGTGAGATGTGATGAATGTAACAGAGAAGCTGGAAGCTACTGGACATAAAGCATCATACACTGAGCTGTTCTGAGTCTGTTCAATCAGGTAGCTTAAAACCCCGTAAAATACTTGCTATACAGATAAAGAGGGAAGAATAGGAATAATCAAAGTATAGATAAAGCATGTATCAAGAATAAAACACCCTGATAAGGAAGATTATGAAGCAAAGAGGAGGAATAAATATGGTGTGGAAAGCAGATGTGGAGAGTGAAGGGAAGGTACATAAAAGATATATGTAAATAATAAGGCATTTGTCAAATCCTTGAATGTAAAAATGTCAGGGCTTCAAGAACTTGTAAAGGTTATTTACTAACTAAGGCAGAGTGAAATACTGTGTAACTACATGCATGCAGACGTGCACATACACTTTACTGAATAGGACTGGTTTGATTACTTAGTACCTAAACAAACAGTAATAATTCTTTGTCGCCAGGGAAATAAGAACTAAATGCCATAAGAAATTGTGTAAATTTCTGAGCTTTTAGAAACAAGAAGGCAAGGGAGGGGGGAATTACACCAGAAATTCCAGTTCTTAAGTATTGAAGGCTTGTGATTGAGAAAACAGTAGGATTGCTTTGTTTGAGATGTGACAAGGCATTGATAAATGGTCAAAGACCCCCAGGGAATACGTTCGTAAACAGGATCTAGGAAAATCTGCTTTTTAATCTGACTTGGGAATGAGTCAACTTCTGTAAGATCATAAATAAGATACAGTGTTTTAAATCAGGACTTATTAGTGTCCATTCAGAATTACATAATCACACACAGTATCTAATGAGTTCTCTATGATTCCATTTTGAAGAGCTTGTGTCGGTAGCTAAAATAGAGTAAAAATGTATTAGGGATTGGGTAAAGCTGCCTTTAGACCACACAGGATTCAAAGGCTCATCCTTCTCTGTTAGCTGAGAAGGGCAGGTGTCTTTAGTCTCTACTTCAGAGACTGGGATTTCACTTGGAAGACTTGAAGCAATTTTGGGTTATCAGCATAGAGACAACAGCAGGAACTGTAAATGCTTTGTATGTTAATAACCTGGAAAAGGGAATTTGCAGCAGGATAAGGAAAAAAAATGCACAGTGAGACAGAACTGGGAAACAAAGAGTTAGAGCAGAGGAGGTAAGCAACCTATAATACTGCTGAATACAACCCATAGATTAAGAGCACAGAGAGATAAGCAGGCTGCACAATTTATGGTAAAGCAAGATAAGCCTATGGACAGACAAAGCATGAAATATAAAAAGATGCAGAAAATAACCTCCATGGCTGTACCCTGACGAGATGGAAAGAGAACAGATGAGAAAGGTAGTTGGATGATGTTGCCTTCATCACATGTGTTATCACCAGTACGTTACACCAAGCAATATGTTAAAGCACATGTAGCAGAGTGCCATTTAAATTGGAAGAAATAATCTGACACCAAACAAAGGGCTGGGGACTACCTCTGCAGTCATGTGTGTGCAGCTTTGCATCCTCCTCAGCTACAGGCCCAGACAATGTACAGCAGAAGGTAGCCACATCTTTCTCCTGAGCTCTTGAACCGAGTGTATGTACTGTCCTTGCATTTCCAGACATGGTTATTGTTAGACATTGTATTGAGCTGTTCATTAAAATTAACCAATTTGTTGTAATGGCTTCTGGTTCCACTCACCTAGTTCCCAGAGTCTTGCAGGAGGAGGGAGTATCAAGAAAGAATGCTATAATTACGCTCAAGACTTCTAGAATGAGATTTCTGCACTTACTAAATGTGAAGTCATCCCCCTGATAGTTTCTTTCAGCTATTTATCCTCTGAGAATCTATTAGCTGTTGCTATTTCTGTGAGGGTAGCAGGACAACTGTTTATAAAGAGCCATGTAGATAAATCAATAACATTTGCAAACCTGATGAACTAGGAGGTGCTGCAGGTTGCAGTGCCCAAGCTGCTCTGTGTCATAAGTACAATTCACTTGACTCAGTCTGTTCCTAGGTGCAAGGTGTGACTTCTTTTGTTAGTCTTCTTGGTGGTTTATGCTTTTCTTTTCCTTTTTTCTTTTTTTTCTGCAAGTCGTGGCATAGCTCCAAGCTGAGCAGGGTGAATTACCTCCTCATCTCTGTTCTGTCTTGATGACCAGAGTCCAGGTTATGCCATCAGGGCAATAGGTAGATTGCCCTTTGCTAGACATTTGTATGGCTTATGGCCAGCTTCTCGTGTACCTTGGATCCTGAAAAGCCAATTCCTTTTGTAGATCAGTGATGGGAAGCAGCTAGAATCCTCTCTTCATCCTACCTGTCTTTCTTGCTATGTTAAAGAGGTAGGTTGCTCTTAGGTGCATCCTTCAAAGAGGCTGTTCTTCTACTGCTTTTATGAGAAGCTGTGCTTTTCTAGTTATTGTGATATAGTTGCATGGTGAACAGGGTTCACATCTTTGAACTAAAACCAACCCTTTTCAATTTGAAGCATGTGGACTACATTATTAGACCTGCAGATCTTATTTCTGTAGGCAGAAATCTTCCACCTTCTTGTATGTCTGATGCTGGATTAGTGGGAATGAGGCTGTTGCATCCACATAGACCAGTTTTGCAGAGGCTCTGTGGGTCTGATGCTACCCATCTTGGATGTGCTGCTTTCAAATCTAAATATGCTGCTTGTGGGCTGCTTGGGTCGTTGACTGTGTTGCGCTGAGGATGAAGAGCACAGCAACCTCCTCCTAAAACCTTCCTGTGTCTGTTACAGCACATCAAAAACAACCCCAGAAGAATTTGCTCTGTAGCTGCTCTTTGTCACATACTTTGACTTTAGTGGCAACTCCTGATCTTGCCACACTGTGGGTGTTGAGCAGGTTAGAGCAGCAGTGACTGCGCTGGTTCTGTTTGCTGTAACCGAGCAGCAGTGCCTGTGTGTGCTGTGCTGGTTATGTTTGCCTTTGCTATAACAGCCAGGGAGAAAGGTCTTTATTCACCAGAAAATCAATGATTAATTCCAAGCTGCCAAGTTTGGAGTTGATCCAGCCTAGAACTTCTCCAATATTTATGGTGTGGAGCTCCAGGATTTTCCAATTTAAGCGTTTCTGTAGTCCAAGTAGGGATATGAAGTGTTGAAGCAAACTCTCAGAATACTTCCCTTGCCCTAAGAGGAGTAATCTGTGCAATAGCATGAAAAGGTTTTAATCTGTGCACTTTGGATAGTGGTTCGATAGTCTCTGAAGACATCCCATTTAATTTGGAGTTAATTCCACCTTCATTGCTCTATGGATGCACTTGAGGTGCTCAGTGGTGTTTAATTTGGGTTCTTTTGAATGCCAGATGCAGAGAATTAGAGTAATTATAGTGTGTAACTCAGCTTTTAAAGGCTGTTTCCTTTATAGAGAGTATAAAGAGTATATAAATTGTTCTAAACGTTTTAGTGGATATTGATGTCCTGGAAGATTATCCAGCTGGAAATAGAATACAAGTTCTTTGTGTTTCTCTCTCCAAAGGCAGCATCTCCCTTTCTGGCTGCTTTCATAAGAGGGGAAAAAAAAAAAAATAAAACCATCCCTGTCTGAGTCAGGGAGGTAAATGCTATGTGCTGCTCTTTGGGAGAAATACCATCAGATTCATGGTGGTCTAGGAAACCTGCTCGTGGATTCACAACCTACTGTGATAAATGCCCTTTGGATACCAACGTAAGGCCAGTACCTATGTTCAACTCCATGTTTTATGCAGCCTTGTAAGAGCTGTTGCTCATGGGGAGGAGATTGCCATATGCATATGCAGAAGAATTTTAAAATTTCTCTTCTGAAAACTAACCCCAAAACCTCAGTAAGTGTTGGGTTTTCTTTGTGCTAGTGCCTATTGTGGAATCTTACTCCACTGTTTCTGTGTGCTTGCTCTTATGCTTGTTCTGAAACCATAATGTCAGGAGCAAGGATTTTGTTCTGTGTTACCGCAGTACCTGGCACAAACAGGCACGAAGATCAAGCTTTTGCTCTTGCATTAGCCCATGAAAAACTAGGAAAGGAAAGAAGTACCCAGGTCTGTCAGGGTTAACTCAACTCTTGAACCATTCTGCAAGTCCAGCTGAAAATGAGACTCTGGAGTGTGCATAGATTTTTAAGGTGTGCTCAAGTTTAAAAAGCAGAATAGTAAAGGTTAATAAATTGTGTAAATAATTGTGGTCTCTTCTTTCTTGTCACTCATCTTTCAGTTCAGTCATGATTGTAGTTTTTAATACTGAATTAAGGCAGTAAGCAGAGGTTTTGTTTTGGTTTCCAGTACTTGAATGCTATTTACAGAGTGGATGATGAGGCACTGAGCAGGTTGCCCAGGAGCCTTGTGAATGTCTTCTTCCTGGAGGTGTTCAAGGCCAGCTTGGATGAGGCCTTGAGCAACCAGGTCTACTGGCAGGTGTGCCTGCCCATGGCAGGGGGTGAGAACTAGATGATCTTTAAGGTCCCTTTCAACCCAAACCATTCTGTGGTCATACAGTAACTTGTGGTTTTCAGTAGTCAGATCTGGGGTTTGCAGTGTGTCTGTACCTGTTGGCTATGCAACCAGGAGCAGCTACTGCAGGGGTTATCACTGCACTGAAGAACTGACTCATTGTCAGCCCTAACTGACCTGCACATTCAATAAACTCTCCTGATGGGGAAGTGAAACAAAAAACATATATGCACTGCTAAATCTGGATCAAATTTCCTGTGAAAATGTGCATCTGGCAATTGGCTGTGACCTCTTCTAGTGCACTGTAATTCACTTGGGCAAAACGTGGGTCTGGAGCTGCCTCACGTGATGCACAAGCGGTGATGAGATGCTCCTTCTCTGATGGGGGCTTTCAAGGCACTGGCTGCAGTGGGAATTGTGGCTGACAGCTTAATATTTCACTTGCAACTGGCCATACTTACAGTAATGAGGATGTAATTATTGTGGGGTTTGTGAGGTTTTTTTCTGTAGTCTGGTTAGAGCTACAACCATATGGTACAGTGGCAGAAGAAATTATTTTGGGTAGCAATCCTTAAGTTTGTGTTGTGTGTGTGTTTGTTTTTTTTTTTTTTTTTTGCAATCAGATGAGTAGGTTTTTCCCAAGGGAAACAGAACCTCCCATAAAAGCACTGTATTGGCAAGACTTGGTTACTGCTCTTGCTCTTTCCCCAAAACCCAACCATATCTCCTGCCATCTTACAGTTGGCTGCCAGTCTGAGCAATGTATTTGTTTGCAGTGCTTTCTTAGCTTGCTGTCACCTGGAGGAGAGGACAATGCAGGAGGTGCTCTTCCCTTGCTATGTGAGAGCATTCATTTAGGTTTGACTTACTTATTTTTAAAGCGATTTTTATTTTTCCCCTTTGGAAGGTGTCTGTGTCTGTGCTCAGCACCAGTGCAAGGGGTAGTGATAGATTTTTGGTGTACCAATAAAGTTTTCAGAGCTTCATTTAAAAAAAAAACAAAAACAACAGTGAGCTGTTGCTCAAAGGTGCATATAAAGCACTGAAGTATGGGATGAAAGATATTGGTAGCATCATGTCCATGGGAGTCTATATATTTTCATGGTCATCCTGGTGTCCAGGGCCCTGCGAATGCAATACCTAGATCTCATTTTTACTTCTGCAGCAATGGGAAGTTCCAGATAGGGCATCCTGTGTTGAGTCTGTCTGTCTTTATGGCAGGTTACAAATATGCCACATTCCCAGTAGCATGTGAAACTGCCAAGGAGGACAAGAGTGTCCCTGATGTCCCAATCTCTGCACAGGTGTGATTGCTCCTACTCTTTCTTGTGCATGGAATAGTTTCTGTAGTAGCTCTGATGTGGACAGTGCAGTCTAAGGCACAGGCTGGCAGACAGGTTTGTGCCTGGTGGCAACTGAAGGGGCTCTCTTGGTCAGAACTAGAAGGAATCTCTCTCAGGTGAAAGAGCAAAATCTGGTGATGCCAAATAATGTCTTTGTCAACATCTATGGATTTGTGGGGCTGTGAATGTGTTGCCTCAGCTCTGTAAGAGGCTTTGTAGGGTAAAACGAATCTAGTGTGAGTGGTCTTCCAACCAACCTTATTTTCCCTCCTTACTGGAACAGAGCACATTTCCCAGGGTTTTCTGTGTAAAAGGCAGGCTTTGGAAGGGAACCTCTGACCTTGCTCTATAACCTGGTGATTCCTGGAAGCTATGCTTTGCTGAAAGCTTTTGCTTTTAAAGGAGGAGAAGGAACAAACAAGGATTCCTTGTGAAGTCAGAGCTAAAAAAGAATTCTTCTGTAATATTTGCTCTTAGAAGCTGTGGAGGAATTTAGGGCCCAAAATTAGATGCTGAGTTGTTCGTATAGGGAGAGCTGATGCCTTACAAATGACCTGAGTGCTGTACCTGGAAACAGCTCCTGAGGCAGGTTTTCTGTTGTCTGTTCCTGCAGCATTCATGGCCCTTGCCCCTCTCTTGAGCTCCATATTTAATATTTTTTCCCCTTAAAAGTTTGAGCCAGTTTCACTTTTTCTTTCCTGCTAAAACATACCTGAAAACTGTAGAGGTGGAGCAGGAGAAGCTGCAGCAGGAACCTTCCTGCTGGAGGAGGGGATGATGGCCTGAGTCCTCATGGGAAGAGCCAGGAGCTGAAGTCACTTTTTCATGTGGTGAGCGCACAGTGAAGGCTGCAGGCTCTCCTGCTGAAGGAGTGCTGGCTATGCCCTTAGCTGGCAGTGCTAATGAGGGGGAAAACTACAGAGCATAGACAGGTTAGCTGATGGCTTTCCCAGGAGTTACAAGGCCGTGGAGACAAGTTAGGTATCAAAGTTGCTTTGATTTTTCTAACTCATGGAAATGACAGAAGCATTTGTCTTTGCTGATAATTGATCTCAAGTTTGGATTTCATTCAGGCTAAGATGTTGCCTCTTTTTTTTCCCCCCACTCTTTGAGGATAAGGCAGCCATAGTCAAACCATTTGGTTCCTGGCAGGCAAAACAGAAGAGGAGGGAATTAGAGTGGGGTGGAAAAAACCCTCCAATGCAAATGTTTCCATCTTTTAGTGGCTGCTGCTGTTTCTGTTGGAAGCTCTCTCATAAATGCACATGTGTTTGTTTTGAATCCATTCTGTGGAAAGACTAAATAATAAATTGGATGTAGCAATAAAGGAGTTGTCTCTTCCACTGAACTGATTCGTTTATCATGTGATGTGCCATTGTTACAGAGAATTACTCTAAGTGCCTATTGATTTCACACGGTTGTGTGCTAGGGCTCCTTCTGGATGAGCCTGGGTTCCTCTTGGCTTCTTGGGGGGAGGAGGGGCAGCAGAGATGGAGTGTGTGGTACCCCCACTGAGGCTTTGCAGCGCTTCAGGAGAGCTAGATCCCAAACTCAGCAGCTATTTGATATGACTTGGTTCATAAATAACAGTTGGGAGATCAGTTCTCAGAGGCTGCTTTGGACTATCTTTTCCCCCTGTTTTTAGCAATTTGCTCATCTCATTGTGATGGTTTGGGAGTTCCCCGCCCCCCTACTTTGTAAAATCACCCAGACTAGACTAAACCAACTGGAAGCTTTATTTGCAGCTCAGCACAATATGCAAGCAGATACACAATATATATAGCTACAAGTTAATAAATGCAAGTTAAAGATAATACAGAAACACAACTCCCCTCCCAGAAACCAGAGTCCCCAGGAGGGGCTTCCAACCACCCTTCCACCTTCTCCCCACCCCTCTACCTTACCCCAAGGTTTGCCTTACATGCAAGGTAAGTTTGGAGCATCAGGCAGGGGGGTTAGAAGCAGAGTGGTTAGTGAGGTTACTCGGCAGGGAGAAGGCAAGAAGCTCCCAGAGCCCGACGGTGTCTGCAAACCTGCAAAAGAGTGTCTTATCTGTTTTGTGTTCTTTTCTTATACACCTCAACAAGCTTGTGGCTGAAGTAGATCACCGTTATTTACTTCTCCACAGGCTATAATATAATTTTCTCCATTAAAATATTCCAATTAACCTCAAACCAGCACACTCACTCATTAATTCTTGGGCAGAAGGAGGGGATCTTTGTTGGGCAACATTACCTGGCTCAGAAGAATGTATTTTGCTGGTATATGTCACATGCTTGCCACTGTAGTGATGGATGAGAAATAGCAGAACTGGAGACAATCTCCTTTTGCTAAAGTAGCTTGGTTACTGGGGAGAAAAAAGGGACCTGAGATTGGGCAGATGGGGGAAAAAGCCCTCCTAGAGGGCTGCCCAAAACTTGGGATTCAGAAGACGTTTTCAGCTGACTGCTGACAGTAGTCTGTTAAGACAAGAGGATGCTTCATGTGTCAGCTGCAAACTGTGAGCAGCATTTTCCGAAGACTAAATGTGGTTTGCTAGGGAAGTGCCTGGTAACAACCTAACTCGACTAATACTTCTTGTCTTGCTCCTCCCCTCTGCCCTCTAAATCAGTAACATCTTGTCCTGTTGTAGTCTGTGGGAAGATGCACGCTGTCTGCAGGTGTGACAGACATGGTCTCAGAGCTAGCTGTGAGCATAAGCAAGGCTAGCAATTGCCTCTGGCAAAGGATTGCCAGGAGCAGCGTATTGACCATGACCACTGCCTTGCTGGAGCTCAGGGAGCCCAAAGGAATGGCAGAAAAAGCAGGAAGTGGACCAGAAGCCCCTTGGCCTTTTATCAGCACTCTTTCCTGAGGGTGCAGCTCGAACCTATCAATGGTCCAAATAGAACGTTACCTCTTGCAAAATAGAAACAATATAAGTTTCAATAGGGAGGACAATTGAAATCATTGCCACAGGATGTGGCTTTCTCCATCAGCAACTGTTTTCAAGTCCTGTGTCCTGTTTGGTGGAGATGAGGTTGCAGAGGGACCAGGCTGGATAGATGAGCACAGTCCAATGCCAGGAGTTTTAACAAGTTCAAGTGCGAGGTGCTGCACTTTGACCACAACCACCCCATGCAGTGTCGCAGGCTGAGGACAGAGTGGCTGGAGAGCAGCAGGTAGAGAGGCACCTGGGGGTACTGGTGGATAGTAGCCGAACATGAGCCAACAGTGTGTCCAGGTGGCCAATAAGGCCAATGGCATCCTGGCCTGGGTCAGGCATAGCGTGGCCAACAGGACCAGGGAGGTTGTTCTGCCCCTGTACTCAGCCCTGCTTAGGCCACACCTTGAGTCCTGTGTCCAGTTCTGGGCCTCGCCATTTAAGAAAGATGCTGAGGTGCTTGAATGTTTTTAGAGAAAGGCACCAAAGCTGGTGAGGGGCCTGGAGCACAGCCCTGTGAAGAGAGGCTGAGTGAGCTGGGGGTGTGCAACCTGCAGAAGAGGAGGCTCAGGGCAGACCTTATTGTTCTCTACAACTACTTGAAAGGAGGTTGTGGCTAGGTGGGGTTGGCCTCTTCTGCCATGCACTCAGGGACAGAACAAGAGGACACAGCCTCAAGATGTGCCAGGGCAGGTTTAGGCTGGATGTTAGGAAGAAGGTTTTCACAGAGTGAGTGATTGACATTGGAGCGGGCTGCCTGGGGTGGTAGTGGAGTCCCCATCCCTGGAGGTGGGAAAGGGGAGACTGAGTGAGGCACTTAGTGCCATGGTTTAGTTAATTAGAAGGCGATAGGCGATACGTTGGACTGGATGATCTCAAGTTCTTTTCCAACCTGATTAATTTTGTGATTCTGTGAGGTGAGATATTTTAGGAGGTTGTGCTGATTTGAGGCTAATTAGAATATTTTAATAGAAAAAATTACACTATAGGCTGTGAAAGGAAAACATGATGTCTACTTCACTCATACCCTTGCTGAAAAATTGTTTTGGGAACAATAACCAAAATATAGATAAGTGAGGCTCTGTCTGTCTCTTGCTGGGAGGGCAGCTTGGGTGGTCTAGCAGCTTCTGGCTCTGGCTCCTCTGCCGATTAATTTTCACTAACCACTTTCCTTCTAACCCCCTGACTGATCCTCCAAGCTTACCATGCACGCAAGGCAAATCTTGGGGTAAGGTACAGGGGTGGGGAGAAGGTGGAAGGATGGTTGGAAACCCCTCCTGGGGTCTCTGATTTCTGGGAGGGGAGTTGTGTTTCTGTATTCCCTTTAACTTGTCTATGTCTGTAACTATTCCTGTCTGTAGTGTATATTTCTGGTTGTACATTGTGCTGAGCTGTAAATAGAGCTTCAGTCCTTAACTTCCAGCAGACTGAGTTCTAGTCTGGGTCATTTTACCAAGTGTGGGGGACGGGGAACTCCCAAACCATCACAGAGGTTCATTCAGACTTGATCACCTACAAAACCGCAGCTCTGACAAAGTATTTTCTGTCTTCCCATCCCACAGTTCCTCCTAGAGCTAGTGGGTTGATTATTATTTATGAAGATAATACCTCCTCTTGTTCAGTCTCATCTGTAAGATGTCTGTATGCCACAAGAGGTGCTGATGGGAGTGCTGCTGGTCCCTGTATAAATCAGTACCTGTAACAGTGGGGAGCACAATGGCTCACTGGCACACTTCACCCAAGCCAAAAGCTACTGATGCCTTTGGGATGCAGGTAGTAGAATACACAAATGAAAAAGTTTGCATTTTATGCCTTTCTGAGTGTTTCCTGGTTTTAGTCACTTTTTTAAGACAGAGAAGCTGTGGCTCACCCCTGTGCAGGAGACCACCACAAGGCACATCATCTCTGCCTTTCAGGCCCATGAGGCATTTCAGTGGGCATCAGCTTGGTGATGTGGAAAGCAATTGGAAGAATAGACCTGACTTAGGTTATTAACATCTCACAAACAAAACAAAAAGAAAGGAGACTTCTCCATCATTCACAGCTCCCAAAATATCACTAATTAGTGTCTGAGGAATACAGACTGCGTGGGAAGTTAGACATGCACCAGGCTGTTCATCTGGGAGCCGTCTGAGGAACAGCTCTTCCACACTGGACATCTGCAGGATGAGGGGGAAAAAAACAGAGAGGAGAAGACACAGTTCATTAACCAACAACAACATTACCCATAAAGCAACTGGGGAAGCTAATCACTGCCACTAAATCTTACTCTGTTTACCATCAATTAATATTTAGACTCCCAAATTTGGAGCTCTTTTGTTTGCGTGGCTCATGCTGCCTAGAGCCACGGCAGTCTGGGAATTGTGGCTGGGGGTGGTTTGCATCAATGTGCCCCACAGGCCAGGATGCTCTCTGCCAAAGCCTTCAGGGTGCTGGTCTATTAAAGAGATAATAGTAAAGATTGGAGAGCTTCATCTGATTAATTAAATGCAAACACAAGATTGTATTCACAGGCCTTTTCAAAGGACTTGTATTCCTTTGCTTAAGTCTGTTCAACCTTGACCTGCGGAAGCACTTGAATAAAAGATTAAAGGTGACCCCTAAAGAGAGGTAATGGATTTGAATTGCTTTTAAACGTGGCTTTGTGTGTTGTAGAGAGGAGATCTTTTTCTCCTGGCGTGCATGTGTACTCACTTCCCTTGTGAATATGTGCAAAGCAGCATGTTGTGTGTTCCAGCTGATGTGGGGAGGGGGGTTGCAGCAGCACGTCAGAAGAAAGCAGACACAGGAGAATTGTAGAATCACAGAATTGTTAGGGCTGGAAGGGACCCCAAGGATCATCTAGCTCTAACACCCCTGCCATGGGCAGGGATACCTCACACTTGATCAGGTTGCTCAGAGCCATATCCAGCCTGACCTTTATGAGCTCCAGGGATGGGTCTTCCACCACCTCCCTGGGCAGTCTGTTCCAGGGTCTTACTGCCCTCTTGGTGAAGAACTTCCTCCTAACATGCAGTCTGAATCTACCCCCTTCTAGCTTTGCTCTGCTCCCCCTAGTCCTTTCACTACCTGACACCCTAGAAAGTCCCTCCCCAGCTTTCTTGTAGGCCCCCTCCAGACACTGGAAGGCCATGATGAGGTCACCTGGGAGCCTTCTCTTCTCCAGACTGAACAACCCCAACTCCCTCAGAATCTCCTCGTAGGAGAGGAGCTCCAGCCTCATGGCCCTGCTCTGGACATGTTCCAGCACATCCATATCCTCCTTCTAAGGACTTGAGAACTGGATTCAATACTCCAGGTGAGGTCTCACCGGAGTGGGGTAAAGGGGGAGAATCATCACCCTCAACCTGCTGACTATGCTGCTCGTGATGCTGCCCAGGCTCTGGTTGGCTCTCTGGGCTGCCGTTGCACACTGCCAGCTCACACTGAGCTTCTCATCCACCAGAATCCCCAAGTCCCTTTCCTTAGGGCTGCTCTCAAGATAGTCACTGCCCAGCCTATGTTGGTGCTTGGAACTTTCTGCCCAGTTTGAGTAACACACTGGCAAGGAGCAAGCATGACACGAACTGTTTGTGGTGAATTCCAAAGGAACAAAACTGTTTGGCAATGTCATTAGTGACTTTTGGCTTTTGCCATTGACATGTGCATCAAAACCCATCTAGCATGGAGTTGTCTATGCCAGAGGTTCTGCATGTCTTGTACCTCATCTATTGTATGTGTGCACCCAGTCATTGTGTGGAACTGGGATCAGATCTGCTACCTGGTGCAGGTCAGCTTTATGCTGAGCAGTCTAAGACTGTAACAAGGGATGCACTATACTTGCTGCACCTTTGCTATGCAACTGCTCTGCACATGTGCTTGTAACCACCTGGCTGGGGTCTCCAGCCTGCAAGATCCTGGGAAACCGAAGAGATCACTACCTGGAGAACTCAATCACTGTTAGAAGTAGTAATCTGCTCTCTGAATTGATGGGTCAGGCTATGAGGTTTGTGCACGAAAGCAAGTGGCTACCTCTCTGAAAGCTGTTAGGTTTGCTGTGTCATTGAGGGCGATGTGCTCTGTGAAAAACCATCTGATCTGAGCCCCTGATGGGGCCAAGCACTGGAACCACAGCCTGGGCCGTAGGAAACAAGCAGTGGCAGGACCTGTTGTCTGTCTGGGAAATGCATCTCCATCCTACTCACTTGGGTGGAATTTAATTTTGAAAAATGCTTCATTAAAATTATTTGAATCTCTTTTGGGAGCAGTCAGAGCAGACTGATGCAGGAAATGTTAATGTGCTTGGGGATTCCTAAGATTAGGTTTCATTTGTTTAGTTTAACTGTTCAATTCTAGTTGTGCTTTGTATTTTAAAGGCCTGAGCTCTTATGTTTTGCAGTCATTGAGCAACTTGACAACTTGTAAAGCAGGTGACAGTGTGGCTTGAGAAAAATACTGTGGTGGACATCATAAATTATCTCCTGAGTTATGTTTCTGAAGCTCTTAGAACAACTGAGATTTGATCCTTTCTCACTTGAATTGAACCTTATGAATTGCAGATTACTATTATTTTGTGATCAGAACAAAAAGGGTTTTCATTTTCAGGCAGTATCTGTGTGGAGGTTTTTTTCCTAGCAGCTGTTTTCTAATCTGTAGCTGTTGTAACCCCTCAGACTGTTTAATTGGGTGTTGCCAGCGAATACACAGAATTACAGTGTTACCAATCATTGTGCTGGATTACAAAGCTGAGTTCATCCCAGTGTCCAATGTCTTTTTTCTCTCAGTAAGTTCGTCCCTGCAGACTTCTCTTTAAAGTTAATGTTTGTCCTTGACAGCTCACATATACAGAAGCAGTGGAAAGGACCAGATGCAGTGTTATGGAGCTTCTTTGTTCATTCCTTCTTGATAAAGCATAGAAATCCCACATAGTTGAACAAAACTCCGATATCTGGTCCTAATTGCTGTAAGTAAAGCACGTGTGATCTAAATGTTAATCAGATTTCTGCATTTAATGAGGGAAAAAGCAGCTATTATATGAGGAATGTTCAGAAGCAGGAGCTGTTCGTGTTCCAATCAGGTGATTGTGTATTTGAATAGTATTTCCATTTAAATAGTTTTATCGCCCCGCTGATTCCTAAGCACTGAGTCAAAACAAAAACTAACAGCCAAATTGATATTATTACTAAGGAGGAATGAATAATAGGCAGTAAATCCATACCTGCTGGGAATCATCAATGTGCTCACAGGCCATGGAGGTGTAAGGGTCTGCACCAGCTCTGTGCAATGGTTATGTTCGCAGAGGAGCGGCACGGGGATGTAATTCTGTCCTACTGAGTTTGTGGTGCGCTTCCGTTAAACTCCTTCTCTGCCCATGTCACTATTGATTCTCATGGAAATGCTTGGTCATGCAGTAGGCTCCTTTCCCAGTTCTCAGCCCTTGGAGCAGCCAAGCCTTTCAGGTGGGCACAGTTGTGATGGTTTGGGAGTTACCTGCCCCCCCCCC
>VWZE01013327.1:95679-118441 GCA_013396675.1 Eubucco bourcierii
TTCTTCTCTCAGGCAAGCAGCACCAGGACAAGAGGACACAGTCTCAAGCTGCACCAGGGGAAGTTTAGTCTGGAGTTGAGGAGAAAGTTCTTGCCTGAGAGAGTCATTGACTGCTGGAATGGGCTGCCCAGGGAGGTGGTGGAGTCAGCATCCCTGGAGGTGTTCAAGGCAGGTTTGGACGTGGCACTTGGTACCATGGTCTAGTCTTGAGGGCTGTGGTAATGGTTTGGACTTGATGATCTTTGAGGTCTCTTCCGACCTTGGTGATACTGTGTGTGACTAGAAGACATTAAGGCTCTTAATTTAAGGATCACTGTTAAAAAGGGAATGGCAAATTTGAAATTAATGGCATTTAAATTACCATTTCATTAGAAAACAATTTTGCCACAGTGTTTTGCAGAATTTAGGATACCCAGAGATCGATAGCAATTCCCTTTATTTAAGACACTTGTGGTGTCAAATCTGTGATTTTATTTGTTGTGTGTGTTTTGTTTTTTTTTTTTTCTTTTCCCTTTTGGAAAGGAATTGCTATTTGTGGAAATTATATGCAATGGAATTAAATGCAGTTTTAATTGCACTCTCAAGCTGTATTTGGCACTCAAGACTTCCGTATTAATTCATGTGACGAATGGATGTTGAGAATAGAGGGCAGACAATTGCTGCTGGATGCACAGAATGGGAGAGGTAGGCTGGAGCTGGTTCAGTGCTGCATGTTGGAAGATGGAGAGGGGATGTAATGGGCTACTTTGGCACAAAGGGACAGAGGGCTGAAGCTTCTTCTGTGGAGACAGACTGAGAGAGTGGGAGTTCTTCAGTCTGGAGAAGAGAAGGCTCTGAGGAGACCTTATTGTGGCCTTCCAGTATCTGATGATCTTTGAGGTCTCTTCCAACCTTGGTGATACTGTGTACTGTGAATGGGACTTACAAGAAAGCTGCTGAGGTACTTCTTAGGATGGCAGGTAGTGATAAGACTTGGGTAAATGGAGCAAAAGTAGAAGTAGGTAGATTCAGACTGGATGTTAGGAAGAAGTTCTTCACCACTAGAGTGGTGAGACACTGAGGTTGCCCAGGGAGGTGGTGGAAACCTCATTCCTAGAGGTGTTTAAGGCTAGGTGGGATATAGCTGTGAGCAACCTGATCTAGCATGAGATGTCCTTGCCCATGGTAGGGGAGGTTGGAACTAGATGATCCTTGAAGTCCCTTCCAACTCTGCCAATTACATGATTTTAAAAATACATAGAAAGTGCTAGGTGCTAAAACCTGGGCACTTTCAAATTCTTCTTCAAAATCTGGATAGGTGCCTTGGTGATGCTTCCTGAGCGTCACTAGAATCTCCACATGATATTCTGTGTGCCAGGACTGTCCTCTTGTGGGGTGCTGGAGTCCCCCATCAACCTGGGAAGAGAAGGTACATTCTCATCTCTTTCAGTCTACACTGTACTGGAAAATAATCTCCATATAGTAATCCAATTAAACCCTCCCCCCAGAGGCACTAAGGGAGGGTGACTGAGTTGAAAACACTTCAGTTTAGGAGCTACCAGATTTTGTTGCAAATACCTGAAAGGTTCCAAGGAGAATGAGTAGCTTTATGGAAAATGTCAGTCCTCAGAACTACACTCGCAGAAGAAAACATTGAAATGAGCTGTTGACAGCCAGCAGTAACTGCCCAAATGCTGTGTGCATCCCTGTTTGAGGACTGGTTTATTTATTTATCTTCATGGTGCAGAGAGGTCTGCATGTCCTGCTTTGCACAGTGCCTGGACCTTCTTAGGCTTCCAGTGCTTTCTCAGATTACACTTGAGGTGCTTCTCCTCCACTTGAGGTACTTCTCCTCCTGTCCACTCTGTAACATTTTCAGGATGGTACTTGTGTCCATGAAAAAAAAGGCTACCAGTAGGATCAAACCACTGCTTTTGAACGCTGTCAAAAGTGTGGCTGTTACCTTCATAGAGTTATAGAATGGTAAGGTTGGAAGGGACCTCAAGAATCGCCTAGTTCCAACTCCCTGCCATAGGCAGGGACACCTCCCACTAGTACAGCTCACTCAAGGCCTCCTCCAACCGGACCTTCAACACCTCCAGGGAGGGAGCAGCCACAACCTCCCTGGGCAACCTGTTCCAGTGCCTCACCACCCTCACTGTAAAGAGCTTCCTCCTAACATCCAGTCTAAATCTTCCCTCTGCCAGTTTAAACCCATTGCCCCTTGTCCTGTCATTGCAAGACCTTGTGAATAGTCCCTCCCCAGCCTTCCTGTATTCTCAGCATTCTCTCAGCTAATGGCCTGAAACAGGCCCAATATTTGATTTCTACTTACTGTATTTACTTTATAAATAGATACTTCATGGTTTTCATTCTTTACTGAGATTGAATTAGTGGGTTAAATAGACAAAAATATTTCTTACAGTGGCATGCTGATCTCTTAGCATCTTGCACTGACCTGATAACAGGCTAGCAGGAGAGTAAACTTAATTATTTTTTAAGCTAGAGACTGACAATAGAGGGCACTGAATATTTCTGAGACTGAGATCTTCTTTTCTGTCATTAAAGAGCTGGGGAAATCTGAAAGGAGTGTGAATTCAACACATATATCACCGATTATTGAAGGGCATTCAGTGTGGCTTATCACCTCCCCAGCTTATTTACCTGATAAACTGAAGCCTTATGCTTCAAAAGCCCCAGCTCCCCAGCACTAGCATGGTAGCCACCTCTTAGTGAAGATGAATCCAGTATATATATATATATTTTTTTTTTTCTTTCTTTTTTTGGCAAGCAGGACATCACCAAGGCCTTTTGTTGCAATTTGCACTTCGAAAAATACTACCCCCAAACATTTTGTTTTATAGACAACTGCATAAAATGAGCTTCAGAAGATATCTGGGGTAGCTTTGCCTGTCCTGTTTTGCACTTTATGCATGAAATCAAGTTCAAAGGTGACAATGAAGCTGAAAGATGAGGATCTGTGTTTTTGGTAGTTTGAGAGGAGGTACAAGATATCCCTGGTAACTACTGAAGCAAGGTGTGATCTATGCCAGCCACCAGATGAAGATTGAATTTCAGATGGCCTTTACCAACCTTAATGTGAACAACGGGAATCTGCCAATACAATAACTACCACTTGTGTCAGTGCTCACCAGTCAGCACCGCACCCAGAAGTCACTTCTGTCCCCAGGGAGGTTTTGTGAAGGATTCCCATTTCCCCACACATCCTCCCTTGCTGCTCCCTGGATGTGGAGCTGGCTCACCCTGCCTGTCATCACAGCCCCCCCGCTGCTTCCATGTGCATATTAATCTTCATTCTAAAATATCCTACAGACGCCGCATGCAAATGTTCCGAGTGATTCAAATTGGTTTTCTCTGTTTGTAAATGTAGTGTTCTGTGACTGCTCAGGGGCACTTCTAACATATGCTCCTCGAGATCTGATACTTTTTCAGCATTTCAGGCAAGGAGGATATTGGCAGCAGAGGCTCATGTGGGCCTGCCATGCTGGCCTGCCTCTCCTTGCGCCCTGCGGCACGCACCCGGAGCCTGCCTTCTACAGGGTTAAATCCTCCAGTGGAAGGCTTTTCCCTTGCTCGGTGGGTGTGTGTGCAGGGGGTGGAGGAACTCAAGTGGCAGAATGTGAATTCTTTGTGCATTAAGCAGAAAAACCCTGTCCCATCCCCAGACTTTGCTGTAGCTGAGATTCTATTATTCAGGAGGTTTGCGTGAAAATAGCATTACTTCATCTTGCTGCCTTGAATTGTCTCTGCAGAGACCTGCTCTCCACAGGCTGCTGATCTGGAGCACTGCCTTATGAGGAGAGGCTGAGGCACCTGGGGCTTTTTGCTCTGGTGAAAAGAAGATTTAGAGGGGATCTAATCATTGTCTATAAATATCTGAGGGCTGGGGATCAAGAGGGAAGGGACAAACTCTTCTCACTTGCTCCCTGTGATAGGACAAGGAGTAATGGATGTAAGCTGCAGTACAGGAAGTTCCACCTCAACACAAGGGGGAACTTCTTTACTGCAAGGGTGACAGAGCACTGGGACAGGCTGTCCAGAGAGGCTGTGGAGTCTCCAGAGAAGGAGACTTTCAAACCCCATCTAGATGCATTCCTGTGTGATCTGAGATAGATTCTGTGGTCCTGCTCTGGCAGGGGGTTGGACTCAAAGATCTCTGGAGGTCACTTCCAACCCGTAACATCCTGTAATCCTGTGAGGGAGAGAGCCACACTGCTGCTCTCAGCCCCAAGCTGAAATATGAAGGGGTCAGAGAGCAGGGCAGGCACAAGAGAGCCTTTTGCTGCCCCTTTCCACACCAAGCCTCACATTTTTGTCATCTCTATTCCTTGCTGCTGGTGATGAGATGACTTGGTCCCTCATCTCTTTTGGAACTATTAAATGACCTTCAGGTGCCACTGCCCAAGTCACTGGTCTATAAGCCTGAGTGGGTAGTAGTGAAGTAGCTAAAACTACTCTTACTTGGTTGTCTGTGTTCTCTGAAAAAGCCTCTGATGAAGCACCCCTGAAATACCTGCAAGGGCTGGTGCTGAGCACAGTGGTGTGCTTTCACATCAGCCTTAATGGGCCCAGCTGCAAACTGGGAGGATGAAGATTGGGCTGAAATGCTCTTTGGCCACTTCACTGCAGGTGTGGTGTCCTGTGGAAAGGCAACCTTCAGTCATCTGGCTTGAACCCACCTGCATGTATAAACCAACACCACTGGGTTTCTTTGGCTGAGGAAGCTGGGGAGATGCTTTGGTGCTCGTTGGGTTCCCAGGCACAGTGAGGTTTGCATGGGGCAGCCTGGGTTCTGTGACCAGAGGTGACCGTGACGCAGCTGGCGAGAGGCTGCGGCAGTCATGGTGTTGCCGGGCTGGAGCAGAAGCACACAGCCCTGCTCCTCAAATGCCTGGCTGCACCACAAGGCTTCAGGCACATGCTTAGAACACTAATTCCTTGTGCTGAAGGGCAATAAGCACTCTAACAGTTTGCTACAATAATTAAAATCCATGTTATCCTTCTCGAAGCACTGACGACTCTCTGTTGTCAGCACCTCCAGAGGTCCTGGTTTAGCTGCTTCTGGTTCATTTAATGATATAACAGTGAGGAGTAGAGATATTCCTTTTAATGTTGATGTGCAAGGTTTAGAATTAAATGTCTCTACTGCTTGCTGGGTACTTTCTGCTGCTGCTAACCCCATGAACTGTTTAAAACATATGCTAATGAGCCCAACTTGCTCCCATTCCTTCTGTATAATCCATGAAGGAAAAAAAAGTCAATCTTAGTCTTACTGCCTAATGGTCTCTATATGTTGTAGTTAGCACAAAAAACGCTGTGAAGTGATGGAGATCAAGAGTTAAATGCATGAATTAAGCATAGTCCCTCTGACCACACTCCATTAGAAAAGAAACTGTCTCTAGGGAGACAAAACAAGATTTCTCTTTATATATATATATATACACACACATATTATGAGAGTCGCCCACTGATGCCCCAGGCACTTTAAAACATTACTGGCACCCTAGTGATGTGGACAGAATATAATTTATCAATATTGCTACAACTTCCCACCTGAGCTGTTGCTGGAATACAGATGTGCTGCAGCATAATGAGGTTTGAAGGAGTATGTGTGTTAGACATAGCATTGCTTTTATCATGCACTTGACCTCTCAGCCCTGATAGAAGTCTAAAAGGTTTATTAATAGGAATTGCATTTTACTTCAGCAGTCTTTTTACATTTAGCGTTCCTTTTGAAGGCCTGTGTGCAGTTTTATGGCTCAGCCAGTAGCTGTTTGTGTGTGGTTTGCTTGGAAAACAGAGGGGGAAAGTTAACCAGCAAAGCTGCAGTGATGTATTAATGCAGCAGAATGGCAGTAGTCAGATCTCCTGTGATGGCAACAGACTGGCGAGGTTCAGCTGTGGGACAGGAAACTCTTCCACAGTTCTTTCAAGCAAAATCTTTTCAGCTGGGGAAGAAGCAGTCACTGTAAAAGGCTGCTTCTGCTCCAGAATCTGATGCTATTTTTAGTGCTGTTATGATTGATTACAGCACCTATACAGTCACTGGGTAAAGATAAGAGACTAACAGACCTCATCCCCTGCTTTGTGTTCGTTCAACTGCATTCCAAATGATGCTGTTGTTACTAACTCCTCACCTGGAGTATTTGTTGAGGACATGGACCAGTATTCCGTGCCACGCTGGACACCATCTAAGCTTTTAAAGCTACTGACTGTTTATGTCTCTGCATTTGTCTTGCTGTGATCCTGCTGCTCCTTCCCTCACTTCAGGCATTTCTCTCACAGCACCTGCCCCAGACACTACCTGTTGTTCTACCTTTGCACAGCTCTTGCCTCCCTGTGCCTTCCCAGGCCCTGCACAGTGCAGTTTGTTAGCTTCTGAGTGTCATTGATGGGACACCTCAAGTACCTCTATCCTGTCCCAGAACCATTCCTCTCGTCATTGTTTACCACATCCATAGTAACTGTGCTTCTACATCCATTTTCTGGTTCCTGACCCTACTTGGGAATGCAAACAGTATCTTTTGCCATATGTTTTATATGCTGATGAGTGCAGGCATGCATCTTAACTGGGGTCTCTGAATGCTGCTGTAACCCAGCAGTAACGTTTCCAGCAGCAGAAACTGCTGCATTAACTTCTCCAGGGTGCTGGAGCAGTTGGCCTCAGCATTTGTGCTCTTCCAATGTTATTGTGGGCAAAGAGTTACCAGGTAAGAATCTGGAAGAGAGGGAAACCTGTAATTTGCAGGTAGAAATTGTGTGTTATGGAACAGGGTTGCATATGTCCTGTGAGTTACTTGGATGATGTGTTATTAGCAGCTCTCAGTAGTTACTGCATGACCTTTCAAGAAAGGATCTACTGTTCTGGAGAGGGACTTTTTATGAGAGTGCCCACTGATAAGACAAAGGGAAATGGATTTAGATTGAAGGAGAACAGGTTTAGATTGCATCTTAGGAAGAAATTCCACTAAGAGAGTGGCAAGGTTCTGCAGTGGATTGTTCAGGGAGGTTGCAGATGCCCTCTCCCTGGACGTGTTCAAGGACAGGTTGGATGGGGCCTTGAGTAACCTGGGCTAGTTGAGAGGTGCCCCTGCCCATGGCAGGAGATTGGACTAGATGATCTCTTAAGGTCTCTTCCAGCCTAGGCTGTTCTATGAGTCTGTGATCACCTGTGCCCTTACGTAGGGTTTGATAGCAGTGCCAAAATCTCTGCAGGCTACTTCAGAGTGAAAAACTTTCCAAGGGTCAAAGTACAGAGAGTGTAACACCAGAGAATGTTTTTTTCAGAGAAGTCCTGGTACATGAATTAGGTCTGTTGCACTGGTTTGAATAGACTTCTTTCTGTTGCCCTTCCACACTCTTCAGAGTCATTCCTAAAGGGGCCTCTGGTTTTCCACAGGATAATTTCAGGAGGCTTTAGCCCTTCTAATGGATTATGCAGAAGAAATCTCTTAATCTGTGATGAGAACCCTACTTGATACTGTTTCTCTTCCTTCATATACCTCAGTCTGGAAGAGTTCTGCAGAGGTTGGGTGTGGATGTTTACAGTGGAGTGTGTGTGGTAAGGGATTTTCAAGAGCTGTATGCTGCCCTGGCTTGTGATGGCTTTCAAAACAAAAAAAATCTTCAAGGACTGTTCTGATCAGCAATTCCTTACAGAATCTAAATACAGTTATTAAAAGAGTAAAGGAATACAGATAGCTAAACTGATTGTGTGCTTTTCCTGCCAGGTGCAGTGTGTACACCTGAGTCCATCTGACTCATCTGTGAGCTTTGTGAACTTGGAGCCTGCGATAGGATGAGATGTTGAGCCTTGAGTGAAGCATGAGGCTGTGCACTGTTTACAGCTATTTTCTATTCTCTCTGGGTGTCAGTAACCACCTTTTAGAGAAACTGTCTGGAAGAGGACTCCAGTAATCCTTTCAGAGCCTACAGGATCCACATCAAAGTACTCCTTTAGCTGTTTCTCTTGAAAACAATTCCTTGCGGCAGGATCAGTGTGATCAGGTGCATGATTGCTGAGGTTTTGTACAGGGCACTCAGCCTTTTTTCCATCATGAGGATGCCAGGTGTATAAAGCCATTGACCTGGGGGATAAGCCTCTAGATCCCCATTGCCTTGAACTTGAAGGTGGTCTCACAGAAAGGTGTGTTTATGGTGCTTCACTTCTGGGGCTTACTTGTATGATGCTATGAGTATTGTTTATTTATTCTATAAAGGCACAGATTTTGGCTTAGTGCTGTAATATTATCACATTTGTGGGTTCTGGCTGATACTTATTCTTTGTGTTCTGCTCTCCCACCATTGTGTTTGGTGCAAGCTTCTTAATGGCAAAGCAATTGCTTAGGGAAATACGATGCCTATCAACTGTCTGATCATGGCTGTTGGCTCGTGGAATGAAACTGAGACTGTAACACTGTGAGGGCTCCATGAAGAAAATTTGCTTCATAAAATTCGTCTTGCATATCATGACTCTCTTTGTCCAAAGCGTTCAGCAGCTCACTGTTCTTCTTTCATAATCTACTGAATAATAACAGTTAGCACTTACATCTGCAAATCACTAGGAAGGCTCTTTTGCTCCTGACTGGTGAAACTTGTCTTACTGTATTAAACAGTAACCCCTGCCTTTCATGCCATAACTGACCCTTGTGTTCTGTATTTCTGTCAAATCTACAGAATCAAAGAATAGTTTGGGTTGGAAGGGACATTTAAAGGTCATCTAGTCCAACCCCCTGCAATGAGCAGAGGAAATTTGATGACAGTCACCTCCTGAAGCTTTAACAAAAGGCAGAAATCCCCCTGGTGCTTCTGGCAATTACATGTTAGTCTTTGTGGAGACAGAAGATTATTTGCTGATTCCTGTTTGCTGATTCCATTATGTATGCTCCAGTACATAATGGTGTATTAATCCTTTAAAACAGCAGAGCTAGAAAGATTCTGTCAAAATTATACTATTTTGGGTGCTATTTTCTTTAAAAAAAAAAAAAATCAAAAATGATGAATTCCATAGAGTCTCTTATACCCACTGGGGTTTTTTATGTGATCACTATCAGGGAACTTATCATTATAGTAGCTGGACTGTGTGCTATGTGGTGAACTGTTTCCTTTTGAAGATACTCATTTTCCTTCTGTGGATTTGCTGTGATATGCTTGCAGTCTAGCTGACCAAGAGTAATAGTGGTGACGAAGACAGCTTGGTGTTTTATTGTGTTCTAAAATAATTCCATTAAGATCTAGTCTCTTTCCCAAGATGAATTCCTGTTTTCTCTTTGCTGCTTTTGTGATCGCTCATCTGCAAGCTTCACCCTCGGCCCTGTCCTGGTGGAGAGCTGTGAGTCATTTTGGCTCTATTTAAAGTCAGGTTTTACACTTTCATTAGGCTGCACCCCTCAGCCTTGCTTGCTGAAAATGTAATGCTGTATTAACCAACCTGGACATGATCCTTTGCAACCTGCTCTAGGTTTAGGAGGGAGGTTGGACTAGATGATCTCCAGGGTACCCTTCCAATTCCCCACCATGCTGGGATGCTGTGATACCTTGCTCTGTGAAATGGGGCTAAGACCTGGAAAGCAGAATGTGGTAAGAATTTTGATTTCAATCTCCCTTTGCGTTTAGGTGTAAACCTCTCCCTTTTAAACTCAACTCTGCACTCTGCAGCACCACTCTGCAGCACCACTCTGCCCAACCTGTGCTTTGAAGCTTGTTTAGCAAGCCAAAAGCATTCCTTATGGAATAATGGCTACAGCAGCCACCAAGAAACCCAACGTTGCTTTCCCTCAACCCTGTTTTCCATTCCTTGTCTACATGAGTGGCTCACAAGGAGGTGGCAGTGATACCATTCCCCAAAAGGTTCCAGCTTGTTGCCACTGCTGTGAGTTGGAAGGGGCAGAGCAGCAGGAAGTCCCATTCTGATCCTGTCCCCACTGTTGTGGGTTTTGTCCATACAAGCTGTAATAGTCCTTTCCCTACAGAGCTTGCAACCTAATAGGCTAGATCACAGTATCGCCAAGGCTGGAAGAGACCTCAAAGATCATCAAGTCCAACCCATTACCACAGCCCTCAAGACTAGACCATGGCACCACGTGCCACGTCCAAACCCACCTTGAACACCTCCAGGGATGGTGACTGCACCACCTCCCTGGACAGCCCATTCCAGCAGTCAATGGCTCTCTCAGTGAAGAAGACTATTCCTGATGGTGGCAGTGAAAGCAACGTTATCCCTCTTGTGCAGATTGGGGGAAGAGGTGTAAAGAGATTAAGCCCAAGGTTGTAGAGGAAGGCTGTGACAGGACCAGGAATTGAATTTAACTCTCCTGGGTCTTTGTCCAGTGCCTTAATCACAAAACCTACCCTCACCTCTATGCTTTTCTGTTATTTAATCATCAGAAGGAAAGAAAAAAAAAAAAGCAAATTGATTTAATTAAAGGAGGGAGCAAATTTCTGATTTCAGCCTGGGTTCCTTCTATGATTATGGAAATTTTGAGGAATGGCAAATAAACATCTGTAACTTCTTCTCTCAACAGATGTGTTTACATTTACACAGCTGTGCAAAAATTATATTTATACATTTTGTGACGTATAATTTCAGCCTAGAAACAAATCTGATGTGGGAATACCAAGAGGTGTCATTTCCTAGCTTGCAGAATAATCCTCTTTCTGGGAAAAAAAAAGTCGGTCATGTTTCTTCCCACAGACATGGATTCTCCCTTTAAAGTGTCTCTCAAAACTATTTTATACTCAATGAAGCAAATCCTCCAAAGGCTTCATTATTCTGATGGTAGCATCATCTGATTGAATATTTCAATCATAATATCCTTTGGAGAATTGTAGCAGTTTCCACTCAGGGTTTTGGAGGCTTGGGTTTGTCTGTGTGTGTGTGTTCACAGGCTTTTGAGGAACTAGTGTGGGAAATTCAGATCATTTTGGATGCACAGAGTTCATTGGGGAGGTAGGTGTTAATGTTGACTCTGGCTGTTGATTAGAATACATTACATCCCCTCTTTCCAACAGACTAAACACAAACATGGCTGCTTCTTCGAGCCCTGTAGAGCAAAGCATTTAAGCACGTGCTTATTTTTAAGCGCGCTGGTGTTATCTGAGCATGTTGCTGCTGCAAAAGTTAGTGCAGTAATGTGCCACTGAACAGGGCCAGCTGCTGGGCACATCAGCAAGAACCATAGAATTGTCGGGTTTGAAAAGGAGCTGAAGGATCATCTAGCCCCAGCCCCCTCCCCACCTCTCACTAGATGAGGTTGCTCAGAGCTACATCCAGCCTGGCCTTAAAACACCTCCAGGGATAAGGCTTCCACCACCTCCCTGGGCAACCTGTTCCGGTGTCTCACCACCTTCATGGCAAAGAACTTCCTAACAACTAATTTGAATCTACCCGTTTCTAGCTTTGCTCCATTCCCCCCAGTTCTATCACTACCTGATATACTAAAAAGTCCCTCCCTAGCTTTTTTGTAGGCCCCCTTCAGATACCAGGAAGGCTACAATAAGGTCTACTCAGGGCCTTTTCTTCTCCAAACTGAACAGCCCCAACTCTCTCAGTCTGTCTTCATAAGAGAGGTGCTTCAGCCCTCTGATCATCCTCATGACCCTCCTCTGGACACACTCCGGCGCATCCGTATCCTCCTCCTAATAGGAACTCTGGAATTGGACACAGTACTCCATCTGGGGTCTCACTGAGGTGGTGTAGATAGAGGGGGAGAATCGCCTCCCTCCACCTGCTGGTCATGCTTCTTGTGATGAAAGCTCACACTTGCTGATGGCAGAAAAACTCCTAATACTTGTGGTGTTTGCTCACCACGAGTGCTCTATGCCAAACCCCTTTTTCAGTGTCCTTCCCCCTTTGCATCGTCAGGTTCTTCAGCAGCTGTGCCCCTTGGGGCTGTGCTTCATTTCCATGTGTGGCAACAGCCTTGTTGGACTGAACGGGGCTCTGACTCTGTATCCTCAGTGTTCTGCAAGTGCCAGGGAGATCACGCTCTCTGTGAAGGTCAGGAGGGGAGAAAACCAGCTTTGCTGCTTTCCTCCTTGATGTTTCTTTCTCTTTCACTGGAAAGAAATGTTTAGATAACTGTGGAAGAAAATGGTCTGTTTGTTTTGATAAGGAATTTCCTACAAGGATGATGATTTTAGAGCTTTCTGGGAGCTGTGACAGCTCTTGGTACTCTGTTGTCTTCGTTCCTCCCTTATGTTCCCTGGAGAACCTGTGAAGGGTTTTGTTATCTGCCTTTGGAGGAGGAGCTCCTCAGGCTTACACTCTCACCTCTGAATTGCCGTGCAGCCATGGGCTACTTGTTAAGGTTGTTCTGCTTATTTCAGGCTCACATTAGATTTTATGAACTTTAATGAACAGTAAGTAATAAATTTGCTGAAGAAATTGGGTTAGCCTGTGATTAACATTCAGAGTGATGCAGATGAGTGTACCAATGATGGGAACATGTGCTCACATCACGATGAAATGCAGATGAGAGGCCCTGGAGCAAGCCCAAGGATGTGGGCCAGCGCAGTTTCATCTCTGTCAGCTTTAATCTGATCTAAAGTGTGAGTGCTACCGGCCTGCAGAAGGCATCTCAAACCCTGGGCAGACCTTAAATGCAACTTTTGTTTTCTATTAGAGTCCATTAAAACATTTTCTTTACAATCAAAGCTCCACAACATAAAAGCTCGAGACACTGTATCTAAAAAACAATATTTCTAGCGGTAGGGAAGAGAGGGGGCAGGAGGGGGAAATGGTTGGAAGATGCCTCTTGATTTGGTTTAGCTTTTATAACATGCTGCTTTAGTGAGCAGTCATTTGAGTCAATTGAAACCCAGCTGAGCCTCATGGTCTTGTGACAGCCCGGTTGTACAGAACAGAGTGGGGGGGGGAAGTTCCCCCCACACCCTTTTAAACGAAGTGCAAAGTAATGCTGGAAAGGGAAAGAATAAATCAATTTTAAGTGGTAATCTATGAAGTTGGACAGAAAATGATGAGAAATGAAGCAAGTGGTCATAGGAAATTGACCTTGAAAATGGTGTTTATCTTGCGGAAGCAGTGGCATGGCTGGGAAGGGGAATTAAAATCAGAGTTGCTTTGCTTTGAATCTCAGTTGGGTCTGGGGTAGTTTCTTTCAAGCCTGTGTTCTCTGACAGGTAGCCAGTGGTGCTGCTCAACAGCATCTGGCAGGCAGGATTTATTTCTTCGTGGCAGCCTCTGTGGTTTAAAAGGCTGCATCGGTTCGGGAGTGGCAGTTGCCCAGGGTCAGAAGAATCAGCATGGCTGAGTAAGAGGTAGACATGCTAGGAAAGGAGATGATATTTCTGCCTGACTATAATTTCCATACAAATAAACACATTAAAGTGAGTAAAAGGACAAATGAGTAATACATGTCAGCTCTACTGTTTTAAACTGTAACACCTACTTACACCAGGAGGATGGCTACTGCAGACCTATGTACATCTTTATTTACAGTAAAGGTACAGAAGGGTGTGGGAGGTGGAATAAATTGAATTGTCACTAAAACTCCTCTAGGAGGAAACAAATGATGGAAGTATGCTGACAGTTGTTTCTTCTGAGAGTGGATGGTCAGGAGTTCTTCAGATAAACTAAATGCTTTTGGTTCAATTGATGATGATGGTCTTGTCCTGCCTTTTTTAGCATCAGCTGTGTCTGTAAGCAAGCCATATGCAACCGTTTGTGGTGGGTCATCTCCTCTTCTCAGGCACCTACTTAATAGGTGTCTTCAGTTATTCTCAGCTAAAACATGATGGTACAAGTAGCCATCTGCCACTTCATGGAGACTTTGTGGGTTTGATGGTCAGCAGAGTAACCTGGTGTTCACACATTAACACATTAACTGAAGCATTAGGAATCTTTGTGTCAATCCTAATCTGAACCATCCGTGTGGGCTGTTGACTTGGTTGGTTGATGTAAATCACTGACCTGCTTTGCCAGCACAGATTCTCTGTCGTCATAATTCAGGTTGCACATATGGACAGGAAGGTCACAGGGGCTGTCCAGGTGTAGGTGAGACCAGGTTAAAGCCTTTAAGTGCCCTGTGTTGTGTTTGGGGACTAACAAGCTTTGACTTCATAGAATCATAGAATCACAGAGTGTTAGGGTCTGGAAGGGACCTCTAGACATCTGTTCTAAACTCCCCTGCCAGAGCAGGATCACCCAAGGCAGGTCACACAGGAATACATCTAGGTGAGTTTTGAATGTCTCCAGATGAGGAGTCTCCAAAACCCCTTTGGGCAACCTGTTCCAGGGCTCTGACACTGTCACCTTGGAAAAGCTTTCCCTTCTGTTCCCATGGAACCTCTCTTGAGCCATCTTGTACCCATTGGCCTTTGTCCTGTCATTGGACATTACTGAGCAGAGCCTGGCTCTGTCCTCCCTATGCTGCTCTTCACATCTTCATAAACTTAGGTTTGAGCTTCCGGGAAGCCTGGGGAATTGCTTATGTTGGTCATTCAAAGGTGTGATCCAGGTAATACCTGCAAGTAGCTGTTGCTTCTGCCTATATGGCCAGCAGGCACCCCAGCTCTGTGTGTGTGAAGGCTTATTCTCCTGCGGGGGACTGTGTGGGGTTTTGAAGTGCTTCAGCTTGGAGCTGAAGGCATTTCCTGGTCCCTTTGGTCTTTTGCGTGTCTCTACTGGGGTGGTATCTGGAATGAGCATCCAGAGCAGGCAATGGGAAACAAAGGGACAGAGGCAGAAAGCTTGGATGTGACAGTGCTCACCAGCAGAGCTCTGAGGGGAGAGCATGTGGAGGAGACCTTACTGCAGCTCTCTGTGGGAAACTTGTATTGATCAAGCACCAGTGACATTCAGGCTGGTTATGTTATTACAGATCTTGTGTGCTCACGGAAAACTAACGAATAATGAATCTAAGCAATGTTTTCAGACTGCAAAAATTAAGAGTTTTGAAGTGAGCCTTCTCTAGAAACTTAAAATTCAGCGAGCTTTTTTTTTTTCGTCCTAGGTCTTGAGATGTTAATGACTTTGACTAATTGTCAACACCACCAATTACTATGACTGATACCTTATCATTTCCCACAATGAGCAATGCTAATTAAAATTGATTGTGCTGCTGTTCTGGCACAGCAGCAAGTTTCCTTTTCATTTTTTGTTTAAACATGAGCTTATTGTGCCGATTTGGTGAATTAAAGAAAGAAACCTCATTATTCTGATGTTTATTTTTTGAGCAGGGGTTGTAAGTCACATTGGAAGGCTGTTACAAGTGTCAAAGAAATAGAAGAGCTTGAATGAGTTGTGTTTTTGGAGTACCAAAACATGCACTTAATAATAATATTTAGCACTTTGAGACCACAGTGCTTTTTGCATGATCAGATTTCAGTTGTAATGTAACTGCTCCTATTATCTCCATGAGGTAGGTAAACACTTCTGTTTCACAGATGTTGAGGCTGAGACACAGGAGCTTTGATTCTCTAATAGCAGTGCACTTCAAGCTATTCACTTCCATTACATTACAGATCCTTGTCTTACAGCAGTGTTAGCTGCCTGAGTTGTGATTTGCAAGACTGGCTGATTTGGATTTTATCCAAACTTGGCCTTTTATTTCTCACTGGGTTTTGTTTTCAAGTATGATTTCAGCCAAAGATAGGATCAAAACTTCCTTGCTGCCCAGTGCTGCCTCCCGCCAGTCAGAGTTATTCCACACAGGTTGTGCAGCCTCATGTTCTCTTTGCTTCCTCAGCTGCACCTCCTCATATCACAAAGGGCTGTTCCTCATCAGGGAGATGGGAAGGAGAACTGGTTGGATTATAGCAGGGGATGGTACCCTGGAGCTCAGGTGTTAGCTGTCTCCTGTGCAGTGCTGCAGTTGCAGTGGTGGGTTCTAGCAGGGGATGGTACCCTGGAACTCAGGTGTTAGCTGTCTCTTGTACAGTGCTGGGTTATCGCTTTTGCAGCTCTGAGTCGGCTTTTTCATGTGAACTTTTCTGCTGGCAGTGTTTATGGGATAGGTTATCAGTGGAAAATGTACATGGCTTTTGAATTGTTCTGCTGGCTTCCTCTTCTTAAGTGACTGATCACAGTTAATAGCACAAGTCTGTGACCTTATCCTGTAGGAGCTTGATTGAATCTGAACAATTGATTCTTTCCATGATCAATGTGTAATGAGTTAATATGTAATGAATATAAATGCATGAAATTGCTTGAGATAGTCCTTAGTTACTTTTCAGTCCATAGAATGAGTCAACAACTTCATGGTAAAGTCTTAAAGAATTTTACATGTTGATCTTTCATAAGCAGATCTCTTGAGTCTTGACAGAAAGGGAACCCACATTTGCATGGTATTGGTATATGAGGAGTTGGAGGGGTATGACAGTCAAAAAAATGGTTTGCATTTACTGTGGGGGGGAAAAGTCTTTTCAATGTCTGGCACCTGAAAGCAAGATAAAGTTATTTATATTACAGAAACACCAATATCAAAAATTCTATCTGAAAAGTAAATATTTCTGTCCCAAATGCTAATTCTTGATTTTTTTAATTTTTTTTTTAACAGCTACATGAATTTACCTCAAGCACTGACTTGATTTTTTTTTTTTTTTCCCCCTGGTCCTGATGGGACCTAGGAGCAGCTTTATAAATCTACAGAGCTCCTTATGCCATAGTGCCATGACTGACTTCAGTGCAAATCCTCCTTGCTACTAAGAAGGGGACATCCTATCTTCCCCATCCCTCTTGGTTTGGCTTTGGTCCGTATTCCACCAGTAGGGACCTAGACTGAGATGAAAATCTGGGCTAAAAAGTAATTTACAACTCAATAATATAAATATTCAGTATGAGGGTGATGGGACTCTGGAATAGGCAGCCCAGGGAGGTTGTGGATGCCTCCTCCCTGGGGGTGTTGAAGACCAGGTTGGATGAGACCTTGAGCAACCAGTTCCAGTTCAGAGGCATTTCTGCCTGTGATGGGCAGGTTGGAGTGGATGATCTGGCTGAGGGCACAGAGTGCACTGACAGCAAGTTTGCTGGTAACACCAAACTGGCTGGAGTGGCTGCCATGCCAGAAGGCTGTGCTGCCATTTGGCTGGACTTGGACAGGCTGGAGGGTTGGGCAGGAAGGAATTTGGTGAAATGCAACAAGGGCAAATGTAGAGTCTTGCACCTGGGAAAGAACACCCCCAGGGATCAGTATGAGTTGGGGACTGACCTGTTGGAAGGCAGCAAAGTGGTAAAGGATTTGGGGATTCTATCTGATGGGAGGCTGACCATGAGCCAGTGACGTGCACTTGTGGAGAGGAGGGACAATGCCATTCTGGGATGGATTAGAAGGGCTGTGGCTACTAGCTCAAGAGAGGTTCTTCTGTCTGTCTACTGTGCTCTGGTGAGGCAGCATCTGGAGTGCTGTGTCCAGTTCTGGGCTCCCCAGTGCAAGAGTGACATAGAACTACCCGAGAGAGTCCAGTGCAGAGCCACAAAGATGATGAAGGGAATGGAACATCTCTGTTAGGAGGAGAAACTGAGGGAGTTGAGGCTCTTTAGCTTGCAGAAGAAGAACCTGAGAGGTGACCTCATTCCTGTTTATAAACATGTAAAGGGTGAATGCCAGGAGGCTGGAGCCAGGCTCTGCTGAGTGATGCCCAATGACAGGACAAGGGACAGGAGGTGGAAGCTGAGGCTTAGGAATTTTCATTTAAAAATGAGGAGGATTTTTTTTCCTGTGAGAGTGATAGAACACAGAACAGGCTGCCCAGGGGATGCATTCCTGTGTGCTCTGGTATAGGTGATCCTACTCTGGCAGAGGAGTTGGACTGGATGAGCTTTGTAGGTTCCTTCCAACCTATGACATTCTGTGATTCTATGATCTCTAAAGTCTCTTCCAACTGAAGCTGTTCTATGAAATTAAATGTGACCAGTTGTTCGATGTGGGGTTTCTGCATGGTTATGTGAAAGCCAAGGTGACACCAGGCAGTGGGAGGTTTGGGTGTGATGTGTTCAAGCAACCCCAGCTCTGCTGCAGCAGTGCGGTTTGATGCCTAACAGAACTGCCTCTGCAAGCAAGGCCTCATGCTGCTTCTCTAAGGGCACTCTCTTGAGCAGTTCACCCAGGTTAATTTGTTTGTGTTGGGGAAAGTGCTAGGTGATGGTGCTGCAGAAGCGCCAAGTGTTCTGACTGGAGGAAACATTCTCCTGTTCATATTGGGGGAAGTGCTGGGTGATGGTGCTGGAGAAGTGCGAAGTGTTCTGACTGGAGGAAGCATTCTCCTGTTCGTGTTGGGGGAAGTGCTAGGTGATGGTGCTGGAGAAGAGCAAAGTGTTCTGACTGGAGGAAGCATTCTCCTGTTCGTGTTGGGGGAAGTGCTAGGTGATGGTGTTGGAAAAGTGCAGAGTGTTCTGACTGGGCGGAAGCACTCTCCTGTTTTTAGCAGTGCAGAGCAGCGGTTGGTGCGTGCTGAGGTGACAGGCAGTGATGGCACCGTTGTCAGAGGGTGCCGTGTGGCCATTAGCAGGTGAGACTGTGAAGCAACATGCCAGGCCTGTCTTCCTGGAGCACAATGGACCTAATTCTCCTCCCATCTCTATTATGCCTCTCAGTAGGCTGCACTTAAGTTGCTCAGGATGTGGAAAAGCAGAGAGGAATCACGGATGAGTGACTTCCCTCGGTGTAACAGGCTGCGCGTGGAGGCAGAAGTTTTTACTTCCCCCTCTATTTCCAAGTGTCCCCTGGAGTTTTGTTTTGAAGAGTCAGTTATGAAAATTGTGTGTGTGAAGGGGGAGAAGATGTCATTTGGGTTGTGATTTGCTGTTAATTAAACTTCAGTGTGACATATCCTTTATGTCAGGGGATTCCTGATTCTCATCTCAGTGGCCTGGTAGAACGGAGGAGCATCTCCATTGAGATCAATGCTCATTATTATTTTCCTCGTTATCATCATGATCCTCATCAGTATTTGTTCTACAACACTGGCTGTGGAATGGAAGTGTAGGCAGAGATGACCCTCACCTGTTCCTGTTCAAAGCCTTTCATTTTTAGCAGATCAGAGGTTCAAAGGCTGGGGAGGGGAAAGTGTCAGTGAACTTCTGACAGAGAATTAGATCCAACTAGTCAGAAATCAGAATCAACCTTTTTATGCACTGCAAAGGACATGATGAGATAATCAGTTTTCATTGGTTTCAGCAGAGTACAAGCACTCACACACATAGGTTGAAACCCACAGGACACAAGGCGATGGTGCTGGATGTCACCAGGTGGGTTTTACCTGCATGAAGCTCACACATCTGTGCAAGAGATGGACTCAGTATCACAGTATCACAGTATCGCAAGGGTTGGAAGAGACCTCAGAGATCATCAAGTCCAACCCATCACCACAGCCCTCAAGATTAGACCATGGCACTAAGTGCCACGTCCAAACGTGCCTTGAACGCCTCCAGGGACGGTGACTCCACCACCTCCCTGGGCAGCCCATTCCAGCACTCAATGACTCTCTCAGTGAAGAACTTCCTCCTCACCTCCAGCCTAAACTTGCCCTGGCATAGCCTGAGACTGCGTCCTCTTGTTCTGTCACTGGTTGCCTGAGAGAAGAAGGTAACCTCCTCCTGGCCGCAACCACCCTTCAGGTAGTTGTAGACAGCAATAAAGTCCCCCCTGAGCCTCCTCTTCTCCAGGCTAACCAATCCCAGCTCCCTCAGCCTCTCCTCATAGGGCTTGTGCTCGAGGCCTCTCCCCAGCCTCGTTGCCCTTCTCTGGACACGTTCAAGTACCTCAATGTCCTTCTTAAATGGAGGGGCCCACAACTGGACACAGTACTCAAGGTGTGGCCTGACCAGTGCAGAGTACAAGGGGAGAATGACCTTCCTGCTCCTGCTGGCCACACTCTTGCTGATGCAGGCCAGGATGCCATTGGCCTTCTTGGCCACCTGGGCACACTGCTGGCTCATGTTCATGACTCGGTGTTGGATAGGAATGGAATCTGCCTGGGTGAGGCAGAAGGGTGGTTAAATGTAGTAAACGTTCCCTAGAGAGAGGAGATCTGGCACTGAAGATAAGGTTCACAGCCTTGACCTCTTCATGTGTGGTACCCAAAATGAGATTTTGAGAACTGTTTTTTCTCCTCAGATGTAAGAGTAGTACTGTGGGGGAGATGTTTACATTACAGTCTGAGGTCTGACCCAGGGTGGCACTGGGGTGGCACTGTACGTAACGAGGAGCTCAGTGGGGTTTTCTTGCCTGGCAGTAGCCATTCCTTGAGGTGCAGGTAGGCTGACATCAGGATGGGATTGATCATGCTTGAAGAACCAGCAGAAGCAAGGGTCAGCTCCTGCTCAGCATCCCTTCACCTAACATCCTCAGACCCTCTTAACACTCACCACAGTGGGGCTACTGGCACAAAATGCTGAGCTGAGAAAGGGCAGCCACTGCCAGAAGCATCTGGTAAACAAGTTCAGAAAGACTGGCCATGGCGCTTGGAGGCAAATCCTCGGGCAGAAGACCTGACTGAGATACCATTCTTGTCTGGACAGTAATGACTGTAGGGAAGCTGGGTCCTGACTGCAGACATACCCTAGCAAGTCAACCTGTTTCTAGATGATTTTGGTGCTATGTGTGGGATAGCTTAAAATGTTTAAAATCAGATCTTTTGGATGGTCTGGAACAAAGAGGACTTGTGCCAACCTGACAGCTGATTTGGGATGTAGGAGGAGGTGTATGATCTTGTTACTCATGTTCTGACAACCACCTGATAATCCCACAGCCATCCACGAGTGCCTGTAGTTTTTCTGCTGGTGGAAAGTCATCTTGGGGTCAGGAAGTAGATGAAGTTGTTAAGGTTCTCAAGAGGAAGTAGTGAGATACAGACATGCTGAAGTTCTTGTAGGCTGCAGCACAGGAAAAGCTGCAACTCTCTCTGTGGGGAAAAACACAGCTCAGAATACAATAACTATTAAAAGCTTTGGGGTCCCTGGAACAGATCAGAACTAGTGAGGATCAGCCTTACTTCCCGCCTGATGAAAGAGGTGTTAATCCTGCTGCTCATAAAGAATTTAAGAATATAAATGTATGAGCCACAGCCTGGAAGATTAGAAGAATACTTAAATAAATGATAGAGTCTGGATTGACAGGAAGGGTGGTGTGCTGGGGTCAACTTTTGTCTCTTCTGGACAGTCTCTATAGAACTTCCAGTTAATGGAACAGCAGTGATGTAACAGTGGTTACCAGGATCCCCGTCTGTGGCTATTGTCCAGTGTTCCCTGTCACACTCTTGAAACACCATCTGAAGGTCCTGCACAATGCACTTAACACTCCATGGGATGCTGGTTTAACAGCAAGCTTGTCCAAATAAACTCTTGGCAGGAAAGCCATGCTTACCGGGGAGTGGATGACAATGGAGGAGGTGGTGGGTTGACCTCAGCCAAGATCTCCACTCGGCTACTGTCACTCTCCCTTAACAGAGTGAAGGGAGAACCTCATGGGTTGAGATAAAGACAGGAACATCACTCACAATTACTGTCATGGGCAAAACAATCCTGACTTGGGGAATATGATGGTTTGGGAGTTCCCCACCCCCCACACTTGGTAAAATGACCCAGACTAGAACTCAGCCGGCTGGAAGTTAAGGACTGAAACTCTCTTTACAGCTCAGCACAATGTACAAGCAGAGATATACACTATAGACAGGAATAGTTACAGACATAGACAAGTTAAAGGCAATACAGCAACACAACTCCCCTCCCAGAAATCAGAGACCCCAGGAGAGGCTCCCAACCACCCTTCCACCTTCTCCCCACCCCTTCTACCCCAAGGTTTGCCTTACGTGCAAGGTGAGCTTGGAGGATCGGCCAGGGGGGGTTAGAAGGAAAGTGGTTAGTGAGGTTACTCGGCTGAGAGGAGAAAATACCAGAAGCTGCTAGACTGAGATGCTGTGCCCCAGGGACTCTGTGTTGTCTATGTTTTGAGTTCTTTTCTTAAACATCTCAGCAAGCCGATGAGTGAAGTAGACATCACCACTGTTTTCATTTTCACAACCTATAATATAATTTTCTCTATTAAAATGTTCCAATTAGCCTCAAACCAGTGCAGGGAAAAATAATTCATTTTGTCACCCTTTAAAGATAGAGGAGGATGGTGACAAACAAACGCTCAAAAGCTAAAATACCATCTCCCTACTTCTTCCCAGGCTCAATTCCACCTCCTTCATTCCCAACACCTCTACCTGCTCCCCCTCAAGCAGCACAGGTGTTATGGAGGGGTAATTAATTGATGTGAGATATTATTTTACAATATTTATGGTTTATTAGTATTCAATATTCATAACTCTTGACATAACTCATCCTGACCACTAATTTTAATAATACTCAGTTCTTGGCATGGTCATGCAAACTTTATACAGTTAATAATGTAGGATCTGAAAGTAACTAGCAAAAAATATTTAATATTAATTGAACTCAGTTGAACTGGAAGAGAATGTTCCTGTGGTCAATATACCACTTGTGGTCAATACCCCACTTGCCCACTAGATGGACTCAAGGAGCTCCTGTCTGCTTATGGCAGAAGGCAGTGGTGAGTTACAAGAGGCTTTAAGTATTTACTCACAAAATTAACTCCTGATTGGCAGGGCTGGCTACAGCTTCATAGAATGGTAGAATGGTAAGGTTGGAAGGGACCTCAAGGATCATCTAGTTCCAAACCCCTACCATAGGCAGGGACACCTCCCACTAGTACAGTTCACTCAAGGCCTTGTCCAACCTGGCCTTGAACACCTCCAGGGAGGGAGCAGCCACAACTTCCCTGGACAACCTGTGCCAGTG
>VWZE01013327.1:118679-155925 GCA_013396675.1 Eubucco bourcierii
CGTGTTGAGCTTTTCATCACCCCAGACTCCAAGATCCTTTTCCTCAGGGCTGCTCTCAGCCATTCCCCACCCAGCCTGGAGTTGTGCTTGGGATTGTGCCTGCCTAGGTGCAGGACCTTACACTTGGCCTTGTTGAATGTCATGAGGTTGGCCTGGGCCCACCTCTGCAGCCTGTCCTGTTCAGACAGTACCCAAGCGCTTTCAGGGAATTCTGTTACTGTCTTGTCAGCCGCTGAGACTTCTGATTCTTCCCAGGCTTCGCAGACTGCTGTGGGATGGAGGCAGACAGTGTCTGACCTGGTGCTGTGGATGATCTGTGTATCTCCAGGACTTCCCCTCTAAGCAGGAAGCTTTCAGGTGCAGGCAGGATGTCTTGCCATGTGCAGTCTCTGCATGACGTCACTCTGGCTGTGCAGGCTGATCATGTGGAGGCATTTAGAGCCTGTTCCTGGTAAACGTGAGGCAGTGGAGTTTCCAGGCAGTTCAGGATGCAATGAGGCAGTAGCAAGCAGCAGGCGCTGATACAAGGGCTGAGCATGTTGTGTCACCTGCTTATCTCCTCTTATCAGTACAACCCAAGACCAATGGGCCTTTGGACACATAATAGCTGATCAGAATGACAACCAAGCTTGACCATGTTAAGTGAAACCATAGGCTTACTTTACCCTTTTTAGGGCAGAACACAGGCCTTGGGCAAGGCAGGCACAAGCCGAGCCTGTGTACCTTATTTACCACAGGATGCAAACAAGTCCAGGCAGGCCAAAGTCCTTAGACTCAGTGGCTCCAGGTTCTTTGTCCTCTTTCCTGCAGTTGCTTTTCCCCAAAACAGAAGGATGGGGAGCAGGGGAACATGTCTGGGCAAGTTGGGCCATGTATAAACCATTTCGGCCTGTTCAAGCCTGTCGTGACAACAGGGTGGATGGGAATGGATTGTGATCAGTCTGTGAGACCCTCTCTGACACTCCTTCCTCCTCACACTTTATTCCTGCTGCCTTATGGACCCTTCCATGGGCTACAGGCCTTTGGGATAAACATTCTCCAGTGTGAGCTCTCCACAGCTTGTTCCTTCAGGAAGTACTCTACCACTGCAATGTGGAGTCTTCAGTGCAGGTATTGCTCTAGTGTGGTCCTTTCTGTGGCCTGCAGGAAAATACCTGCTCTACTGTGTTGTAGAAACTTTGCCCCCATGACTGGAGGCACCAGAGCTCCTTGCCCAGGACAAAGCAGCTTCTGGATGCAGGAAGATTTGCAGCTGACAGTGATGGGGACCTGTGCTGGGTTTGTGGATCCATGAGACAACATTTTGATGTGTTTTCTTGGCAGTTGCAAAACACCAGCTGTGCCTCGTGTCTGTCATGTGGTAGCTGTGGTCTTCCCTCCTGGGAGTCATGTTAAGTTGCAAGCTTTTTGTAAGTTAATCTTTTTTTTTGTTTTGTTTTGTTTTAGTTTAAAAGGGTTATGTAATGGATTAGCTGTATTTCAGCTTATTTAAATATAGATGGTCTTGGTTTGTAAAGCAAAGGACAGTGCAAACTTACTGCTGAGCACAAACTTTTTTTCCCCCCTGAAAAAGAAGGTTGCATTGCAAGTTAGAGAATTAGTGCATTTAAAAAAAAAAAAAAAAAAAAAAAGGTGAAAAAACCCTATCACATTTCTTCCTCTCTGAAATGTGAAGGATCTGCTCAGGTTCACTCTGCTCATTTTTGATGCACTAGTGAGCACTCCCCACTTCAAGCCTTTTGCACCCCAGCATGCTTTCGTGGTTGCTGCAGGGACCTGATTTGGGCAGATATTTTGGTTGCACCTCAGGAGGTGAACTCAACATCAGATTTAAATATTTGCTGCATGTAAGAAGAAGTTTGGGCCTGTTACAGACCCAGAGAAGGGATCAAGCTGCCCCCTTTCATCTGAGCGTTATAACCTGGTGTGTTTATGTATCACATGGGTTAACAGACTGCAGCTCAGACACGCTGGAAATTGCCCATGATGGAAGCACAGTGGTGAGGTTTGATCTCTCCTGGCCGCCAACCAGGGTGCTGTCCCCTTTGGGTGAGATTTCTGCTGCTCTTTGCAGCAAGCTACAAGTCTGCAGCTTTTCATGCACTGGGGAGAGGACGCACCAAATAGTTTCCTCCTATGAAAGCTCCTTTTTTGGTGGTAGGTTTTAATATTATGGAATTTCCTAACGTGTTTCATAGAGAGGCAGGGAAATTGCCTCTGTGCATCTGTACCTACTGAGCAGCTGGTGGCACACACATCTGGGTGTTGGGGCAACTGTGAGGGTCATGTATGGTAATTTGCCCCTCTGGAACATACCACAGCTAATGAGCACTGTCCCTCCAGTTGGAGGAAGCTCACAGACGCTCATCAGAGCAGATGGGAAACAGCCTCTGCTGACCAGGCTCCTGCAAAAGCTTGTTCATGGTAAATAGCAGGATACTGCATGTTCTTCATTATTAACTCTGAATCCATGCAATTAGGGGTGAAAATAAAAAAGAAAACAGTGTGGTTTTATCCACAGAGTCTAATGATAAAATAATACCCAAGGAAATTATTGATCCCTACCTTGACCTCCTTCTCTTAGAAAATAGCAGTTTTCCTCCTTTCACCCTTACTGTTCCTTCATTGCATCTGCCCGAGTTGGCAGTGCACCTTGCATGAACATCAGCACCACTGTCCTGTTCCCTTCCCTGCCCTTTCCCTCTCCCTCCCCCTTTTCCCTGCCCTTTCCCTCTCCCTCCCCCTTTTCCCTGCCTTTGCCCTCTCCCCTCCCCCCTTTTCCCTGCCCTTGCCCTCTCCCTCCCCCGTCTTTTCCCTCCTCCTCACCCTTTCCTCTTCCTCTCCACCAAGACTTACCTCTTTTTTCCTTCCCTGGCTATGGGTGATGAGGAGAATGTGTGCTGAAAGGACAAAATGCAGTCTTGTGACACCAGAAAGTAAGTGATCCAGGGAGTTGGAGACCACTACACCTTTCATTTGTACCTGGTAAACTGGTTCTAATGATAAGAAAAAATAAAAAGAAAACATTTGGGGGATGTTGATAAGATCAGGCTTATCCAGTAGAAAGGTACTGTAGGTTGTGGCTGGAAGTGATAGGGAAAAGCCCAGGCTTGATGACCCAGCAGGTCACTTACAGTCTTTCACTCTTAATCTCTCAGAAGTCTTTGAACTTGTCACTAGGAAAGGGAGAGAGAGGAACTTGCTTATCTCATTTATGATACTGAAAGGTCTCTGGCAGAAAGCAGTCAAAAGACAAGGGAGGTGACTGAAAAGGGAAAGCATAGTCATGAGTCAAAACCTGAAGTGAAGCTTGGGTATAACCAGGCAATTTTCATCATTGCAAATGGTTAAACCAGGACTTATTTGTGTACTCCTGAGTCCTACATCAGGTCTTTGATGGGGTGGAGAAGCATCAAAGGGGTAGCCAGGCTTATGGGTAGCAAAAAACCACCGAGGTTGGTCAAGTCCAGGGAACATAATGAGGCAACTGAGAACAAATTAAACAATCCAACATATATCTGATGGCTCAAGTGGCACTAGGGGAGGTTTGGGTTAGATATTAGAAGAAACTTCTTCACTAAAAGAGTTCTCAAACACTGGAACAGGCACTCGAGGGAGGTGGCTCAGTCACCATCCCTGGAGGTGTTTAAAGGCCACAGAGATGTGTTACTGAGACATGGTTTAGCACTAGGCTTGCTAGAATTAGATAATGGTTGGATTTAATGATCTTAAAGGTCTTTTCCAAACAAAGTGATTCTATGATGTGACATCTGGAAAAGGTTTAGTGTTCATGGATGGCATTTGCCCACCCTGTAGTTTCCTTTTGGGTTACTTAGAGTCAAACCAGAAACAAACCAGTCCAGGTCTGCAAGTTGTGTGCAAGATGTTGTTGGGGTTGCTAATGGGAGATGACCTCTCCCCAGGAGGGTCTGCGTTTCAGGAGAGCCTGTATCAGTGTCTGCAGGCTCCCATTAATGATAGGGTTTTGCGAAGTACAGGAGAGTTAGATGAACACAAATAGAGCATTAACTGCATCAAAGTAGTCCTGCTAGTGCAGGAGCACAGATTTAGAGGCTTCACTTACCTACATGAACAGTTTCCTAAATGACTGAGATTTCAGTCAGGCTGGCACAGGTTGCCCAGGGAGGTTGTGGCTGCTCCCTGCCTGGAGGTGTTGAAGGCCAGGTTGGAGGAGGCCTTGAGTGAGCTGTACTAGTGGTAGGTGTCCCTGCCTATGGCAGGGGGTTGGAACTAGATGATCCTTGAGGTCCCTTCCAACTTTACCATTCTGTGATCCTATGGTTTTCACTCTCCTCTTAGTTTCTTTGAACTAGCCGTGTCCATCTGTTTACCCAAGCCAGAAATTTGGAATAAGAGTAAAATATGTGTAATTTGTGTGCCCTGACTGCCACAGCTGCCCGTGCTCCCTGCACCACTCATTTCAAAGACCTCCACAGCTCTGGATTGCTGGATCCCCCTGCCTGCCTTCCCTTCCTGGTTCCTTGCCAGTCCCTACTGTCTTCTGAACCAGAGAAGATCAACTAGATGTCCTTTGCAAAGCCAAGGACTGAAGTCTTGAATGATGCTGATTAGCGTTGAGAGCTTTTTAAGGAATTGAACGGTTGCATTGCCGTGTTTTGAAAAACAAAAGCTGAATAAGGACTGTAACACTTAGCTACCAATTCCACTTGATTTTTCTCTAATGCAGGCTAAGCTGCCTTACAGCAATCTTTTAAATGTAATGATTGAGACTATTATAGGAAATACTATACAAAGCAACTTTTTTTTTTTTTTTAATGCAGCCTAAATAATAAGTAGGGCAAGGTTTTAAATGAGGCTAGAGTAATGAATGCTGTACAATAATTTTGATGATAAATTTCCCCAGAGGATAAAGTGGAAGAACAGAAGCAGGCTGTATTTAATCATGCAAGTTAAAGGAATGCAGACCAACAAATATTTATAGAGATGTACAGGTTTTCTAACCTTTTCTGGGATATTCTTGCCCCTTTTCAGCTGAGAAACTTAGCAGAGATTCAGATCTCTTTGGTCTGTAATAATTAGGAGGAGGAATTGATCACATAGGGTCAAGTGTTTCTTTGATGTGGTTCACAGAAATTGGTGCTTCCTCCCAGGCTGGAGGACTATAACAATGAGACATTTTTTTTTTCACAGCTATTTTGTTCATCAGTGAGTCTGAAAAGCTTGCTTTGAGCACACACACAGCATCTGATGAGGCATTCTGCATCTGCTCTTCAGCTAGGACTGACCCAAGGAGGTGGGGAAGAGCAGAGCACTCTCAAGAGCATTAGGTTGCCTTCATGCAGATGTACATGCAGAATAGTAAGAAGGCCTGTGCATTGCATTGCAGAGATGAGATCTGGGCAAGCTCAAGATCTTTACCTTGTGCCCCGTGGTCAGATGTAGACCTACCCTTCCCATGCCTGCACCAAAGGCTGTCTTCCTTCAAGGTGGTGCTTCTTGGCTGTGCTTTATTCTGGTCTTCGCTGTTTGTCCTGAGGCGGCAAAGGCAAGGAAGACTTCAGAAACTAGGAGACGGTGGAAAAGTCACTGCTGGCACCTGGCTTAACCTGTTCCTGGTTGTTCTGCACAGCTGCACATGCTTGTGGCAGACTTAGGCAATCAGCCCATAAACAACTGTTAAAAACAGGGTGCTGCAGTGGGCTTCAGCTCAACTCATAACACTATTCACTCAGCAGAGGCAAACCCCTGGAAGATTCCTGTTCTGCTAATCAATACTCAACGTATCTATTGATTTCCAAGAGAGGTGTTAAATTTTTAACTCTTAGAAATGATCTTGATATCAATTTTCACCTTGCCTGATATTCATTGTGATGCTGGAGGTTCTGACATTGAGCAAACCTGGATCTCATCTGGCAGGAGGATTAAGTCTAGTCACTTCAGCACTGCAACACGCCAAGATTTACTCGGCTTGTGTAAGCAATCAAGGTAGCATGAAATATCTGTGTTTAAGGCAGTGACCTGGGAAATGCTTTCATTCTAGCCTGCCACACTGCTTCTTTGTGTAGTCCATCTCCAAAATGATATAATGAACTAATTAATAGCACTGTTTATTACATTCGTGTTGTTTTCTCATAATAAAGCCTAGAAAATGAGCCTGAGGTTCACAGCTCTTGTCTGCTGTGGCTGGCTGTTATTTAAACAGTAAGATACACATAGCAAGCACTGCATCTCTATGTGATTATGGCTCCAGCAGTGTTAGGAGGCACAAGGTCAAAAGGCTCAGTGACTTTAACTACCTGAGAAGTGCCATGTAATCCCCTGCAAATGGGCTGTCTTCAGTGGCTTATTGCTGTGTCAGGGAGGGAATTAGTTCTTTTTCGAGGCAGCCACATGAATTACCCCTCTAATTGGCACAAGTATGACATCACTGACTGCCATATCAGAAATCTTCTTAGTCTCTTTTTTTTTTTAAACTTAATTTCAACTTCAGGTTGTCTGAACAACACAAGGAAACAAAATCTTTACAGTGAGAGTGCCAGAGCACTGCAACAGGCTGCCCAGAGAGGTTATGGAGTATCTTGTCTCTGGAGACATTCAAAACCTGTATGGATGTGTTCCTGAGTGATATACTGTGGGTGATCTGCTCTTCAGACCTGTTCAGAGGTGCCTTCCAACACCCACCATGCTGGGATTCTGTGATTTTGTTTATATGCTGGTCTATGCTTTGTGCTCAGTCCCATCTACTTGCTTTAGGGAGGAAAGCACTGTTTGTGTGTGTGGTGAATCGCTCTGCGGTAGCTTTTGTGTCGCCATCAGGCACTAAATAGGGACTGTAAAGTTTTTGTAGAGCTGGTGACATGCAAGCCATGACCTGACTTGGAGTGCCTAGAACATTATGTAATCTCAGGAACTAAAGCAAATCAGGGGAGGGCAGACAGTGAGGTGAGTACTTCAAGATGCAGGCAGCACAGGCAGGATTTCAAAATCGATGTGCAGCCATCAAATTCTTTCAGCCTAGCACTGTCTTTTCCTTTTTATTGGCAAACATAACCCCAAAATAATAAAAGCACCTCGATTTACAGTTATTGTAAAATAAGATAAAATAAGTACACATGGGTTACAGCTTTACTAGCCTGGGCAGGTGAGGAGCAGGGCGCAGGAAAGATGCTGTTTATCTCAGTGATATTGAGAGGACCACAGGCAGTTTCTGCTACTTTGGAACAGGGAAGATGAGGGTCTCTCTCTTTCCCCCCTACCCCATTAAAGCACAAGTAGGAGGAAAAAAACCACACAGTCCCTTAGAAGCTTTCTGCAACCCTAAGGGTTTGTTTCACTGGCTTCTAGCCAGCAACAGGGGAGAGAAAAACCTACACTAAGTCCCTTGATAAGTCCCAAGGATTTTTTTTCTTTGGGAAGACAGGAACGCTTGCCAGAGGTCGTGGCTGACCTGCCTGTCATGTCTGCTGGTGGGTGAGATGAGAGCATCTGTGCATAGAGAGGTGTAAAACCCAGTGGTTGAGGGAATGCTGTGAAAGGTGCTGTTTAGTTGCAGTGGGGCTTGAGGGGCAAAGCATCAGCCTATAAGAGGCCAAAAAAAAATCAACAAATAGTTTTAAAGGAGTAAAATTAATCTGTCTTCATAACCCAACTGCAGTGCTTTTTTTTTTTTTCCTTAGATATGTTATAGAGGTAATGATACCTCTACAGTGAACTCAATTAACCTCCTGCAGCCTTCTGTGTGACAGAGAATCCTAAATCTTTTTTTTTCTTCTCCTTATGAGTGTGTATGTGCAAGATTTGAAGCTACTCTGAACTTAACGTTCCTAAATGCCATTTCCTAATTGGTCCCCATTTGTTTGTTTTGTTGTTGTTTTTGTTTGCAGTGACAAAGACATGGTGGCTGTGAGAGGGATCTAGTGTTCATGGTTGAAAAGAGCTTTCCACCCAGGAACCAGGTAATGTTATATTATTATTGTTGTTGTTGTTGTTGTCATTATTATTCCAAATCTGTTGCTCTTGTGTGGGTGCCTTTTGGGGTTTGCCTTGTTCAGTGTTGTTGTCAGATGACCTTAAAGAATTCAGCTTGGTTTCTCTGCCTTGATTGGTATAAATGGACATCTATTGCCACTAAGAACTATGTGACTCTTCTCTGTATGAAACTGATGCATTTTGGGTGTTGTTTGGAAGTGCAGTTGGAAAAAGGATAGGGAGAGTAATCCTGTATATCTAGGCTGCTACAGCTCAGCTTCCCTATAAATCTCCCCTCTGCTCTGTAATACAGCCTAGTAGGTGCCTGTTGTGTTAGGAGACTCAGGAGTGTTTGCTCCTGCCTCAGTCTTGAGATCTTGACATGAACACACGCTGTACAGAGCAGAATGGTTTTCTGGGAGGGAGGATGTCAGCAATAAATGAGAAAACAAGAGAAATGGATGATCCCCCATAATGCAAACTGTATAATATAATCATTGTTGTTTGATAAAGGAGACACTTGGAGCAACTCTCAGTGCCCTGCTAGGTATGCCTGGATTTATTATTCAAAAAGGCACAATCAAATCTCTTCATTCAGTTGACAAATGGGAGCTATTCAATTCAGTATCTGCCTCTTTATTTATAGCATATAGTGGGGTGATTTATATGCTAGCTGCAGATCTTCCAAACCAGTTTTAATTAGCAGCATTGGCTATTAGAATGAGAGTCCTGTAACCTCCCTGTCATACACATCTCCTTAAAACTAAATAGAAATCTTAAGTCTTTGCCAGATAAGGCTACTCTGTTGTGGTTGTTTTTGTGTGTCTGTGCTGCAGCAGGAAAATGTACCTGTGCTTTAGGAGCTCAGGAGTTGCATTGTTTGCAGCTCCAGGGGGGCAGGCAGGGGAAGTCAATGAAGGTAATGCCATTTATTGCAGTGCCTTGGAGAAACAGGGCAGTCTGTGGGGCACAAGCACTAACATCACACAGCAACCTGCAAATGTCACAAGTGATTTGGGTTCTGGGAACAAAGTGAGCACCAAAGATGCCAAGGCCAGCTGCTGGCACTGGTGCTTCTGGATTCTCCTCTGAATTTCTGTGCTGGGAGGGTGATGCATCTGAGATGGCAGTAGCCCTCATCTCAGTATGTCCTGTGGTTGGAGCGTTCACAACATGTTGTGTGTTGTTTATTTTCCTGTGTGCATTGTCTGATGATGTATGTAAGCATTCCCCCAGCTGTTCCCTTATCCACAGAACAGCTCTGGCTCATGGTCTAATTGGTACCCCTGAGGTAGGGAGCGGTGTAAGGCACGGCGCGGAGGTGAGCTCAGTAAAGGCACTACTTTGAGTCTCCATTATTTTCACGCATCTGCTAGGAATGTAATCCCTTTGAGACCTCTGCCTATCTGTCAAACTTGAGAGCAGCCAACAGGTTCAAAAAATTATTTTGGGAAGCAATGACTGGCAGAACAATTGCAGGTCTCTTCTTGTGTTTTGTGGGGGGTTTTTTGTTTGGTTTTTTTTTTTTTTTTTTTTTTTTTTTTTTTTTTGGTGGGGGGAGGGGGAACCCAGGCCAAAAGAGTGCAGGAAAGATAAAGAATGTGTTTGGTGTTTTATGCCTAGTGTGTATCATGTAGAATGGGCTGTTGTTATGTTCCCACTGATCTTTTTTTTTGACATGAGGAATGCAGTCATTCTGTCTCCACATCAAATAAGCCTTTGTACCATTTGTCACCAACGTGCAGTGCCTCTGTACCTGTAAACTCAATGTTTGGTACATCTCTGCACAGAAACTCCACTGCTGCCTGCAGCTGGGTGGTCCTGCTGAAGCTCTGGGTGTTTTCCAGCAGTGTGATGCCAGTGACATTCACTCTGGGGAGCAGGAGAACCCTAATAAGCATGAAGTTTGAGGTTGATAATGGGAAAAGAGAGGACGTGAGCACTCGACCTAGTGGATGGGAGGCTGACTGTGAGCCAGCAGTGTGCTCTCATGGCCAAGAGGGCCAACGCCATTCTGGGGTGGATTAAAAGGACTGTGGTTAGTAGGTCGAGAGAGATTCTCCTGCCCCTCTACTCTGCCCTGGTGAGGCCACATCTGGAGTACTGTGTCCAGTTCTGGGCCCCCCTATTGAAGAGGGACATAGAACTGCTTGAGAGAGTCTAGCACAGAGCTACAAAGATGATGAAGGGAATGGAATATCTCTGTTACAAGGAGAAACTGAGGGAGCTGAGGCTCTTTTGCTTGCAGAAGAGGAACCTGAGGGGTGGCCTCATTCATGTTTATAAATTTGTAAAAGGTGAGTACCAGGAAACTGGAGCCAGGCTCTGCTTGTGATGCCTGATGCCAGGATGAAGGGCAGTGAGTGGAAGTTGAAGCAGAGGAAGTTCCATGTAAACATGAGGAGGAATTTTTTTCCCCTGAGGGTGACAGAACACTGGAACAGGCTGCCCAGTGGGGTTGTGGAGTCTCCCTCTCTGGAGATACTCTAAAACCTACCTGGGCACGTTGCTGTGTGATCTGGTATAGGAGATCCTACTCTGGAAGAGGGGTTGGACTAGATGAGCTTTTGAGGTCCCTTTCAGCCTCTGACATTCTGTGATTCTCTGACCTACTGACAGGAAAATCAGGAGAAATAGGAGAACAGGACATAAAAAGCCCTGCTACAAACGGGCTTGAAGTGAATGCGGTCAGAAAGAAGTGTGCATAGGGATGGAAGTAGTTCCTGTGATTGACAGCTGAGGGATGATGGGCTCTGGAGCCAGGACAGCAACCCAGCCATGGGTTACTCACCAATCAATGCCAATACCATGAAAAGGGAACAATCCTCTGGCTGAACAGGAGGCAGATACACTGATTTTTTGTTTGTTTGTTTTTAATCTACAAAATTTCTGTTTAGATATTTTAATTTCCTTTTCTGAGCATATTGATAAAGCACATTGTTTAAGGAAGCTTTCAATTAATTAACATCTTTGGGCTTGTCTTTAAGCCAAGTGAATAGTACTGGGTAAAACTGTCTTTGGATATTACACTAAGTGCTTTTCTACTGCCATTCTAATAGAGTGTAGGGCTGAATTTGATAGTGTTACCTATTAGTGATTAAAAAGCAAAGGGCTTTCAGTGTGTCTGTACTGCAGAATTGGCTTTGATTGATAGATCAGGCATTATGCATTTCATAATTTTAAAATTTGACCTGAAACTAATGAGATTTCCTCTTAAAACTCCTCTTTCCCCCAGTGTTTGGAAAACATTTTGAAGGCTTGACTTGAGGGGGTGGGGAAAGAAAGAGGAGGGAGAACAGTTTTGTTCATAAAACACTGAAATTTGAAACTGCACATTAGTGGTGTGCAGGCTGAACTCTGCCAGAGAAAGGTACTTGGAAATTACCAAAATATTAACATTGTAATTATTGAGCATGGATAATAGTTATGAATTATGGATAAGCCAGGTTAGCAGTGTCACAGCTGCCTAACAGAGAAAGGTGTGATGGGAACGTGAGGAAAGATGATTAGGATTTCCTCTTAATGTTTTCATACACTCCTCTCAGCAAAAGAAGTTACTGGTCCCTAAGAGCTGTGGAAGGGGTACCTGCTCTGTGGAAGGGCAGTCATGCCACCATGGCATTTTGCTGTGTTAGCCCAGCTGCAAGGCCCTAGGTTCTCAGCTTCGTTTGACGGTGTCACAGTTTGCCACCAGTGAAATGTCCTGGTGTGCTCTGAGGCATGGGAACCTGCAGTGGGAATCGCTACTGCCTCTCGTCTGTTGTCCTTTTGCAGAGGGTGACATAGATGCTGGGCTGCTTAAGGACCATGGCTCAAACTTAGCTGGTGACCTGCTATCTCATCTTGAGGAAAATAACTTCCTGTCACTGCCTCTCAGTTCCCCTGTCTGTAAAGGAGAAGATAATGTCATGTCATACTTCTGCAAAGTGTTTTGACATCTACAAAGGAAAAACACAACCTCCAGGCATGCAGCGAATATCCTGCTGCCAAGTGACTCCAACAGGAGCTCTGGGCAGCACTTGCTGTTAGCAGAGAAATATTTTTTTAATCCTTCTTTTTTTATTTTTCCTCTCTGTGATTGGTGAGCACTGGGGGTTGCTGTGGCAAGAGGTCCTGTTCCTCTTCACTTTACAAGAGCAAGTTGCTGATGTTGATAACGCACAGTTACTCTTCCATTGGTTATTCAGTTTGTACCTGGCTGGCTTCTTGCCTTTCCTTCAGCTGGTTTTGCTTTTATTGCATTTCATAGAGAGGAGCTGTAATGTGTTTAGATTGTTTGTAATAAACTTTTGAGATTCAGTGATCTTTGTTAATCAGGAAGGGGGAGGGGTTTGAGGTCTACAGAAAGAATTAATCATATGTAAACTGTTTGCTTTAAAAAGTCTCCCACTGAATTTGGGATTTCCCAAGTAGCCATCAAAAGGTCAGAGGCCGGAGGCAGAAGCTGTGAGCAGCTGGGAAGAGGGCAACTGGAAAGCATTGTGGGGGAACAATCAGTCGCAGAGCAGTTTCACAAGTAGGGAGAAACCTGTGGTAACACCTGGCATTGAGAAGACCCCAGAGTGTTTGAGAGACTGGACTCAAGCCAGAGATTTGGAGCATCTAAGGAAACAACATACAGACCAGCAGGACTAGCAGCGTGCTCTTGTGCTGTCTGTATACTTGTCTGCATGATTCTGCTGGTTTAAAAACAACTTCTGCTTTTAACAAAGTGTCCTTTGGCCCCACAAGACTCTACGATTCTGTGTTCTGTTTGGGGCACCTCATTACGAGAGAGATGTGGAGGTGCTGGAGTGAGTGCAGAAGAGGGCAACGAGGCTGGGGAAGGGCATGGAGAACAAATCTGATGAGGAGCGACTGAGGGAGCTGGGGATGATTAGTGTAAAAAAGAGGAGGCTGAGGGGAGACCTCATGGCTATCTACAGCTACCTGAAGGGATGTTGTGGAGAGACTGCTGCTGGTCTGTTCTGACAGGTAATTAATGATAGAACAAGAGGCAGTGGCCTCAAACTGTGACTGGATAGATTTAGACTGGACATTAGAAAACATTTTTTTCAGGAGAAGAACGGTCAGGCATTGGAATGGGCTGCCCAAGGAGGTGGTTGAGTCACCAACCCTGGATGTGTTTTAAAAGTTGTTTGGATGTGGTGTTTGGGCATATGGTTTAGGGCGAACCTTGTAGAGTAGGGTTGTTGGTTGAACTTAATGATCCTGAAGGGCTTTTCCAACTGGAATGTTTCTGTGATTGTGTGGCTTAAAGAAACCATGAGAATTTTGAGAAAGTTAGCAGTAAGCAGCTGACATCTCAGCTGGAGTTACAGTCCCTTCTCCCTGGCACATAGGGAATAAGAGTCTCTAGGAGAGATTTTCCTTGTGGACCCTGCTACTCTCAGCTGTCAGTGAGAGCTTCCATTTGTGTGTCCCTCCATTTTGTTCATCTAAACCTTCCCAGCATTGCAGTGCTGCAGTGAGGACCATGAGGACTCCAGCTCCCTTCCCATGCTGAGAACAAGCCCCAGAGCTGTACTGAGGGAGGATGTCCCAAGTCTTTCCAGATACGGCACTGTTTAGTTTGCAGTTTCCCATGGTAAACGGAAAGGGTTTGCCTAGCTGTTGCTGTGCCTGTACAGGGAGAGGACATCTTGAGCACTGTTAACCCTTCATTGCCTTGCGAGCAAGCAGAGGGAGGAAGGTGGCACCCTCCCAGGGACCTGTTTGCAGTGTCCTCTCTTCACTAGGGCTGTATTTAGGGTCTGACTTCTGGTGTTTAGAGGGGTCTTACTCCAGGATGGCTCAAAGACCAGGGGCTTCTCAGCTCACCCTGTAGCAGTGAAGCATGGGCATTGCCCCTCCTCTCAATGATTCAGGAACTGAGCTTTTTAAGTCCATTCCTCAAAAACATTAATGGAAAAGTTATGAGCTGGAAACATTTCTGCCTGATCCAGAATTCACAGAAAGTCTGGATATGAATGATTTAAAGACTATGGAAAAGCATAAAGATGTTGAGTTGAATTTACTGCTTCATTCAGTGCCACAGACTGTGTGAGGGCTCTTCAGCATGAATCAAAGAAAGGTTTCAGCCATGAGATATTACTATTTAGTTTAGACATTAGTAGAGTCAGGGAGAAGACAGTGATGTAATTGCCCAACCAAATAGGATTTCCCAAACTGGATCCCACCTCTGATATATTTGTTCCTGTTTCTTTATAGACAGTGCTTCATATATGAGAAGAAATCATATAATCATAGAATATAAGGTTGGAAGGGACCTCAAGGATCATCTAGTTCCAACCCCCTGCCGTAAGCAGGGACACCTCCCACTAGTAAAGGTCATTCAGGCCCTCCTCCAACCTGGCCTTGAACACCTTCAGGGAGGGAGCAACCACAACCTCCCTGGGCAATCTGTGCTGGTGCCTCATCACCCTCACTGCAAACAACTTCCTCCTGACATCCAGTCTAAATCTCCCCTCTGCCAGTTTAAACCCATTACCCCTCATCATGTCATTTCAAGACCCTGTCAATAGTCCCTCCCCAGCCTTCCTGTAGGCCCCCTTCAGATACTGGAAGGCTACTATCAGGTCTCCTGGAAACCTTCTCTTCTTCATACTGCCCCAACTCTCTCAGCCTGTTTTCATAGCAGAGCTGCTGCAACCCTCTGAGCATCTTTGTGGCCTCCTCTGGACCCTCTCCAACACTTCCATGTCTTTCCTGTGCTGGGGGCTCCAGAATAATAAAGTATCTTACCCTTACAGATTTGGTTGGAATGCCTAATAACATCCTAAGGGATAATAGGCAGCTGTGGAAGGATTTACCTGGAGCAAGCTCTATCTGCTAATAGCTGGCACATATCCCACCCCAAACCATGACAGGTCATTGTTAAAAAGCTGTATTGGATGCGAATGAGAGTGTTCTCCTGACCTTCACCAGCCTCAATGCATTAATAAATCAGCTACATCTGCACCTGGTTCCTATCAAGTGGCAGTGAGTTCTGCAGGACAGTGTTTAAAACCACGCACAACATCTTGCAAGGGCACTTTGCAGTGCGATGTTTGTCAGAGTCATTTACTGCTGCGTTTTGGTACCGAGAGGATGGGGCAAGAGAGAACCTGCCTTGTCTTTGTGAAACCACATGCCACTCAAGTGTATCACCCCTCAATCCCTTGTTGTTCATGCCTTCTCCAAACTGAAGAAGGTGTCAGTTTTCCTGGCCTCTAAAAATATTTGATTTGTGGGAGATTTTAACTGTTTGTTTTTTCTTTTCTTGTTGAGGTCAGGTGTGCCAGAGTTTCGGTCAGGGTTGGATACGCTTCCTGGCTTGGTATTTTAAGTGCCACTTCTTGTTCTCATCTCTCTAGATCTTCACTTTGACTTTCTGACCACTTCCGTTTACAAACTTGTGACTTTCCTGGAGCTTCTGTTTTTGCTGGAATGCCCAGAGGTGGCTGAGGAAGAGAAGAGCACTGTGCCTGTTCTGCTTCTGTACTGGAAGGTTTATTTTAGCCTTCTGGAGGCTTTCTTCCCCTCTGACTTTTTTGTTGTTGTGTTTCCAGTTTAAGAATTTCCAGCAATGGCTCTGGAGTGATACCAGTGCTCTGTCTCTTTCCATTTCTCGGCTGAGAAAGCTTTGCAGGGTGTGTTGCAGAGGCCATCAAACCGGGGTCTATTGCACATCAGCGCTCTGCCGGGTGTTCGTTGCTCTCTTTGGAAGCAGCATTCCCAGAGCCATGCCGTGAGGAGCTTGGTGAACAGATGGGCCAGGAAAGTACCTTGTTCTCGATCGGCCTGGAGAATGAACTCATTATCCAGCCAGTGGTCTGTCACACGAGCCTCATTTACCAGTGGCTGCTGTAAAATACAAACCCTGGGAATCGCTGCCTTGCAGGGTGAGAGTGCTGCGGTGCCAGCCACCTCGGGGCCACTCAGTGGGCAAGCTTGTTGGGTATGAAGGATGGAGAGGGAGCTTGGAAAGGCAGAGAGTTTACAAATAGGCATGCAAAAGCTTCCTAAAAGATGACCAGAAGTCTAGCTTTTGGGAATTAAAAAATGTCACGTGCAAGAGGGTTGCATTTCAAGGCTTCCTTTGCAATTTGGAGACACTGAGATGAAGTGGAATGGGAGCATCTCTTTGATGAGGAAAGGCTGAAGGTCCTGGGACTCTTTAGCCTGGAGAAGAGCAGCCTGAGAGGGGATCTCATCAATAGCTAAAGGAACAGAGGTCAAGGAGATGGACCAGACTCTTGGTGGTGGTGCCCACCAACAGGACAAGGGTCCATGGGCACAAACTGGAATCCAGGAGATTCCATCTTAACGTGTGGATAACCTTCTCTGCTGTGAGGGTGCAGGAGTCCTGGACCAGACTGTCCAGAGAGGTTGTGGAGTCTCCTCTTGAGAGATTGCAGACATGTGCAACCTTCTCTCCGTGACCCTGCTTTAGCAGGGGCATTGTGCTAGATGATCTCTAGAGGTCTTTGCCAACTACTACCACACTGGGATTCTGTGAAGGTCTTATTTCTTTAGGTGCTACATTCTTTAGTGACACATTTTGTAAAGCAGCTATAAATAATTAATAAAACACAAAGACTTAACAAATCCCACTATATTCAAACAGGAGAAAAGGACTAAAATTCCCCAGGTTATGTCAGACTGGACAGGTAACAAGACAACTTTCTATATTTCTCCTCTTTAAATGCCAACTTGGAAACATTTCTGTGCCCCACACAGCTTAGCCGCTTGCATTGACAACTGGGGAATGTCCATGTGGCTGCTGAACTCAAACCACTCAAGAAATGTAACATCTTCCTCTTTGATTTGGGCCCTGCCATCAGTGAGGAGCACAATTTGCCAGAAGCAAGGTACAGTTTTGAGAAACAAGGAGAGGAATTGTTTGGAAGTTCTAGGGTTTAGCTTAGTTGTTGTGGTGATGAGATCGGAAGAGTCCTCAGTGGCTGCTGTGTTGGTTGCTGTTAAAGATAGGAAACTTTTGTCACTGGTTTACTCAGAAGGATATTAAAAAATGTCGGTCAGCAGGAGTCCTGGAAAGGGAAAGTGCAGAGTGGAAATACTTTTGTTTGATAGTAAAACCCATTAGGAATGTGTGTGTGTGTGTTGTCTCTGGTTTACTCCATGAGTTTGTGTGTAATTAATAGCATGGTAGGAGTTTCAGGCTTTCTGTTGCAATAATGGTTGTCCAGGGAGGTCTTGGATGCTCCCTTCTCAGAGGTGTTTAAGGCCAGGCTGGATGAGGCTTTGGGGAACAGGATCTAGAGGAAGGTGTCCCTACCCATGGCAGGGGGGTTGGAACTAGGTGATCTTTAAGATCCCTTCCAACCCAAGTGGTCCTATGGTTCTACAAAAGCTGACAGGAAAACATTTACCAAGTTTTATGTGAGCCAAGCAGACAATATCCACTTCTGTCATGTGGAGTGAGGTCCTGCACCCACATGGAGAGTATTATGCAGTAGGCATTTATCTGATAGGGGCCGGTGAGGTCTCCTTATGGGGGCAAGTGGCAGGATACTTTAACCTTGCATTAAACAGATTTTTACATTTTGAAAACATGTAAAGATGCCAAAAATACGTCCCCTTAGGCTCCTGCTGGAGTTTTGTGTGAGCTGCTTCTTTATAAGAAGCTAATACCTGGCCCAGCTGGCAGCGTGCTGGTATGTAACCTTTACCATAGGTGAAGAGGCTGGAGGCAGACAGATGTTCCAGCACTGCTGGCTGCAAATCCTGTATTCCGTGCCCACACATCATGCCCAGATGGTCCTTTGTAGTAAGGCAGCAGCTTCTCCCTCCTAAGGCCCGTCCCACCTGTTGACACTTACAGTATGTCTCAAAAGAATCCCCAGGCTGCTGGGGAGAGGAAGACAAAAAGATAGAGCAGCACTTCTGGCTGTGAAACAAGGCAGGCTGTGCTGGAGCACAGAGCAAGGAAGCCAACAATTGCAGATCTCACCCAAGCAGGAGGCTTTATCTGAAGAATACACTCTGTTAACTCAGCAGATTGTTGCCTGTATGGAAACACTGAGGGTTCTTGTGATGAAAGAGAGCTGCTGTCCTCAGGACCAATTAGTCGATGCTGAAGTGGTGTTGGTTCTCCTCCTGCATAAAAAAGGGCAGAGAAGAACAAATGGACTCTTGAAGCCACCTCCTGCCAGCCTGGCTCCAGTACTGTCAGCCAGTCCTATAGAAATGAGCCCCTTGCCCACATTGTATTTGAAGTGGATGAACCCCTTTGCAGAGGCAGCTGCACGGTGTCTTTAGGGCAGTTTCACAGCAGTTCTCAGGCTGCACCCATGCTGTTTCCAAGCACTATCATTCTCCCAGCTTCCTCAGTCTGGACATTTGTCCCCTGTGCCCATCTCTCGCCCTTGTCCTTGCAACAAGAGCAAGGGTAGGACTGCTGCCTGATCCCTTACAGCATCAACATGGCTTGGTTTGGCTTCAACCCTTCATCTGAGAGCTGGAAATAAACCCAGAATCAGCACAGAACTCAGTGTCGTTCATGTCGCTCCACTCTGCAAGAGAAAGAAGCATTTTCAAAAGTAAGAAGTGATACTGTAGGAGCATCACTCTGCACAGAGGGATCCAGTGCTTCCCTTACTGGTCTGTAGGGAATCTGTCAGGCTGGACAGTTTGTTGGCTGGTGTCAGTTGGCCAAGTATTAGGAACCTCACAAGAACTGCACTGACTGCCAAGAGTAGGAAAGTAAAGTAGTCAGTGCTTTCTAACAAATTAGAGCTTGTAGTTGTAGAATGGGAGATGAACTCAAGCTGACATTTGAGTTGGTTTGGATTGGAGCTGGTTCAGAGCAGGAGAACTGCACAGGAGGGAGTTTGTTAGCTGGTGCACCATGCAGACATTCCCAGCTGTTTATGGAATAGTTCCGTATCCTGCAAAATATTTTGCAGGCAGGAACTTTGCAAAACCGAGAAAGTGTTCTACAGATTATTCTGCAGAGGAAGCTGCCATTCAGTACCATGGTTTATTTATTTGGTTTGGTTTATTTGGGTTATTAAACATGTTTTATTTACAGACTGTGCTTTATGGAGAACCATCTGCATGTATGTTCTTAAATAAAACAGGCAGGACTCTGCAGGTGCTGGGTGGGTGGTTGTGTGTGCCTTGGGTTGTGTTGGGTACCAACAGCCATTCCTGTGGCATTTGTGAAGGTGGGTGGAGCTGTGTGTGGAAGTTCTCCACAACCACCTGAAGAGAAGAACCCAATGTCTCTGAGCTTGTAAAGGGAACGTGTGTGGCTTTCTCTGTGCTCCATCCATGGTTGCAGATCTCTGTCGATCCCTTGTTCCACCACGCGGCTTCTTACTTGGACTCCTTGCTGGAGTCCTTTCACCACTTGGTTTTACTAATGCTGTGTGGCTAACTCTTGCCTTTTAAGCACAGGCATGGAAGGATCTTGCTAGTAACCTTGTGTCATAAAAGAAGTGTGAATTTGTGTGTGAATTTCTGCACCATCTGTTCCCTCTCCTGTAGCAGAGTGAGATTTGTGTCTCCCGTGCTCAGTTCCAAACAGGTACGCGTGACACTGGTGCCCATTATGACACAGTACAGGCTACACAGACTTGCTCCACTGGAACACACCAGTACATGGGCATAGGTACATGAGTGCAGGTAGAAATCTCTTATGATAATAAGCATGCTCCTGCTTTTATCTCTACTTGTCATCTTAATTTAATTGAAATTCCGAAGATGTATTCAATTTGGGATTTGTTTTTTCTCCTACTGAGGAACCCAAGCAGGAGGAATTAAGTGCCTAACGGTGTGGCCAGCTGGCAGAGCTGTATGGTTCTGTAGTTCTGGGGAGGTTTTTGTCCTAGCAATCCATAGAGCAGCCAGTAGGCAAGGAAATCTTACTTATAAAAGTAATTTCGTGTGGTTATTAACACCCTGGAAACTGAAATCAAATATTGCCAATCTCTGCCACTCACAGAGCTCTGGCACTGAGCCCTCATGAGGAAAGAGAAGTGTAACTGAGGTTAGACATTGATTGTAATGGGTTTTGAGAAAACCCAGATTATCATCTTGAGCAAAAGTCTGCCATTAGTATCATAGAATGAATCTAAAATTCCTGCACTCTCCATCTAAACCCTTGGCCATGTAGAACTGCTCAGCTTTGCACACCAGCTAATTTCTCCAGAGCAGATTACCAGCAGAAACCTTCCAGCAATGTTTTAGGTGGGGTTCAGGGCATCAGAAGGTGCCTGCAATGTGACACATGCTCAGTTTCTTCTGGCACTAGCTTCTGAGGTGAAGGGTTTCATGTGTTGGTGATCTGTGATCTTCTGGAGAAGGAAAGGCTTACATCCACCCTGTGGCCCTTGCAAAAATGTGAAAGAAGTTTGGCTTTGATCACTCACAGAGGGAGACAGGGTTGTGCTTCCAAGGATCATGGAATCAGCCAGGTTGGAAAAGGCTTTCAAGATCAAGTCCAACCTATCACCTAACACCTAATTAACTAAACCATGGCACCAAGTGTCACATCCAACTTTCTTTTAAGTACTTGCAGGGATGGAGACTCTATCTTCCTGGACAGCCCATTCCAATGCCAGTCACTCTTGCTGTCAAGAACTTCTTCCTGACATCCAGCCTGGACCTGCCCTGGCTCAGCTTCAGGCTGTGTCCTCTTGTTCTGTCCCTGGTTGCTTGGCAGAAGAGAGCAACCCCACCTGGCTACAACCTCCTTTCAGGTAGTTGTAGAGACCAATAAGGTCTGCCCTGAGCCTCCTCTGCTGCAGGCTGCACACCCCCAGCTCCCTCAGCCTCTCTTCACAGGGCTGTGCTCCAGGCCCCTCACCAACCTTGGTGCCCTTCTTGGGACACATACAAGCATTTCAACATCTTTCTTAAATGTAGGGACCCAGAACTGGACACAGACTCAAGGTGTGGCCTAACCAGTGCTGAGTACAGGGGGAGGTGCTCAGCTCTTCGGAAAAGCCAACCTCTTCCAGATTATTCTATATTGCAACTTGCTGTTCCTCTGCCTAAACCGAGGAAGCCTTTAAGGTCTTGGGGATTAAGCAGGCTGATCAGTCAACACCTTGCAGGCTGCAGTTAGAAATTCCTTGTCTTTCAGCTGCAACTTTGTCATGGACAGAGGAATCAGTGCACCCTCAGCAAGTTTGCAGATGACACCAAGCTGTGTGGCACAGTCGACTTGCTAGAGGGCAGGGATCCATCCAGAGGGACCTGGACAAGTTGGAGAGTTGGGTCCAGGCCAACCTCATGAAATTCAACAAGGCCAATTGTAAGGTCCTGCACCTGGGTAGGCACAATCCCAAGCACAACTCCAGGCTGGGTGGTGAATGGCTGAGAGCAGCCCTGAGGACAAGGACCTTGGAGTCTGGGTTGATGAAAAGCTCAACATGAACCTGCAGTGTGCACATGCAGCCCAGACAGCAACCGAGTGCTGGACTGCAGCAAGAGCAGTGTGGGCAGCAGGGCAGGGAAGGGGATTCTGCCCCTTTACTCTGCTCTCGTCAGACCCCACCTGGAGTACTGTGTGCAGTTCTGGAACCCTCAGCACAGGAAGGACATGGAAGTGTTGGAGCGGGTCCAGAGGAGGGCCACAAAGATGATCAGAGGGCTGGAGCAGCTCTCCTATGAGGACAGGCTGAGAGAGTTGGGGCTCTTCAGCCTGGAGAAGAGAAGGCTTCGAGGGGACCTGATAGTAGCCTTCCAGTATCTGAAGGGGGCCTACAGGAAGGCTGGGGAAGGATTATTTACAAGGTCCTGCAATGACAGGACAAGGGGCAATGGGCTTAAACTGGCAGAGGGGAGATTTAGACTGGATGTTAGGAGGAAGTTCTTTACAGTGAGGGTGGTGAGGCACTGGAACAGGTTGCCCAGGGAGGTTGTGGATGCTCCCTCCCTGGATGTGTTCAAGGCCAGATTGGATGAGGCCTTGAGTAACCTGTACTAGTGGGAGGTGTCCCTGCCTATGGCAGGGGGTTGGAACTAGATGATCCTTGAGGTCCCTTCCAACCTTACCGTTCTATGATTCTATGATTGCTTTGTCGCAAGAGAAGAAAGAAGCTAAAGTACTGTGTTTTTTAGGTTTTGGTTTTTTGTTCGTTTTGTTTTGTTGTTTGTTTTTTTTCAGTCACTGATCACATCAGGACGTAAATGAAGTCCTAGAAGTCTGTGTGTGACAGGGGGATAACATTTCCACGTATGGGTGGAACCCTTTCAGATTGCACCCTTCTGTAGCTGAGGCTATCACAATTTATTAAGAGGAGCTGTAGATTTTGTGTGGCAGCATAATTCAGAGGTTTTTCCCCCCCCCCCATTTTGGCATGTCAAATAATTTTAATTAAGCAGTAGATTTACAATTTGTTCCGCACGTGCTGCGGTCTGCTCAGATTACGCACATTTTCTGGACTTCTCATTTTATTGCTGTATTCATTTAGCTCAGCAAATTTAGAAACCCAATTAAAACAGAAATACTTTTTTTGATCTGAACTGTAAATGGGGGAGGGAAACCCCCAATCTAACGTAAAATGAGGCTTGTGGAGAACATAAGACCAATTGCAGCTCTGTAGGTATTTTATAGCTTTGTTTTTTTAAACTAAAAGCAGTTTTATTTATTTTTTTAATAGCAGATTTTTGGCACAGTCTCACTTGTTTTCATGTTTTGAGGTGCCAAGAGAGTGAGAGGTTAGGATCAGCAACATACTCAGACATGTCTAATGTTAACCATGCAATTAGTCCTTAGCGAATTCATTGGGTTTCTCGTTTGGTGGAGCACCTTGCTGAACCAAGAGGGTGTTTGAGCCACCACTGACCCCTAGATTACTCTTCCAGGTACCAACATCTGTTGTGCTGCTTCCCAGTTCTTCTTAAGTCTCGTGCCACCAAGGGAGTTGTGCTGGTTTAAGGCTAATTGGAATATTTTAATGAAAAAAAATAGATTATAGGCTGTGAAAAGCAAACAATGGTGATGTCTGCTTCACTCCTAGGCTTGCTGAGATGTATTAGAACAAGGACACAAATATAGATAAGACAGAGAGAGTCTCATTCTCTCTGGTTGCTGGTGTGTCTTCTCTCTTCTATGTAACTTCACTAACCACTCTGCTTCTAACTCACCTTGCACGTAAGGTGGACCCTGGGGTAAGGTAGAGAGGTGGAAAGAAGGTGAAAGGGTGATTGGGAGCCCGTCCTGGGGTCTCTGATTTCTGGGAGGGTTGTTGTGTTTCTGTATTACCTTTAACTTGTATATTTCTGTAAATATTCCTGTATATTGTGTATATATTTGCTTATATGTTGTGCTAAACTGTAAATAGAACTTCAGTCCTTAACTTCCAGCCTGCTGAGTCTAGTCTGGATGCTTTTTCACAGTGTGGAGGTGACCAGGTAACTCCCAAATGATCACAGGAGTGCTGTTCCTGAACTATCAGCATCCCAAGGCAGCATCTTAATGCTGGGATTTTTGTCTTGGTTTTGGTGTCTTCCTGTCCCCAAGTCAGTTGTGCTGGTTTGAGGCTCATTGGAATATTTTAATGAGCGAAATTAGATTATTGGTTATGAAAAGAAAATAATTATAAAGTCTGTATCATTCATTGGTTTGCTGAGAGGGATAAAAAGCCAAGATGTAAATAATGTGTCCCAATCTGGTCTGGGATGCTGGATCTGTTTGCTGCTTCCCTCACTCTGCTCTAATATCTCTCCTCTAGTCTTGGCTAACAGAGACAATGTAAGCTTTTTTGTTTGCTTATTTTGTTTGTCTGTCTGGGAAAGTAGAGGGAGAGAGGGAAGCTTTGAGCCTTTCTGGGCAGTTTCCTCTGTCTGTGAGGGAGTTTGGATTTCTGTATTACTTCTAGTCTGTATGTAGTTGTAAATACTTGTAAATGGATTGTGTATATATGCTTGTACACCTTGCTTTGCTGTAAATACAACTACATCTTACTTCCAGGTTGCCTGAGCTGGTCTGGTAAATTTCAGTGGGGGGAATTTCCCTACCCACCACAGGAGTGCTGACAGCTGAGTAGTTCCTATAGAGAGAGCAGGGAACAGGTAGTGTTGTTTGAGCTCATTTGCTGACATGCCATTGAAGGTTGGAGCCCCAATTACCCACGTTTCGAGTGACAAATCTGGAGGAGAAAAAAGATGATCATTTAATAAATTTATGATGAAGGCAAACGACTCTTACATAAATCAGATGGCTTCATTAGGGGAGAAACTCAGTCAGCTAAATACAGAGGTGACAAAGGTTAACTCCACAGTCGTGGCACCAACTTTGGTGTCATTTCTCCTGAGCAGTCTCAGTCTTGCAGCAGTGCCTGCTGGTGTGTCCTCAGGTCCTCTGGCAGCAGTGGAATTTCTTGCAACACCTTTTGCAACATCAGAAGCAATCCATTTGCTAGGATAAATTTGTGATCCTGCTTTTGATGGCAGTTGAGGTAAAAACCTTTGGTTCATTTTTCCCATGCAAACTTTGGTGTTCCCAGCACCTCCATGATGTGCATAGTTGCATGCTTCACAATAATCCTCTTGGAGCAGGGGTCTGGTCTGCTGTCTTCCAGACCTTCTGCATCAACGACATTTCTTTCAGCTGATGCCATTGCTGTGCTGTGAGCCTGTGCCTGTCTGCACTGCTGCCCCGTGATGTTCCCCTATGTTGTCCTGCTTCTCCAGAACTGATCATTGCCTGCTTGTCATGCATCAGCTGTGGCAGTTGCAGAGCAGCCCACATCAAAGCTGCCAGAAAAGGTTTGGACTGGATGTCAGGAAGTATTTCTTCACTGGAAGAGTTCTCAAACATTGGAATGGTCTGCCCAGGACAGTGCTGGAGTTGCCAATCCCTGGGGTGTTGGAGCAACTTGTGGACCTGACTCTTAGGGACACCGTTTGGTGGTGACCTTTCAGTGCTGAGTTGAAAACTGGGCTGGATGATCTTGCAGTCTCTTCCAAAAATATATATATTCTGGGATGCTTAGTGTTAAAGGTGTTTTGCAGGATACCATTTCCCATATCTGGGCTCCTATGGGCCACCCTGCATAGACCAGGGTGCTTGGCTGACCTGATGGGGCTGTTCCCTAGGACGGCAATGAGCTTTCTGGCCTGTTTGGTGGGCTGATGTGTACCTCTCCCTGTTGTAGTTAATACACAGAAAGGAGTTGTGGGGTGCTCCTGGGAACCTGTGAAGCATTGTGGTTATTGCCACCTTGTTTGCAAAGCAAATGCCAGGTTGTTCCTCTGTGCTTTGGGAGTCTGTGAACAACAATGAAGATGCTGGGGCATGTCAGCTGCAGTGAGAACAGAAAAAAAAAGAGCACAGGAAACTTTGTGACCACACAAATACAAGATGGAATAATTTTGTGGTGCCTTTGAAACCTATTAGTATTGGTAGTCATGTGGCAAAGATTTTAAATAACCCTGATTAAAGAATTTAGGCATCCTTCTGACCCTGTAGGGTTCTACTGTCTGCAGTGCTCTGCTCACATGCAGCTTGACTTTCTCCTAACTCACTCACACCTTGAACAGCAACGGGGCAGGCAGGGAGAAAGGCAGCACAAACACCAACCCACCATATGTTGTTTCTAATAATTGAGAGTAGTGGGTGTGCATGTCTGTTTCCCAGCACATTCCTCAGGCCAGGGGCCTGTGGCACTACAGCTGCTGTGCTTTTATTTTCCCCCCACATCCTCCCCTTTGCAACCAGAGAGCCAAGGATGCTGTTGCTGTGACATGCCTTTGAAAGATAACTCTTCTGCAAGGATGCAGTTGCTGCTACCTCTCCCCCCACCAAGTTACCAGTGCCAAGTGACAGGGAACATGGTTATGATTTGGGAATTTCAGGTTTTAACAAACCTCTGGGATTTAATTTTGATTTTTTTTTTTTAATCTCCTCCTTGGTGCAGCAGAATCCATTGCTCTTTGCAGATCTGGGGTGGTCCCAGTACCCTGCTGCTTTTGCACATCCATGTGTAGTGCCTGAAATCACCCATCGGAGGAGACAGCAGAACCATGTCATCACACTATTAGTTCAGATTTTTGTACATCGGCAGCAATTCAGAATATAGCTCTTTTAATGTCTCATTCAAGCAGACAGTTGCATTGTAATGTATTTTATTTGATGCCCAAGAGACAGGCATGAACATTTACAGTGACAATAGAAATCTACTTGTATTCCAAACTCTTCAGGAGAAACATTGATAGCTTTATTCAAAATAATGGCATTCAGAATTGCTGAATCACATTTCCCAGAGTGTCTATTCCAGAGGAAAGTCAGCACCAACATCCTACTTATAGTTCCGATAAGTAACGTGCAAGTGTTATCTCTCTCTCTGTGTGTATGTATATATATATATGTGTGTGTGTATGTGTGTGTGTATCTACAGATCTACCTCTCTCTCTATATATATATCTATATATATGTATCTATCTATAATCTACATATATGTATCTGTCTATGTATATCTATCTGTCTATGTATATCTATAGATCTACATATGTATATATGTGTATATCTGTGTGTATCTGTAGATCTACCGCTCTCTCTATACATATGTATAGATATACATATGTATAGATAGATACATATGTATCTATCTATAGATCTACATATATATGTATCTGTCTATATCTATCTATACGTATCTATAGATCTACATGTGTATGTATGTGTGTGTGTATGTGTGTGTATCTATAGATCTACCTCTATATATATCTGTCTATATCTATCTATACATATGTATCTATCTATAGATCTACATATATATGTATCTATCTATAGATCTACATGTGTCTGTATCTATCTACATATGTATGTATCTAACTACTTATGTATGTATCTGTCTATAGATCTACATATATACGCATATACATATGTATGTGTATATCTATAGATCTGTCTCTATATCTGTCTATATATATCTATACATATGTATCTATCTATAGATCTACATATATATCTGTCTATATCTATCTATACGTATCTATAGATCTACATGTGTGTGTATGTGTGTGTGTATATGTGTGTATCTATAGATCTACCTCTATATATATCTGTCTATATCTATCTATACATATGTATCTATCTATAGATCTACATATATATGTATCTATCTATAGATCTACATGTGTCTGTATCTATCTACATATGTATGTATCTAACTACTTATGTATGTATCTGTCTATAGATCTACATATATACGCATATACATATGTATGTGTATATCTATAGATCTGTCTCTATATATGTCTATATATATCTATACATATGTATCTATCTATAGATCTACATACATGTGTATCTGTATGTCTATCTATATGCATCTATAGGTCTACATACACACATATATATAGATATGTAGACCTATAGATACATATAGATAGATATACAGATGCATATGTATGTAGATCTATAGATAGATACATATGTGTAGATATATATAGACAGATACACACATATATAATCTGTCTATATATATATCTATATATGTGTATCTATAGATCTATCTCTATATATGTCTATATATATCTATGCATATGTATCTATAGATCTACATATATACACACATATATACATATATATGTGTATATCTATAGATCTACCTCTCTCTATATATTTGTACATATGTATCTATAGATCTACATATATATGTATTGATCTGTCTATCTATCTATATGTATCTATAGATCTACATATGTATATATATGTGTATATATGTATGTCTGTGTGTATCTGTAGATCTACCTCTCTTTCTATATATCTGTCTATATCTATATATATACATATGTATCTATCTATAGATCTACATATATATGTATCTGTTTGTATATCTATCTATATGTATCTATAGATCCACATCTGTGTATATATGTGCATATATGTGTATATATGTGTGTGTATCTATAGATCTACCTCTCTCTATATATATGTATCTACATATGTGTGTGTCTGTGTATGTACCTGTCTTCTGGTCCATACTGCAGGGAAGAGAGAACTCATCAATACGAGGAAGGAAAAGATCCATCAGATGTGTGCCAACTCTTCTGTGGTCCCTTCTTCCCCGTTTTTGGGGAGAGAGGTTTTACCCACTACAAGTCACTGGATTTTGTGAGGCTGGTAGGGACGCTTAACAGCAAGCAATAACGGTCATTACACATTAAACACACTTTATTAATCTGGCAGAGAGCCTTTATTTGTTATATGTTTTTAATACAGTGGCAAATTATCCAGCAGTAGTGAAGCCTCAGGCTGTAGGTGACCTTGTGGTGAATCTTGGCCGTTTCATTTTGCTAAGGGTTAAAGGGAGGCTCGTTTCATTTTTATAGAAGAACTCTGAGATCTGTGTATGAGCTCCAGAAGTAACAGCAAGCTTCTGCTATTACATTAAATATAAGACCTGCTATGCATTAAAATAAAGTGGAAGTCTGTGTTAAACTGGCACAAGACACAAATTGCCCTCATATTCTGGAAGAGGTACTGATACCATGCAGAAAATAGTCTATTTGGAGATCATTCTGCTGATATTTTTCTCTGCTGTATCTTTTTTTTGAGGGGGCTGGGAGGAAAACAAGCTCTCCCCATGGCTGAGGAGTTCATTTTCGCCCACTGCTACTTTTTTCATTGAAGTCATCATCATCATCATCATCTTCCATTTGTGACATCAGAGTCGCTGGCTAGCCAGATAATTATGATTTCACAAGCTGAAGATTATGACCTTCAAACGAGGAAGGCACAGTGGGGAGGACAGATTCCTAAGCAACAGCCATCAGATATTTGTGAAATATTTGCAAAAATGTCCTTGCAGTTTAAAAAAAAAAAAAAATGGGAAAGAGGTCAGGAAGGAAACATCCAAAAAATATTATCAGCAGAATGAGTTGCCAGCCAGCATTTTTTTTTTCTTTCTTTCTCCCTGAGTCTTCCATTTGGTGCCCATGATTCTCTAACCTGTCTCATTTAGCCTTAATGAACATAAGACATTTTTTTAGCATGCCATATGTGCTGTGGTCCTTAGGAAAGAAAAAAAAAAAAGGCATTCAAATAACTTATTTTTTATGTTCTGATTCTACCCAATCATAATTTACATTTTTGCACAGTTTGCCCATCTGCAATGTCTTTACTATCAGAAGAGGTAATAAGAGAGGGAGGGGGGAAAAAAACAACCCAGGAACATGTCGAATGACAGACACCAGGAAACCTCATTGGAAGAAAATCAACTCAGAAAATGGGTTGAAATCATGTCTCCAGTGGTGAGGCCAAGCTCCTCTGTCTTAGGAAGTGGCCCTTCATTGTCTGTGTATCTCTTGCTCTGTAAGGGGTAGGAGAGTGTTACTCCCATGGCTGGAGAGGGTGAGGAGCAACCACACATCTTTAAAAGGATGCTTTTAAGGTTCAGCTGGACAGTTGCTTCTCCATCTTATATAGACCATGTTTTTGCCAAGAAAGGTTGGACTTAGATGATCCTTAATGTCCCTTCCAAACTGGGATTCTGGGATTCTGTGATTCTATGAAATCTGTCTTCACAGTATCACCAAGGTTGGAAGAGACTTCAAAGATCATCAAGTCCAACCCATTACCACAGCCCTCAAGACTAGACCATGGCACCAAGTGCCACGTCCAAACCTGCCTTGAACACCTCCAGGGACGCTGACTCCACCACCTCCCTGGGCAGCCCATTCCAGCAGTCAATGACTTTCTCAGTCAAGAACTTTCTCCTCACCTCGAGTCTAAACTTCCCCTGGCATAGCTTGAGACTGTGTCCTCTTGTTCTGTCACTGGTTGTCTGAGAGAAGAAGGTAACCTCCTTCTGGCTACAACTACCCTTCAGGTAGTTGTAGACAGCAAGAAGGTCCCCCCTGAGCCTCCTGTTCTCCAGGCTAAACAATCCAGCTCCCTCAGCCTCTCTTCGTAGGGCTTGTGCTCGAGGCCTCTCACCTTCTTCTGGCATGAAGCAAAGAATCAAGTTCTCTGTACAAAAGAATTATGCTTCAACTGGATCTTTACTTGCAATTAAGGGACAAACTATTTAACAACCACAATCTCTTTTGTCCTGCGTTCTTTGCAAATATTTCATCCTGAAGAAATGGCATCTGTTCTTTTCAGTCTTCCCTGTCCTTAAAAACACCAGAATCATGTGTTTGTACTTAGAGGCTTGCCAGAAAGAGGAGGAAGGGAGGGAATGAAACACCAAAAGGAAGTCCAAGATAGCTCCAGGAGCACATTTCTAGCACCTTCTCAGTGATGGGGCTGAAGACAGTTCCCGGGATGGCACTGCTGAACTGTGAGCTTCTCCACATCCTCACGTTCTGCTCAATGCTACCTGGAGTGTTGTTCTCAACAACTGCACAACTTATGCAGTTAACATTGGCTGCTTTCTAAATGTAATTTTCTAAACCAAGCTCCAGTAGTAATGATCTAAATTAGTGATATCAGGCCATTGGAGAATCCTGACAGAGCCAGGCCAGAGATCTGGCATCTCCACAGCCTCACCTTCGCTTCCCTGTGCCCCCTGCGCAGGGCAGGGTGTTGGATGCAGGAGCTCTGGTGGTGTTACAGTTCCTGTTTTCACAACATCATAGAGCCTTAGAGGTTGGAAGGGACCTCTAGAGATCATCCACTCAAACCCTCCTACCAAGGCAGGATCTCCTAGGCTAGTTTGCAGAGAAATGGATCCAGGCAGTCTTTGAAAGTCTTCAGAGGAAACTCCACACTCTCTCTGGGCAGCCTTTTCCTGGACTCTGGCACCCTCACTGTAAAGAAGTTTCTCCTCATGTTGAGCTGAAACCTTCTTTGTTGCAGTTTGTAGCTGTTGCTCCTTGTGTTACTGCTGCTGAGCACTGAGAAGAGTCTGGCCCCATCCATTTGACACTCACCTCTCAGATATTTGTAGGCATTGATTAGATCTTCTCTAAACCTTCTGTTCTTCAGACTAAACAGCCCCAGGGCTCTCAGTCTCTCTCCATAGGGGAGATGCTGAAGTCCTCCAGTCATCCTCATGGCTCTCTGCTGGACTCTGTCCAGCAGATCCCTGTCCCTCCTGAACTGGGAACCCAAAAACTGGACACAGTATTCCAACTGTGGTGCTTCTTCCCTTTTAAGTTCTACTTTTTAGTTTAGCAGCCTGAGTCAGAAAATGCCATGTGTCCCTCCCCTGGACTGGTGCCAGTTGAGAAATGCTTAGTTTGAGAGTGTGAGCTGATGAGAGGTACTACAGCCCAACCAACCCTTTCAGTTACTTCATCATGGATTTTACAAAGTCCTGTCATTTGTCCCTGAGTGCTCTGTTTGGATGTGAGTAACAACAGGAGGCAGTGGACTGTAGTGAAGGGGCCTCTGAGAGACAGTCTGGTATATGGGCTGTACTCCTTGTCAAGGTAAAGAGGAAAAGTTCCTTGACATGGAGTATAGAAGTCAGGATTTCTCCATCGGTGTCCTGGTTTGGACTGGGGTAGAGCTATGTTTTTCTTCTTGGTAGCTAACAGTGCTGTGCTTTGGATTCAGTATGGGGTTTGGTGTGAGAATAGTGCTGATGAGGTACTTGTGGTTTTAGTTGTCGTAAAGGGATCAAAGACTTTTCACGTTCCTGTACGTGGCTATTGTGCAGGAACACCATAAAGTGAGAGGGAGCGTGGCCAGAGCTGCAGACCCAAACTGACCAGTAGACTATTCCATAGTCCATAGACAATGGACAAGAGGACATAGACACAGAACAAGAGGACACAGTCTCAAGCTGCACCAGGGGAAGTTTAGGCTGGAGGTGAGGAGAAAGTTCTTGCCTGAGAGAGTCATTGACTGCTGGAATGGGCTGCCCAGGGAGGTGGTGGAGTCAGTGTCCCTGGAGGTGTTCAAGGTGGGTTTGGGCGTGGCACTTGGTGCCGTGGTTTAGTCTTGAGGTCTGTGGTAATGGGTTGGACTTGATGATCTTTGAGGTCTCTTCCAACCCTGGTGATACTGTGATACTGTGTAATGCCAACCAGGTGTAAACATCTTGACAATAAGTCAAGGTCTCCTCCTCACAGTTGAAATCATGTCTGAATCTGTTTTCGCTTCCTCCACTCTGAAACAGGGATGTGGTAACTCTTTGGCTTAGGAGGTGCTCAGAGTACAGATGATGTCCTACTGGTATTTGAGAGCAACCACAGCTAATGTAACTTTAAGCTTGGCTGGAGCCTAAAATACCCCAAATGTTGTTTGTGAGAAGTGATTTGAGCAACAGAGAAAGGCAAGCTAGACATAGCCAATTTACAGTCAGAAGCCCAAATCCCATCCAAATCCTCCTGTCCCGCTTGAATCTGTAGCAAACTGCTTGTGATCAAGATACAGGCTAATAACTGTTTGTATTAAATATTTAGTGACTAATTTCTCATTAGAGATGCTTTGGGGAACACTGTAAACTGCTTCCAGACAATTGAAAAGTTTTTTAAAAAAAAACTATTGAATATATTATTCACAGCACATGATCTCACTGGCTTTAGGAACTGCAGTATTAGACCAAAACCAGGACCCTGTCCAGCAACTACAGTGTCTTTACCACTGGTAGAGAATAAAGGAGTAGCAGTACCATACCAGGTACCCCAGGAACCATAGAATCATAGAATGGCTTAGGTTGGAGGATACTTCAGAGATTATTTTCTCCAGGGTCCCCACTATGGGCAGGGACAACTCTCAGCTAGACTCAGCTGCTCAAGGCCTCATCCAACCTGGCCTCCAACACCCTCAGGCAAGAGGCAGCCACAGCCTCCCTTGGCAGCCTATTCCAGAGTCCCAGCACCTTCATACTGAAGAGCTTCTTCCTAAGATCCAGTCTGAACCTACTCTCCCTCAACTTCAAACCATTCCCCCTTGTCCTAGTGCTAGATACCCTTATGAGAAGTCTCTCTCCAGCCTTCCTGTGGTCTATTGTGCTGTTTTGAGGCTAATTAGAATATTTTAATGGAGAAAATTACGCTATAGGCTGTGAAAGGATAACATCATGATGTCTACTTCACTCATGTGCTTGCTAAGAAATTGTTTGGGAACAATAACCAAAATATACACGTAAGTCAGGCTCTGTCTGACTCTTGCTGGGTCTAGCAGCTTCTGGGCTCTGGCTCTGACTCTCTTGCTGATTAATTTTCACTAATCATTTTTCTTCTAACTCCCCTGACCGATCCTCCTAATTTACCTTGGGGTAAGGTACAGGGGTGGGGAGGAGGTGGGAAGGCGGTTGGGAACCCCTCCTGGGGTCTCTGATTTCTGGGAGGGGAGTTGTGTTTCTGTGTTACCTTTAACTTGTCCATGTCTGTAACTATTCCTGTCTATAGTGTCTATCTCTGCTTGTACATTGTGCTGAGCTGTAAACAGAGCTTCAGTCCTTAACTTCCAGCCGACTGATTTCTCGTCTGGGTCATTTTACAAAGTGGGGTGGGGGTGGTGGTGGGGAACTCTCAAACCATCACATCCACTAAAGTCTCTTGAAGGGAAGTCTTTCTAAGCTCCAGCCTAACCCTCTTCTCCCTCAGCTCCAAACCATTTCCCCTTGTCCTGTCTCTAGAGACTCTGATGAAAAGTCCTTCTGCAGCCTTCTGGTAGGATTCCTTCAGCTATTGGAAGAAAACTTTAAGGTCCCCCTGTTCTAACCCAGAATGCAGTCTGCAGTCTAAGACACCTACTCACTGTTTTGTCTCTGTCATTGTCTGGAAACTGAATCCCCCTCTCTATAGATCACTAATTTGCTTCACCTTCAGGAGATGATTTAGTATTGAGTTTTGACAGTCTATTACAAGCCAGAATTCATTTGAAGTTACAGCTTGAAAAGGTTGTGGTTTGAGTGACAACCTAGTGTAGACCTGAACCATTGACCTCCCTGAGCCTTTCTCCTGTGATCAGCACTACTCGCAGAAATAAGATTCATTGTTTTAGTTAATAAATAAACACCTCCGTTTACTTCTTCAGTTTTCCATTTGCCAGATGTACATCCCTGGCAATGAACTGGAAAAGCCCAGCAGAATAAGTACAGACAAATCCATGGAGGAGTTCAATTCTCATTTTCCTCTTCTGAAGCTGCCTTTTAACAACTACATCATCTGACTGACAGCTTATTAATACTAATTACGTTAGATATATGCAACATAACTGATGCACTGGTACTTTCAATTATCTTCTCTTGTCTTCATTCCTTCTCCTACTCTCCCATCCTCCCTTTTCATGCCCCATAACCACTGCCTTCAGGTGCAACTCAGAGCAAATGGATCTGTCTGGCCAGCAGCAAAACCCTTTTATTTCTTACATGGGTAAGAAGTGTTGGGAGCGCAGAGGTGTATTTATGAGGCTGTGTGGGTGCTCATGAGGTTTGGCAAGAGAGGAGCTTCCAGCCCCATTGGTGGGAAATATGTTGAATGTTGGGATAAATTTCTTGTGGAGGTCCTCTGAGCTTGTGGATGTCCTCTAAATTCTCTGTGGAGGTCCTAAGAGGTTCCTAATGAAAATCTCCTGAATTTCCTTTGGAAGCCCTCTGAACGGGGTGTTAGGAGGGAGTTCTTTCCAGTGAGGGTGGTGAGGCAGTGGCACAGGTTGCCCAGGGAGGTTGTGGCTGCTCCCTCCCTGGAGGTGTTGAAGACCAGGTTGGAGGAGACCTTGAGTGAGCTGTACTAGTGGGAGGTGTCCCTGCCTATGGCAGGGAGTTGGAACTAGATGATCCTTGAGGTCCCTTCCAACCTTACCATTCTATGATTCTAACTTCGTATGGATCTCCTCTAAATTCTCTATGGAGGACCTAAGAAGAAGTTCCTTATGAAGATCTTCTGAACTTGCTCTGCAGGTGTCACCCTGCCTCAGGCTGCTGTGGCCTCCAGCTCTGGTTCTCTACATCAGTCTGCACTGCTTTTCCTGAGCACAGTGCAAGCCAGGTGACTTTGCAGGGATGTTTTGGTGAGCTGAGACTGAAGCAGCACTGATCAAACCTCTCCTAATTATGAGTGCTGCAGAAATGCTGTGTGCACTGGCATTGTTCTTTTACAAAGCCACAATTGCTCCCCCTTCCCCAGTCCTCCTTCAGACCAAAGTCCCTGATAGTGTCTTGTCTTTCTTTTTGTCTGCTTTTCTCCCCATACCCAATAACCTGTCAATCACTTATGCAGATCAAGGTAGAAGAAATATTTAAAGGTTGTTTATGATGCCTGAAAACATTACAAAAATCAGTCATTCCAGCTCTGGCAGCTCCCCCTGTGCAAGTGCCATTTAGATCTCCAGCCTTTTAAGTTGTGTTGCTGTAATAGTTTATGTTTAGAAAACAAATATGCTTTGATTTTTTTTTTTTTACATATATATAAGCTTGCTGATTGCCAAAACATCTCAGTTGACGTAGAAATCAGGCTTTGATTAGACTTCTCTGCTCTGTAAATGCTTGTAGATGAATTATATATTTGGTATTTATTTTGGAGTTCCATTTAGAAAGAAGGCAGCAGTATCCCATAGCAATAACAATTGAAGTAGTAAGCCTGAGATGAATTGTGTGAGTAATATGTATTTAAAGGTACTCCAGGTGTAAACATTGGGTACTTTATGCAGAAAGATAGTGGAGAGATTCTAGCATTCAGCAAGTATTGACCCTGGGCTTTTACACAGTCAGAGAATCATGGAATCCAGCATCCCTTGGCTGTGATGTGTCATAATGACTAAAAGTTAGACTGGCACTGTGGTCAGACATGAACAAAAATGGTTGTTTAGTGAGAAACTCAATAAAATCAGATTACTGCTGTGAACTTGCAACTGATTTCCTATACCAGGTCCTCACACAACGGTGTTAGGGCTTGCTCCTTGCACTGGTGATGCCAAGTGGTGAATATGTCTCTGTACAGGAATTTTGTGCCTGCAGATTTTGAGGTATCCTAAATAGCACAGGGAAGCAACATGTGGGGAACTAAGCTCACTACATCCTTCAAGATTTACATCAATCCTGTCTTTTTATGGAGGAATTAGGATGATTTATTTGATGTCCATTGGAAAGCACTGCTGGGGTCATGGGGAGCTTGAGATGATGCAGGTGATGGAAAGTACCCCTGCATGTGGTCCTGCTGCATCACTATGGAGCTTTGGGCAGCCCCATGTGGGCAGGTACAGTGGGTGATGCTCAGGCATTTTATGACTGCAGGGGTTTTCAGCAAGGAAGAAATCCAGCTGATGACCAATCTATCATCTGGACACATCTTTTAAGTTCAGTTTAAGAACTTAAGAACCACAACCATGGTTTTTCCAGGAGGTGAGAGGCACTAGTTGAAGTCAACAGGATTTGTACCACAAAGAAGTGTTCAAACAAGTATTTTGAATTGGGTGCTAATTAAAACTGACTCTTCAGTGTTTTGAGCCCATTAAACTTTGTGAGTGGTTTCCAGGCTGTGAACCCCAGACTGAGGAAGAGAGGAATGTAGTTCAGTATTGGGGTCCTTTTTAGCTATGCTTTCAGTTTTGGCCTCGAAATTCCCAACCTGATGTTTTCAAATGGCAAGTTTGCTTTTGTGGAGCACCTACCATCTTCTACAAATCACACAGGCTTGGATCAAAGGACAAACAACAAAAGCCAGGGTAGACGGTTCTTGCTGGTCCATCTGCAGCCTTGGATCTCACATTTGCATGGTGTCCTGCTGGTATTTTTGTTCAGGTTGTTGGAGTTGGAGGTTCTATTAATTTACCTGTTTTCTTTCATCTTTCAAAGTAAATGAACAGCTAATTTAGCAGTATCGTGGTAAATCTGTAACACTTATTTTGAAAAGGAAAAAGAGCTCAAAAGCTTACCCAGGTGTCCAGCTGTGATAATATTACCTGCCTGGTAAAGTGCCATAGGTGACTTTGAAGATGTAAAGCAAATTGAGGATTACATTAGCTTCCTTCTGATTTGCTAAAATTATTAATTCAGTATCACCAACTTTCAAAGAGTGCAGGGTTTGTTGGTTGGGGATTTTTAAAGTATAAATGCATAACTGTTTTTGATATGCATGGTAAGGTGCTGCCATCAAATCAGTAAAACCTGGTTTGATTCCATCTGAAACAGAGAATGGTAGATCTTTATGAAGATTGCATTTTGTGGTAGGGTAGTTTACTTTGGAGACTCCCAGGTTTTTTTAGTTGTTTGTTTTTTTTTTTTTTTCCCTCCNCAATCTCTTTGCTTCACTGACTGGCAGATTGTGTTACACATTAGTGAACCAAGACCATGGTCACATCCAAAGCAAGTCAGTGGCAGAACTTTCTGGTCTAAAACAGAATCATAGAATGGTAAGGTTGGAAGGGACCTCAAGGATCATCTAGTTCCAACCCCCTGCCATAGGCAGGGACACCTCCCACTAGTACAGCTCA
>VWZE01013327.1:156368-169909 GCA_013396675.1 Eubucco bourcierii
CTGAAAGCAGAGTAAAGGGGCAGAATCCCCTCCCTTGCCCTGCTGGCCACACTGCTCTTGATGCAGCCTAGGACTCAGTTGCTGTTTGAGCTGCATGTGCATACTGCAGGCTCATGTTGAGCTTCTCATCAACCCAGACCCCCAGATCCTTTTCCTCAGGGCTGCTCTCAGCCATTCACCACCCAATTGTTAACAAATTAGAAGATCTTAGTTCTGCTTTTACATAAGTAGACAATTAGAGGTCTTTTCAAACCAAAATGTTTGTGTGATTCTTTATTATGAGGGTAATAGGTTGCCCAGGGAGGTAGTAGTGGCCCCACCCCTGGAGATAGACTCATAAGATCAGTCAGGTTTGGTAAGGACTACAAGGATCATGTAGTTCCAAGCCCCCTGCCATAGGCAGGGACACCTCACACTAAATCAGGCTGCCCAGAGCCTCATCCAGCCTGCCCTTAAACATCTCCAGTGATGAGGCTTCTATCACCTCCCTGGGCAACCCATTCCAGTGTCTCACCATTCTCACGGTGAAGAACCTCTTCCTAACATCCAGTCTGAATCTCCCCATTTCTAGCTTTGTTCCATTCCCTCCAGTCCTGTCACTACCTGACATCCTAAAAAGTCCCTCCCCAGCTTTCTTGTAGACCCCCTTAAGAAATTGAAAGGTCACATTATGGTCACCTGGGAGCCTTCTCCTCTCCAGACTGAACTGCCCCAACTCCCTCAGTTTCTCCTCACGGGAGAGTTGCTCCTGCCCTCTGATCATCCTGGTGGCCCTTCTCTGGACACCTTCCAGCACATCTTTATCCCTTTTATAATAGGGACTCCAGGATGCAGTACTCCAGATTGGGATCCAAGATATTCAGGGTCAGGCTTGACAGGGTGGTGGGCAGCCTGATCTACCTGGGGATGTCCCTGCTGAGTGCAGAGGGAGTTGGACTAGATAACCTTTGTGGAGGGCCCTTCCAACCCTGACCATCCTATGATTCTATGAATTTTAGAGGCTTACCTGTTCTGTACAGCATCTTATGTCAGTGTGGGAGGGTGCTCTGCATGCAGGTGCTCTTTGGAAGGGACTGGCTGCTGCAGTCTATACTGCTTTAAGGGATACCATTGCCAGGAAAACATGGTTTCAGTAGGTTTGCTTCTGCAGCTTCAGTGCTGGCTTCTGACTCTTTCCAGAAGTCTGCCTTCCCAGGGCCTGTGAGAAGAATTGCAGGGCTTGTGTTGGAGGACACTGCAATTGCAATGATTTAGAAGACGAGGGCTGACTCACAGCTCGGATTGGCGGAGCCAGAGGGGTGACACAGCACTGCATTTAAATCATCTTCAGCTCTTGCACTCAGGCTAGGATGGTTCATTTCTCTAGTGAAGATGAGGGCTTTACTGTTTATTCATTGTTCCTTCATTTCCATGCACTAGAGCAGGGGTTAGAAAGAAAAGGTGGGAGTGTAACTGCTATCCACCACAACATAGAGACGGTTCTGAGGGTGGCACACGCCAGATACCTGAGCTCCTGTACCTGTGAGAAAGAAAAGGGAATAAAACATTCAACCAACATATTAAAGAAAATACACTCATGGTGCAGAATCCTAAAGTGTTTTAACCACAGGATTAATACAGAAACACATTTCCCAATTCCCTGTTTAGCCAGGCTAAACCCACGTTTCTAGGTCAAGATGAAAAAGCTGTAGTCAATGCTATAGTCACCTACTTGCCTGTGCTCTGCTGGGGATGCTTCCAGCACAGTGAGCTCATTGTTTTAATTTGGTTGCCATTTCCATTAATCAGGGCCAATTTGAAATTGTAAGAGCACTGTAGCATTTCTGTTAATCAATAGCTAACCAAGCTTTTAATTTTCTACTAATATATTGTTCTTCAGTGTGCAGGGAGTGAAAATGTGTCCATTACCTGTGCTGGTCCTACCCACTACCCCTTAGGGGCAGTGGAGACATTTCTCTTCAATAGACTTCCCTTCAAGAGACTTCAGTGGACCACAGGAAGGCTGGAGAGACACTTCTCATAAGGGTGTCTAGCACTAGGACAAGGAGGAACGGTTTGAAACTGAGGGAGAGTAGGTTCAGACTGGATCTTAGACTCTTCAGTATGAAGGTGCTGGGACTTTGGAATAGGCTGCCAAGGGAGGCTGTGGCTGCCTCTTGCCTGAGGGTGTTTGAGGCCAGGTTGGATGAGGCCTTGAGCAGCTGAGTCTAGTTGAGAGGTGTCCCTGCTCATAGTGTCTGAAAGGGACCTACAGGAAGGCTGGGAAGGGACTATTGGCAAGGTCTTGAAATGACAACACAAAGGGCAATGGGTTTGAACTGGCACAGAGGAGATTTAGGAGGAGGCTCTTTACAGTGACGGTGGTGAGACACTGGCACAGGTTGTCCAGGGAGGTTGTGGCTGCTCCCTAGCTGGAGGTGTTCAAGGCCAGGTTGGAGGAGACCTTGAGTGAGCTGTACTAGTGGGAGGTGTCCCTGCCTATGGCAGGGGGTTGGAACTAGATGATCCTTGAGGTCCCTTCCAACCTTACCATTCTATGATTCTATTGTGGGGAGGTTGGAGCAGATGATCTCTGAGGTCCCTTCCAGCTGGAACCATTTTGTGATTCTATGCTTCAGTGAGTCTATGGATGCTCTGAGATGCCCCATTGGAGGTGCAAGAACAGGAACTCCCAAACCCCTTGCATTGCTGCTGTTTTATCATGTCAGGGTTTTAGAAGTGTCTTTAATCCAGGTAATGTTGACAGGCTTGGGTTGTTTGAATCTTAAGGTTTGTTGAAGATATCTTCTAGCTTTGCTTTCCCTGAAAGGTATTTATTGGTAAAATAGATTCACAACTGCTTTTCCAACTAGGAGCAATGTAACTGCAACACTAAAAATGCTTTAAGATTGGTGTATGATGTGTATAGTAATTTGGAGCAGACACTGGTGACCTGTGTTGGGACCAGCAATGTACATTCTCTTTCTGCTAGTGACTATCACATCTGTAGCAGGAGGAAGGAGGAGGAAGTGTCTAGTTCAGTGTGATGTGTTGGTATGTACCCACCTTTAACATCTGTAGCTGCCCCAGTGAGATCTGGCAGAAGTCCTTTCCCACAGCCCTTACCAAATGTCCTGCAGCAGAATGTCAGCTGGAAAATTCAAAAGCTATAAAATTTTACAGTAGCAGAGCTCTGGTAATGAGTTTAACAAATAATGAGCTGCAGCACCTCTTTGTTTTATGAAAGTACAGGAGTTGATGAACTTGTGATGGCACAATTAGGAGCTCATTAACAAACAGAATTGGAGGGTAGCAAAAACCTTAAGGGGATGTTTTTAGGAGTATGTAATGAAATCCTGAAATCTGAGGAAACAAATATTTTTCTTCCCAGGCATACTGCACACCACCTGCAGGGCTAGGGACAAGGCAGGGTCTGGAAGTCAGGACTGAAGCTCACCTAACGTGCCAGGGTTTGCATTCACTTCCACTGTACCCTCATTTTTGTTGGCCCAGCTGGTAAAATCCATACTGGTTTTGTAGCCTGTCATTTAGTTTGATGCTTTTAGAGAGAAAAAAGACCACATTCTCTTGCTCTTGCAAGAAGAGTGTGTCTCAGAGAAAAGAGGGTTTTCTTTGCTTTTAATCTTTTTTTGTTGTTTTTTCTTCAGTCTCACTGAGGTAATCCTAACAAAGCTGGCCAAAAAAAAAAGTTTCCTAGCTACTCACAAAACAACAAGAGATACCTTGCATGAAGCCATGTACTCTATCAAAAAGAGTGTTTCTTGGAAATTTGTGGTATTACTTATATCCTTAGTTGAAAATGCCATTCTCTGTGCTTAATGCTGACTTGTCTCCAGAAATCCATCCCTCATTTTCTGCATAATGGGTAAAGCACTAGGTCAGAAAGAGTTGTTTTTACCCTTGTCCTGAGAAACCCCTCCTAGAAGATGATAATGGGCTTCTAACAAATGAGAAAGCTGGTTATCACTGAGGAGAATTAATCTTTGATTTGATTGAAAATACCTTGGCCAAATTAGGAGCTACAAGATCCATCTGCTTGCTGTTAGCCAGCAATTTAGATTTATTGTGCCATTGCAGAGAAGCAGTAGGAAAACATATGAACAACTGCTTTGGTTCGTTAGCCTGTTATTGGTAGAGCAGGGTGCTCACTGACATTAGAGGGGTATCAAAAGGCAACCCTTTGGATGGAAGCAGTGCAGTCCTTGATTTGTAGAATCATAGAATGGTAAGGTTGAAAGGGACCTTAAGGATCATCTAGTTCCAACCCCCTGCCATAGGCAGGGACACCTCCCACTAGCACAGCTCACTCAAGGCTTCCTCCAACCTGGCCTTGAACACCTCCAGAGAGGGAGCAACCACAACCTCCCTGGACAACCTGTGCCAGTGTCTCACCACCCTCACTACAAACAGCTTCTCCTAACATTCAGTCTAAATCTTCACTTTGCCACTTCAAACCCATTGCCTCTTGTCCTGTCGTTGCAAGACCTTGTCAATAGTCCCTCTCCAACCTTCTGTAGGCCCCCTTCAGATACTGGAAGGCTACTCTAAGGTCTCCTGGAAGCCTTCTCTTCTCCAGGCTGCAGAGCCCCAACTCTTGTAGGCTGTCCTCATAGCAGAGCTGCTCCAGCCCTCTGATTATCTTCGTGGCCCTTTGGGCTGGCTCCAACAGTTCCATGTCCTTCCTGTGCTGAGGGCTCCAGAACTACACGCAGTACTCCAAGGGTGGGGGGAGTGTCTGAGGAGAGCAAAGGGGCAGAATCCCCTCCCTTGCCCTGTTGGCCACGCTGCTCTTGCTGCAGCCCAGCACTCGGTTGGCTGTCTGAGCTGCATGTGCACACTGCAATTTACAAGGACAAGCTCACAGATTAGCTTCTGCTTTAAGATAGTTGACTGTGAGATCATTCCTTCAGTTGGTACTGGGATGATTTGGCCAGTAGCTGCAGGAGATGAGAGAAGATGTTGGGCTACATCCAGAGCAGCTATTTAGGGTACCAGACTGACTCATCCCAGTGTGGTGGATAAAATAACCTCATCCTTCCTACATGTCGTGCAGCCCAGACAGGTGAGGGTGGTGAGGCACTGGCACAGGTTGCCCAGGGAGGTTGTGGCTGCTCCCTCCCCGCAGATGTTAAAGGCCAGGTTGGACAAGGCCTTGAGTGAGCTGTACTAGTGGGAGGTGTCCCTGCCTATGGCAGGGGGTTGGAACTAGGTGATTCTTTAGGTCCCTTCCAACCTTACCATTCTATGATTCGATGATCTCTTTTGCCACGACAGCTGCAGAGGTCTGCTGGCAATGCCACTCTGGGGTAACCAGTGTCTCCTGCTTTTTCAGAGGCAAACTCTCAGACCCAGGGCAGGTGAAAGACACATCACCAGGGTAGTATCTCCCCAGATACTTGTAGTTTAGTCTCTTAGCTCTGGTTGTCATCATCGTGAGCCCTTTGTTTGTGGCAGGTTTCTCTGAAGGATCCATCTGTGTTGCCACTTTCTTTTCTCACAAGTATTTATTTTTAATCCACTCTAGGGGGCTATTCCATGGGCACAACAACAGAGGCTGTTGATTTATTTGCAATTAAGAATCTCAGAGTTGGAATGTTAAAGCCTTCTAAGCCAACTCCCTTTGCATATGGAAGAACTTTTGGAAATGCACTTTAGGTTTATGACACTGGCTTGGCTTAACTTAATTTACAGCTCGCTTAACCGATTATTCAAAATACCAGATGTGACAGACAATAGATTCAGCTGAAATAGTACCTCACAGGCATGTCCAACATCTAAAATATGCTCTCCATATGTGAAGGTACTCAGTGTCCCCCATCTAACATCCAAGAGCAATCAGTTGGATTTTGGAAGGATAATGAGAAGTGGTAGACCGGATCCCTCATTTCTTTTGTCACCATTGCAGTGGCTGATGTGAGAGTCTGAACTGGAGCTCTGTTGGGTGAGATGAAACGTGAACATCTAAGAAGGCCAGCAGCAGAGGATTTGTCATGTGGAAAACATTTGTTGTTAAGTATTTACTGATGTTAGGCCAAGTAAGTCTGCTGGCAGCTTTTTAATAAGTAAAGCAAAGACAGACAATGAAGTGGTGTCAAAATGTAGAACATGCCCATTAAGTGTGCCTTCTGATGGCTGGGATGGTCTTCCTGAAGTGAGGGGCTCAACAGAACAGCATTTATAAAAGCACATTTAGGGCACAAGCATTTGCTGACTTCATGGACGTTGGTGCACCCAAACCTCGAACTGGAGTAAGGTGCAGGTGCTCTGGGAAGTGGTCCAGTGGTCTGCAGAGGTGGCATTGGCCATCACGGAGGAACAGAAGCTCTGCACCAGTCTGCTGAGCCTCTCTCTTTCCTGTCATCACTGTATTTATCCTTTGCAGCATGGTGATGAATTTGGTCAAAACAAGAGTCATGGGGATGTGATGAACTCCAGGAGAATCTCTAGTTCAGCAGGCAGAGGACCTTACTGAGATGGAGCAGTGAATATCAGATGCCCATCATCAATACTTTTGAAGTTTACGGTATGGAATTCCTTCATGTCAGGGCAGGACCTATCTAGGGTACTCATCTAGACGTTTACTATTAAAGAAAGACTGAAAATTAAACTTCCACTAATGCAAGCACCTGAACTTCGAACTCCCATGTGCCAGTGGAATGTTAATCTACTCTCAGCAATACCCGATAAAGTCAATCTGTCTTCCTTGCCTCGTTAATTTTTAATCCTTTCTATGGACAGAAAGACTGGGGTAGGTGAGACTAGAAGGCTGTGCCTTACCACAGTCCCTAGATTCCAGTCTGGAGTGGGAAACAAGAGGAACTAAACTTCTCTTGTTCTTTACTTCTGGATTATAGCCCTGTGTTTATTTAGCCAGTTTTGGCATGCAGCTCTGTTCTGTGAGCTGGTGGTCAAAGGATAAAAGTGCACATACAAACCTGTGTACATGGTCACAGGGCACTGTCCAGCTGGCCCTGGGAACAGGATCTCCTAGGTCTGCAGCAAATCACAGAATTACAGAATGGTAGAGGTCAAGTCCAACCCCCCTGCCAGAACAGGATCCCCTAGGGCAGGACACACAGGAACGCATCCCAGCGGGTTTTAAAGTCTCCAGAGAATGAGGCTCCACAACCTCTCTGGGCAGCCTGATTCAGGGCTCTGTCACCTTCACCATAGAGAAGTGCCTCTTTGTGTCTGGAGAGCAGCCAGACAGAAAGGGATCTGGGGATGCTGATTGACACCCGCCTAAACATGAGCCAGCAGTGTGCCCAGGTGGCCAAGAAGGCCAATGGCATCCTGGCCTGCATCAGCAATAGTGTGGCCAGCAGGAGCAGGGAGGTCATTCTCCCCCTGGACTCTGCACTGGTTAGGCCACACCTTGAGTCCTGTGTCCAGTTCTGGGCCCCTCAATTGAAGAAGGACATTGAGGTGCTTGAGTGTGTCCAGAGAAGGGCAACAAGGCTGGGGAGAGACCTGGAGCACAGCCCTATGAAGAGAGGCTGAGGGAGCTGGGATTGTTTAGCCTGGAGAAGAGGAGGCTCAGGGGAGACCTTCTTGCTGTCTACAACTACCTGAAGGGTGGTTGTAGCCAGGGGGAGGTTACCTTCTTCTCTCAGGCAAGCAGCACCAGAACAAGAGGACACAGTCTCAAGCTGTGCCAGGGGAAGTTTAGGCTGAAGGTGAGGAGAAAGTTCTTACCTGAGAGAGTCATTGACTGCTGGAATGGGCTGCCCAGGGAGGTGGTGGAGTCAGCGTCCCTGGAGACGTTCAAGGCGGGTTTGGACGTGGCACTTGGTGCCATGGTCTAGAGTTGAGGTCTGTGGTAATGGGTTGGACTTGATCTTTGAGGTCTCTTCCAACCTTGGTGATACTGATACTGGGAACCTTCTGTGTTCCAGTTTGTACCTGTTGTTCCTTGTCCTGTGACTGGGCACCACCAGCAAGAGCCTGGCACCTTCATCTTGGCACTCACTCCTCAGATACTTACAGGTTTTGATAAGATCTCCTTTTAACCTTCTTTGCTCCAGACTAAACAGCCCCAGGACTCTCAGTCTTTCTCAGTAGCAGAGATGTTCCAGGCCTGCAGTCATCCTCATAGCTCTCTGCTGAACTCTCTCCAGCAGATCCCTGTCTGTCTTGAATTGGAGAGCCCCAAACTGGACACAGTATTTCAGGTGTGGTGTCACCAGGGTAGAGTACAGAAGAGCAGGAGAACCTCCTCGGTCCTGCTGTACAGACTTTTCTTGATGGCCTCCAGGATGCTGTTGACTCTCTTGGCCACAAGGGCACATTGGTGGCCCATGCAGAACTTGCTGCCCACCAGCACTCCAAGGTCTTTCTCCAGAGAACTGCCTTCCAGCAGGATGTTACTAGTACCTGCTGTTATTCCTCCCCAGGTGCAGATCTCTGCACTTGTCCTTGTTGAACTTGGTGATGTTCCCCTTCACCCAGCTCTGCAGCCTGTCCAGATCTCACTGGATGGCAGCACAGCCAGAGGGGGTGTCAGCCAGCTTCCCAGTTTCCTACCATCAGCAAACTTGCTGAGAGTCCATTCAATCCTCTCATCCAGATTAGTGATTACAGATTAGTGAGCAAAACTGAACCTCATATTGATCCTTGGGGAACCTGTGTTTTAGCAGTGCTGACTGGGGAAGAGGATTCACGTGATCAAGCCCAACCCCACTTCTAGCTCAGATTTTGGGGTGATTCAGTAGTCTGTCCTGGGGTCCTTTTCTCAAAATTACTTAAAAAAAAAAAAAAAAAAAATCAGCTTTGCAAGCATCCTTTTTGAGGTTAGAGTTTGCTTTTGCTGTTGGTGAGTTTTGCAATATTTCTGTCACTCTGCATCAACGCTTGCAAAGCAGGCGAGGATGTAAAGATTAATGCCCCGTGTCAGCACCGCACTTAACACGCTGGATTTTATCATCACCGTGAAGGGAGGGACTCGCAGATTTTAAAGCCTCTCTCTATTACATGGACAGCCCCAAATGACAGTGCTCAGATAACAGCAAGCTCAGGCTCAGACTCTTGTTGAATCAGAGCCACCTCAGCTGAAACCACTCTAGGCCTTCCTGGACTTGCTCTACCACTGTCTCACTACTGGCGGGGAACAGGACATCTGTTACTGCCACTGATGGTTTAGTTTTTTGGGGTTTTTTTGTGAGTCCAGGGAAGCTCCCATGAAGAGACCAGCAAAAGCTGGCAAGACCTAAAGGTTTGGGTGGCTACCGCAGGGATCTTAATGATGACTGTAGGACCTGAGTTAGAAGGTCCGCAGGTGGCTGCAGGAGGGTTTTCCCCATTCCCTTCAACATGAACTTTCCATTTGTGTGCTTAGCTTGTGCTTAAGTCTGAGCTGTCAGGCAGCTAAAGGACTTTCAAAACCTAACCCCCGTTCATTACCTATTGGTAGGAAAAAACTGCATCAGCAACAGCATGTAGAAAAGATGCTGCAGATGCAGTATAGAGAACAGCTAAGTGCTCTTGATCACTAGATTACCCCAACATGAACTTACTCATTTAGGCAGCTGTAACCTGGCATATCATTGAATTCCCAGGTTTTTTCCCAAGGTAGGATGCACTAGAATGGTTCTCTTCAGCTGGTCACAGATCCGACCCCACTATGCTTGTGTGCCCAGTGCCCTTTAGGGGAGCTGATTCCATCTGGCAGTGTTGGAGGTGACAACTCTGTGCAAATAATTAGCAGAAATGCAAATCGCCACAAGAACATTTTTTAATATTTTGTGCCCGGAGCTGTGCTAAACTTAGCAGCTCTGAATAAACAGGATCAGCATAACCCTCTCTGTAAGGATGGAGAGCCCCCTGGTATTTGGGATGTCTCTGGTACATTTGCTATCTCAGTGTAGCCAACCCCAGGCATATAATTATGTGAACAGCCCCTCAAAAATACCTGAGCTTAATGAATGCTGAATGTTTTCATTTCTGAGCCTTGAAGGTGTGCTTAGCTAACATCTTTCTGCTTTTCTTTGTGACTGAAAGGCTGAGAAATTACTCCTGCTCAATGACAGTGAGATTCTCATGTAATCACCCTATTTCAAGAGCAGGACTTTTAGAGTTTATTTAAGAGACTCATGATAAAATAGCAGAAATGAGCAATGCTGAAGTGTGATCCTCTGTCATTACTCCATTTTCTCTTGTTTGGCTTTTATTTGAAATATTGGCAGCTCATCTCCTCTCCCTGTTACACATCTGCGGCTTTCAATGCTGTCATAGTGGAGTATAGAGAATCATGGAATGGTTTGAGTTGGAAGGGACCTCCAAGGGTCATCCAGTCTAACCCCCTCTGCTGTAAGCAAGGATGTCCTCCACTAGATCAGGTTACCCAGAGCCCTGACAAGCCTCACCTTGAATATTTCCAGGGATGAGGCCCCAACCACCTCCCTGGGCAACCTGTTCCAGTGTTCGGCTACCCTCACAGTACAGAACTTGTTCCTAACCTGTAGTCTAAATATGCTCTTCTCTAGTTTAAAGCCATTGCCCTTTGTGCTGTCACTGCAGGCCTTTGCAAACAGTCCCTGTGCAGCCTTCTTGTGGCCCCCTTCAGGTGCTGGCAGGCTGCTATTAGGTCTCCCCAGAACCTTCTCTTCTCCAGGCTGGAACCCCCAAGCTCCCTCAGCCTGTCTTCATAGCAGAGTGCTCCAACCCCCTGATCATTTTTGTGGCCCTCCTCTGGACCTGCTCCATCAGGTCCATCCCCTTGGCTTGAGGGCTCTAGAGCAGGATGCAGTACTCCAGATGAGGTCTGAGCAGTGCAGAGTGGTAGAATCGCCTCTCTCGATCTGCTGGCCACAAGGTAGCTGAAAACATAGTTTCATCTTCCCCCACACAAGACTTTCACACCACTCAGGATTTTCTAGTAAAATCAAAGACTATAAGACATGGGGGCAGAAGTCAGTAATTCCAGACCTGACTTTAATTTCCCCTGGTTTGCACATAATGAGAGATTTGCAAGCCCAACTGGCCTGGCTAAAAGGAAAACAACTGAAGTTGTGGCTGGTGAAATAATTTTAGCTGTCTTTCAACACCATCCAATTGAGGATAAATAAATAAATAAACTTATGTTTCAACAAGGTGACATTTGATGATGTTCACTAATTTAAGAGAGGCTGATTTATGCATGTTTAATCTTCACTAATGATGACTCCAGGGCAAGAAATGAAAGTAAGTTCAGTTAATAATATGTGTATATATTATTAACACCTTTACTGATGGAGATGGTTCTTTTCCTGCTAGACAAATGTGCAAGCAGTTTGTGGAAGATCCAGATGACTCAGGGGGCTGTCAGAACCTCTCTTTCTAACTTAACAGGATGATAAGAGCAGGAGATGTATGGAGAGTACTTACAGTAAATCAGCTGAGAATTTTTAAATACAACAAGCAACCCAATCCCTTCTGTTTTAGGGAGTGGTGTGTGGAAATTAAATGATGTGTGCTGCTGTTCTTCTTACACCCTGGTTGTGTGCTTTTCCTCCTGCCATGCAAATATTAAAGAGGATTCAGTCCTTGGATTCACTCGATGTGCTGACAGACAAACCTTATTGTGAATATTAATGTGGTGCTTGGTCTAATCATCCTGCTGTTTTTTGTGTAATTTACTCTGTCAGGGAGTTGGAATTCCCTCCTAGCTGTTAGAGATTCAAGCATTTATGCAAAAACCCTCTAAGTCTTGAGATCTACAGTGGATTATCTACAAATATTTGAATGCATTAGTGCAGCCTTTTAAATGCATTTCCTTTATTTACATACAGAACAAATAAGAAGTAACTTGAATGACAGGACTGCAGTTCCATCAAGGGGTTGTTGTCCTAAGAATCCACAGAAGTAAAACATTAAGATGTGGAGCTCAACCCTGGAATTATAACTCCCTAATCACAGAATGTCAGGGACTGGAAGGGGCCTTGAAAGCTCATCCAGTCCAACCCCTCTGCCAGAGCAGGATCTCCTATACCAGATCACACAGGAATGCATCCAAGTGTGTTTTGAGTATCTCCAAGAGAGGAAGACTCCCCAACCCCCCTGGGCAACCTCTTCCTGGACTGCATTAGTTTTCCATACTCAAACGAAAATTCAGAATTTCACAAATTGTTATGTTTGGAAGAGGAAGGAGCCAGAGAAGGATGGGGGTGACACTGTCTCTCTTTAGCCACCTCTACCACAATCCAGAAACCCAGCTATTTCCTTGGTATCACTGTGTCCATCAGTGTAACAGCAGATCAAGGGGACAACACTGGGTTTCTGTTATTGATGGAGCTAGAGAAGGTTTACTGAGGTTGGTGGGGGTTTGAAGAGCTCCTTTCAGCCTGACTCACCTGGGCTAAGGACAGGTTGTCCTGCAACCATGTCTATTTTAGCAGCTTATGCTGTTTGCATTGATGAGGCTGCTGTGCTGATGCTCAGTTGCAGATTATTGCAGGCCTTCGGCGAGTGGATTGATGTGTGATGACCAACCTGGGCTTGGTTTCATAGAATGGTAAGGTTGGAAGGGACCTCAGGGATCATCTAGTTCCAACCCCCTGCCATAGGCAGAGACACCTCCCACTAGTACAGCTCACTCAAGGCTTCCTCCAACCCGGCCTTGAACACCTCCAGGGAGGGAGCAGCCACAACCTCCCTGGGCAGCCTCACCACCCTCACTGCAAACAACTTCCTCCTAACATCCAGTCTAAGTCTTACCTCTGCCAGTTCAAACTCATTGCCCCTTGTCCTGTCGTTGCAAGACCTTGTAAATAATCCCTCCCCAGACTTCCTGTAGGCCCCTTCAGATACTGGAAGGCTACTCTAAGGTCTCCTGGAAGCCTTCTCTTCTCCAGGCTGCAGAGCCCCAAGTCTTGTAGACTGTCCTTATAGGAGAGCTGCTGCAGCCCTCTGCTGATCTTCGTGGCCTCCTTTGGACTGGCTCCAACACTTCCATGTCCTTCCTGTGCTGGGGGCTACAGAACTGCACACAGTACTCCAGGGGTGGTCTGAGGAGAGCAGATCAAAGGTGCAGAATCCCCTACCTTGCCCTGCTGCCCACACTGCTCTTGCTGCAGCCCAGCACTCGGTTGCCTGTCTGGGCTGTACTCACACTGCATTTCTGTTCCAAATCTTCCTCCTGGAAGGGAGGGAGAATAAAATCAAACCCGAAGACTTTCCTTTGTAGCAAGAGAGATGGGTTCCTGCCGATCCCAGAGGTAAAGCCCTAACAGTTTCCATGGAATAGTCAATTATCTGTTTCATTGCACAAGCCAATATCTTTTCTCCAAAAGATGTATGAGAGTGTTTAGCCATTCAAGTGATCCATCTGGCTGGGCACTCTGAGATGCTCTTTAACTTGATTTATCAGGCCCAGAAGCGGTGCCCTTGATAGCTTCTGGGACTGTATGAGGACTGTCCATGCATCTGCTTCGTAGTCACAGAGGCTCATGACCTTCAGCTGCTAGCAGGAGCAGGTCCTGTGCCATCACACGTCTCGCTCAGGACAGCCTTACTGCACATTAGCAGTGTAATGCTGTGTGCTGGTTTGAGGCTAATTGGAATATTTT
>VWZE01013329.1:1127-24454 GCA_013396675.1 Eubucco bourcierii
CTTGGGGCAGTGTGGCTGGAAAGCTGCTGGCAGAAAGGGCACTTGGGGCTGTAACAGACAAACAGCTCCATGTGAGCCAGCAGTGTGCCCAGGTGGCAAAGCCAAAGGCATCCTGGCTGGGATCAGAAATGCTGTGGCCAGCAGCAGCAGGGAGGGAATTGTCCCCTTGGACTCAGCTTGAGTGTTGTGTTCAGGTTTGGGCACCTCAGTACAGGAGGGATGTGGAGGTGTTGGAGCCAGTGCAGAGCAGAGTAAGGAAGCTGTGAAGGGCCTGGAGAGTAAATCTGATGAGGAGAGACTGAGGGAGCTGGGGATGGTTAGCGTGGAACAGAGGAGGCTGAGGGCAGAGCTCATTGCTGTCTGCAGCTACCTGAAAGGACATTGTGGAGAGGCTGCTGCTGGGCTCTGCTCACAGGGACTTAGTGACAGAACAAGAGGGAATGGCCTCAAGCTGCCACTGGGTAGGCTTAGGTTGGACATCAGGAAGAATTTTTTCCCATCAAGAGTGGTCAGGGACTGGAATGAGCTGCCCAAGGAGGTGCTGGAGTCCCCAACCCTGGGTGTGTTTAAAAGGCCTTTGGATGTGGTGCTTGGGGCTGCAGTTTAGGGTGCACCTTGCAGAGCAGGGATACAGTTTGGACTTGGTGATCCTGAAGGGTTTTCCAACTGGAATGTTTCTGTGATTCTGTGGTTGAAATGACCTGCTGCTGAGAGAGAGGTTTTCCAGAGGTCTGATGGAATTGTGTATTAGCTCTTTGTTAGGTTTGGCAGAATGTTCTGAAGCATCACTCAACCTGTATCTGGACACCTAAGAGGTTGTTTGTGTTGCTATCCATAAAATGGCATTCAAATGCTGGAGGCATTTTCTCCAGAGGTTCCTTCCAACCCCTACCATTCTGTGATTTAAAAGGTACACATACTCCCTGTGCCTCCACTTGTATAGCCCTTACCAGGTATTAAAGAAGTACAATGCCAGCCTGTGCCATCTCCTTGTGCTAGCCAAGCAGCCACAACCCAAGCCATCAGCTTGCACTCAGATGGAAAACTTTAAGATCTGTGCTGATATCTGAACCAAAGGAGGAAAAGTGAACAGCTTGAGGAGGGCAGTCTGAGACTGGAGATTAGAAGGAAACTCTTGGCAGTGAAGGTGGGGAGACACTGGCACAGGTTGCTTAGGGAGGTTGTGGATGTCCCCTTCCTGGAGGTGTTCAAGGCCAGGTTGGATGAGGCCTTGAGCCACCTGGGCCGGTGGGAGATGTCCCCTGGCCATGGCTGGGGGTTGGAACTGGATGATTTTCAAGGTCCAACCCAAACCAGTCTATGAATAAATTCTCTCCTTCTCTCCCCAACTGGCCACACAGATCAAGCTGACCTAAAGCTGTAGGAATGCCTGTGAGAAATACTTACACCTTCTGCATACTGCAAAAACCTTCTGTTGGTTTCTGTTTTCCCAAAGCCCTCTAGGAACTTCTGTCGGTAAGCCAGCACTGTGTCAACGTGTGTCCTGTGCTTCACTGCTAGCTCCAGAGCCCTGGAACACAACAGAAACAGGTTTGTCAGGCTCTCTAAATGCTCTGGCACAACCATCATCACTATGGCTTTGCAAAAGGAGATGCTGAAAAGCCTCTGAGCTGCAGGCAAAGATCCCTAATCTCTGGTGTCAAGCAGTATCAGTCACGGTGGGGTTAAAATTAGCCAGCAAAGGAGACTGTCTCCTTTGCTTGAAGGTGCCCAGAGAAGGGCAGCAAGGCTGGGGAGGGGCCTGGAGCACAGCCCTGTGAGGAGAGGCTGAGGGAGCTGGGGGTGTGCAGCCTGCAGGAGAGGAGGCTCAGGGCAGAGCTCATTGCTCTCTGCAGCTCCCTGAAGGGAGGTTGTCCTCCCAGGTGGGGTTGGGCTCTCCTCCTGGGCAAGCAGGGACAGAACAAGAGGACACAGCCTCAACCTGTGCCAGGGCAGGTTCAAGCTGGATGTTAGGAGGAAGTTCTTGACAGAGAGAGTGATTGGCATTGGAATGGGCTGCCCAGGGAGGTGGTGGAGTCACCATCCCTGTGGGTGTTTAAAAGGAGGCTGCCTGAGGCACTTAGTGCTGTGGCTGATATAGATGTAAGGGGGAAATGACCAGTAAATAGCCTGAAAGATCCTGATAGAAAACATGGGGGTTTGTTTGAAAGGAGAAATTCCTCCTTTGTTTTCTCAGGCCTAATTCATATTTCATCCACCTACACAGTGGTGGGAGCCTGAATTGCCATGTGTCTATTTTTAGCAACAAGACATTTCAAAACAGCTTTAATTCTTGGAGGGTCACCCACAGTTTGAGGTATCACCAAGGACTTTGCTCTGGATGAGAAAGGAGAATGTTGTTTAAAAAGGCTTCCAAGCATGTTTTGGACTTCTGTCCCAGGGTATTTCTCTCTTCTAAATATGGCAGGAAAGAAAAAGTTACTTCTCTGGTTACTAACAGCATGGCTCAGGTTGGAAGGAACCTCAGAGCTCCTCTGCTCCACCCTCCCCACCATGCCCAGGGACACCTCTCAGCCAGACTCAGCTGCTCAAGGCCTCAGCCAGCCTGGCCTGCAACACCCCCAGGCAGGAGGCAGCCACAGCCTCCCTAGGCAGTGTGTTCCAGACTCTCAGCAGCCTCACACTGGAAATTCTTCCTCAGTTCCACTCTAACCCTGCTCTGCCTCAGCTCCAAACCATTCCCCCTTGGCCTGGCTCAGACCCCCTCAGCACAAGTCCCTCTGCAGCCTTCCTGCAGGCTCCCTTCAGGCACTGGCAGCAGCTCTGAGCTCCCCCTGGAGCCTTCTCCTCTGCAGGCTGCACCCCTCCAGCTCCCTCAGCCTGTGCTCACAGCAGAGCTGCTCCAGCCCTGCCAGCATCTTTGTGGCCTCCTCTGAACAGTGCAGGTGAGCCTCAACTGCCCACCAAGGGATTGCATGGATGGCAACTTCAGCAGCAAGCTGAGGCATCCTTAGGGTCAAGCCTCTTCCCTGGCTGCTGTCCCAGGAGGACTCTGTCTCTTCTGCCTTCAAATCCATCCCTGCATTCCTCAATCCAGCTCCAGATGTGGTTCCCATCTGCTGCTGAGTGCAGTCTGGAACTTGCCCAGTGCCTGCCCCCAGCATCAGTGGTGTCAATGGTGCCATCCTTGCCACTACATCTGAGGAAGAGCTTCTTCCTCAGCTCCACTCCAACCCTGTTCTCCCTCAGCTTCAAACCATTCCCCCTTGGCCTGTCTCTTGACACCCTCAGCAAAAGTCCCTCTGCAGCCTTCCTGCAGGATTCCTTCAGGCACTGGAAGGCAAATGTAAGGTTCTCCCAGAGTCTTCTCTTCTCTAGACTGTGATTTACTTCATCTTTGGGCAATCACAGACAGGAAATCAGTCTTCTCAGCATCTTCCAACACACCAGGTGGTGTCCCTGCCCATGGCAGGGGGGTTGGAACTTGATGATCTTTACATTCTCATCCAACCCAAACCATTCTATCAACTTCAGAATGTATGAACTGAACTAAATAATTTTGAGGTTACCCTAGGAAGATCTTATCCACGTGTGTAAAGGTTAACCCTTCCTGGGGGTGGTCTGAACCTGACCCCAGGTGCAATGGTTAGCCCACTCCCAATTCCTGTCCAGGACCCCTATAACAACAGAGGAACTTCCTGTTTCTCTCTCTCTGTCCCACTTCACCAAACAGCACTGTTTTTCCTGCTGCTCCTGCTTTGCCACGTGGCCAGCCTACCACGTGGTGGCACAACCACCTCCTGAACCTACCTCCATCCATTGCCATCAATCTGGTTTTGTATATATTCTGTATCTTGTTTGCCTTCTCTATACCTTTTTGTAACTCCCCTTACCTTAAATACCTTTTATTTATTGTCAGAGTTAACTTCCCAATCGGAGCAGGACAATTCTTTGGGTGTTTTAGCCCTTTTCACTCTCTCTACCTAATTCTTTTCCAAAGGGGGTAGTTATGTTATTGCTCTGTTAGGCTTTGAGTCTCTGAGAAGCTTAAAGCAGACCAACACAACGCAGCACCAGGTTGCCCAGGGAGATCATCCATGCCCTTGAGCAACCTGGGCTAGTGGGAGGTGTCCCTGCCCACGGCAGGGGGGTTGGAACTGGATGATCTCTGAGGACCCTTCCAACCCAAGCCATTGCATGAACCCATGGTGTGTTGGAAGAAATGCTACCTGTCCCAGTTGTAAAGGTTAATGTTGACTTGAATAGCCTGGTAAATGAGGCCAGCTTGAAGGAGAAGGGTTTCAGCTTCCTGGGTGTTTCCACTGAAGAGCAGGATGTGAGCCATCCTGGACTCTTTGGATGGAAGATCTTTGATGGAGTTGATATACTGAACTTTGTCAATCTGTTAATGAGAAATAAACGAGTTTAATCAAGGGAATGACTCATTTAAAATGAGTATTGCAATGACCTGGTGGGCAACAGCAGCAGTTCCTCACCTCCCCGATGGACGCATAGGCAATCTCTGCTGTAGCCATCTCTTTGTTGGCAACTGCCATAGCAGCCAAGCATGCCCACAGAGTTTGATCCTGCAATTGAAACCAAATGCAGCTCCTAAAACCTCAGCTACTGATTATCATGCTAAAAAATGACTTCTCAAAGGAAGCACAGAGGCCCTGAAAACAATGCATAACAAAGCCACCTACGGCACTTACGGCTTCTTATTAGGAAGTCACTAATCAATTATTTCTCAGAGCTCCTTATACAAACATTGATGTGATCAGCTGATGCCAGCAGTTATTAGCTCCCAGCATCTCAGCCAGGAATGAACTCTTGTCATGGCATCACTTTATGATCTCCTGCCCCTCCACTCTGCCCTCGTGTATGGGATGTGCTGGAGAGGGCACAGCAAAGGGCTACAAAGGTGATGAGAGGACTGGAACAGCTCTCTCATGCAGAAAGGCTGAGGGACTTGGGGTTGGTTACCCTGCACAAGACAGGAGGGAAATCATATAAATCCTGAAAGCTCAGCCTGAAATTATGCAAGAGACCAAGTTCTGAGGAGTTTGTCACCAAGAGGTCTTTCCCTTCCCTCAGAAGGATGGCCCATTTTCTCCCTGCTGATCCAAGTACTTTGAACTGCACCCCTGGGGTGCCAAAATCAGCAAAAGAGCCTCTTATCTCCCTGAAGAGTTCATGAGTCATGAAAGGTAAAGTGCTCAAGGCCAGACTTGCTATGCTGGCTCTCTGGTTACCTTGATGGAAGGGGATTCCAGGTCAGCACTCAACCCAAGCACCACCAAAGAAAGGATATTCACATCAGCTGGTTTAGGTAAAAGCTTTGGTTTGTCACCAGTGGAGAAGGAGAAGTCTTCACAAAAGTTTGTTTTCTGATCAGTGGAGGAGGAGAAGTCTTTAAAGGAGTCATCACAAAAAATTTGTTCAGTGGTCAATGTCTCCATTGAGGAGAAGTCTTCAAAGAAATCTTCACAAAATTTTTAGTGGTCAATGGAGAAGGAGAAGTTTTCAAAGAAGTCTTCACAAAACTTTGTTCTGTGATCAGTGGAGAAGTCTTCAGAGATTAAGATTGATAGATTCATAAAATGGATTGGGTTGGAAGAGACCTTAAAGGTCATCCAGTTCCAGCCCTCTGCCATGGGCAGGGATATCTCCCACTAGACCAGGTTGCTCAAGATCTCATCCAACCTGCCCTAGAACACCTAAGTTACCAAAGCTGGATGTTTAAAACTGGATGATGTGAACATTCCTCACTCTGAAAATACTCTTTTACAGCTTTTTTGGAGGAAAAAACCTCCCTTGCTTGTTGAGAGATGAGGAGGAGCTCCTAAAAAAATCAGGAGAATGAACAAGCATACCCAACATATTGGCATTTCATAAACCAAACCATCACCAAGGGTAAACATTTTGCCTTTTAAGTAGAATTGAAGTCATTTGGCAGGGGACTCTGCTCCTAAGAATGAAAAGTTTGACCCCAAAACTCCTTGAATGCTTTCATATTAATCAGAAATAAATGATACTGTGAACATTGCTACCCAGTTCACTATTCAAGATGACACAAGTTAACATAAGATTGGATTTGACATCCAGCATCCCAGTTCTCACTGCCATATCCTGGAAGCAAAGGGGTAATTAACTCACTGAAAGCCATTAGACAGCCCAAGTTATCTGAGTGTGCAGTGATTCAGTAATGCAAATCCAAAAGCATTTGAAAGGCACATTGAAGGTCATGATAGGGAAGTGCTGAACTCTTTTCTAGGAGGTAACAGGGGAAAGGAAGTAGAGTTTGGGGAGGGATTTTTGTTTGTCTGCTTTAAAGACTACCACACTCACCTCGTCTGTTGTTGTTGCCTAAACACACACAAATGAAAGCAAAGGAAAAAAACAAAAACCAAAACTAAGTGAAATAGAGCATGAAAGAAACATCCAAGTAGCTGTATGTGGAGATGCAAATCAGTTTTAATTGGTTATGTTAAGGTCCAGTCCTAACAAATTAAGCTCATTACTTACTGCTGGGAGTACCTAGGTTAAATCCACCTGGGTTTTAGGGTGAATGTAAATGAGTTGTGGTCAAGAGCTCAATGGGCAGATGGAGAGCAGTGACAAGTACTGGGACCAGTGCTGGTTAACATCTCTGTCAGTGATGTAGGCAGTAGGATGGGAGCACTCTCAGCTTGTCTGAGATGACATCAAGCTGTGTGGTGTGGTTGACACACTGGAGAAAAAGGATCTGTCCAGAGGGACTTGGATAGGCTGCAGAGGTGAGCCCAAGCCAGCCTCATGAAGTTCAATAAGGCCAAGTGCAAGGTCCTGCAGCTGGGTCAGGGCAAGCCCAAGCACAAATCCAGGCTGGACAAGGAGTGGCTGAGAGCAGCCTTGAGGAGAAGGCCTCAGGAGTGTCAGTTGGTGCCCAAGTGCCCAGCAGCCAGCACTGGTGGCTGGCAGCCCAGAGGCAGCTGTGTGCTGGCTGCAGGCAGAGCAGGGAGAGCAGCAGCACAGGGAGGGGATTCTGCCCCTCTGCTCTGCTCAGACCTCACCTGCAGCACTGCCTCCAGTGCTGGGGCACACAGCACAAGAGGGACCTGGAACTATTGGAGGAGCTCCAGAGGAGGACACAAAGATGATCAGAGGCTGAAGAACCTCTGCTGTGGAGACAGGTTGGGAGAGTTGGGGCTGCTCAGCCTGGAGAAGCCTCCAGGGAGACCTTAGAGCAGCTCTCCAGTACCTGAAGGGGGCTACAGGAGAGCTGGGGAGGGACAGGATGAGGGACAATGGCTTTGAGCTGGAAGAGGGGAGATTGAGAGTGGGGATGAGGAAAAAAATCTTTCCAGTGAGGGTGGTGAGAGACTGGCACAGATTGCCCAGGGAGGATGTGGATGCCCCCTCCCTGGAGGTGTTCCAGGCCAGGCTGGATGAGGCTTTGAATAACCTGGGCTAGTGGGAGGTGTCCCTGCCCATGGCAGGGGGATTGGAAGGGGATGATCTTGAAGGTCCCTTCCAACCCAACCCATTCTGTGATTCTGTGTAGAATAAACATCACAGACCTCGGTGTAGTTACAGAGACTGTGTAACTTTTCCATGCCCAGCCCCCAGACGATCAGCAGCACTGCAGCAGGATGTAATGGAGCTGTAACAAGTGGTTTGCAGTTATCAAAGTCACACTTGAAAATAGAAACATTAGAGTGCACTGATGTCTGAACACTCCCAGCCAGCAGCAGTTACCTTGACAAAGCGACACAACCTGACAGCATCTTCCCATTTGGACCCAGAAACATACTCCTGGAGAATGGCAGGGTAAGGTGGAACACTGAGGTGAACAAGGGAACCATCTGCTCTTCTGATCGTTGTTTGGTTGCCTACAAAGTGCACAATCTGGGGATTTTTGCTGAATTCACTGGGCAGAGAGAGAAAAGGAAGCCAACCTTCACCTGTTGCTCAGTGAAAAAGGAGTGTCAGGAATACAAAGACATCTTTCTTTGAATCACAATGTGGATAAACTTGGTTTCAGAGGATATAAAGATCTAAGCACCTCATTATTCAGCACTTACATTCAACAGGTAACTTCCTCTAAAAATAAAACCATAGGCAAATGCAAACTGTGTCCTCAACACAAGGGAGATGTGGACCTCATGGAGTGAGTCCAGAGGAGGCCCCAAAAATGATCAGAGGGCTGGAGAAACTCTGTTGTGAAGCCAGGCTGAAAAAATTGGATCTGTTCAGCCTGGAGAAAAGAAACCTTCTAAAGCAGTGAAACCTTAAAGCAGTCTGTAGTACCTGAAGGGGCTACAGGCAGGCTGGGGAGGGGCTGTTCAGAAGGGGATAGGAGAGGCAGTGGTTTGAAACTGGAGCAGGAGAGATCTGGGCTGGACTGCAGAAGGAAGTTCTGCACAGTGAGGGTGGTGAGACACTGGCACAGGCTGCCCAGGGAGGTAGGTGAGGTCCCACTCCTTTGGACATTGAAGATCAGACTTGCTGTGGCCCTGGGCAGCCTGCTCTAGCTGGAGGTGTCCCTGCTGCTTGCAGGGGGTTGCACAAGATGAACTTTGAGGGTCACAGAACCACAGAACCGCCAGGGCTGAAAGGGACCCCAAGGATCATCCAGACCCAACCCTCCTGCCGTGGGCAGGGACACCTCACACTAGAGCCACATCCAGCCCGGCCTTAAACACCTGCTGGGATGAGGCTTCCACCACCTCCCTGGGCAACCTGTGCCAGGGTCTCAGCACCTTCATGGTGAAGAACTTCTTCCTAACATCCAGTCTGAATTTACCACTGAGAGCTTTGCTCCATTCCCCTCAGTCCTATCACTACCTGACACCCTAACAAGTCCCTTCACAACCCAGTGCAAGGTATGAATCTGTACTCTGGTCAAATGTATTTTTCAGTATAAAATATTTGGGATCCCATAACTCTTAGAATGTAGGAATGATTTGGGGTATTATTTAGGGAGAATCTCATACTACAAAGTCTGGAATGGAATTAATGTATGAAGTAAACATGAGCTAGAAATATCCACAGATTCACAGAGTGCCTTGGGTTGGAAGGGACTCTCAAAGGGCATCTTGTCCAACTCCCCTACAGTCAGCAGGGACACCTCCAACTAGATCAGGTTGCCCTGGGCCACACCAGGTCTACTGGGGCCACAAGCACATCCCTGGGCAACCTGTTCCAGTATTTTACCCCTCTCATTGTAAAGAACTTCCTCCTAATGCCCAAAAAGGTGAAGGTGAAGGTCATCTCTGGTCCAGCCTGTGATTGTTTACAAGCTATTAAGCCAATTATTTCAAAAGTTATGATTAAAACTTCCTTTGTTGTTATTTTTTTTGTTTGTTTTGCATCCAGGTACTCTTCTCCTTTTTAAACTGCACCTCAATATTTCAAGGCCAAATTTTCTGATGCAATGTAAAGCACTTTTTTCTAGATGATCAGTTACAATCCCTTCCAACCCAGCCCATTCTGTGCTCCCTCATTTCCCTATGAAGAAACAGTGACACGAGAAAGAGAAACAAACCCCAACTTGAGAAGATGCAACCTTGTCTTTACTTCAATGGCAGGTGATTCTGCCCCTCTGCCCAAGGAGGTCATGAATGTTCCCTCTCTGGAGGTGCTCAGGGCCAGCCTGGATGAAGCTGGAGGAGGGCAGATTTAGACTGGAGCTGAGGAAGAAATTCTTTCCAGTGAGGTTGGGGAGACACTGGCACAGGCTGCCCAGGGAGGTTGGAGATGCCCCTTCCCTGGAGGTGTTCAAGGCCAGGCTGAATGAGGTCTTGAGCAACCTGAGCTGGTGGGAGGTGTCCCTGCCAATGGCAGGGGGTTGGAACTGGATGATCTTGAAGGTCCCTTCCAACCTAAACTATTCTGTGAATCTATGAACTGTCCAACTTCACATCATCTTTTAAGGAATGAGTAAACAAAGACAAAATCCCTCATCACACTCCTCAGATCCATTTACCTTGCATCTTTTTCATACAGAGTTTTTGGTAGAAGATCTTTATCCACATAGACTGTGTTGGGGTAGTACCAGACTGTGAAACGAGCATCCTGAATGCCACAGAGGATGTTAGATGTGTCATTCCAGGCCAGAGTCTGAACCATTGTACCTTGAAATAAAGAGAAGAACCTGCATCTGTACAGGGAACTTCAAGATCAAGGTTCACTTCTCTAACTGCAGGCAATGGGTAATTATTAGACAGCCTCAGCTCCTCTCAGAAGGGCTGCTTAAATCCCCATGCTTGTAAGGTAGCATCATCTAGTGAGGCCACAGCTGGAGGACTGGGGCCAGTGCTTGCCTCCAGAGTTGGAGACAGACAGGAACTGCTGGAGAGAGTCCAGGGGAGGCTGCAAAGCTGCTGAGGGGCCTGGAGCAGCTCTGTGAGGAGCAAAGGCTGAGAGCCTTCAGAAGAGCAGCCCCAGAGGGCAGCTGAGCAATGCTCAGCAAGAGCTAAAGGAGCTGTGGGGGGCAAGAGGCTGGGGCCAGGCTCTTGTCAGTGGTGCCCAGGGACAGCACAAGAGGCAATGGGCACAGACTGGCAGCCAGAACCCAGGAAGTCCTATCTGAAGAGGAGAAAGTTGTTTGGTGTGAGGGTGCTGGAGGCCTGGAGCAGGCTGCCCAGAGGTTGTGGAGTCTCCTTGTGTGGAGAGATTCCAGCCCCCCTGGGCATTGTGCTGCTGTGGGTGCCCTGCTGGAGCAGGGGGGTTGGACTGGGTGATCTGCAGAGGTCCAACCCCACCATAGTGGGATTTTAAAACACTTCAGTCAAATTCAGCTCTTTCTGAAAGAAAGTTCTTCTCAGAACAATGTTCTTTGGGCTTCATTTTGAGACTGGAGATCAAAACTAACAGAATGTTCAGACTGCACCTTCCTACTTTCTGGATCCTGTGTCTGCCTACAGCACTTAACACTCCTAACTGAAAATATTATCAACTTAAGAGCTTGCAACATGCAAGAAAGCATGCTGCAAGGATTCTGTCTTGATGAATTCATGCTTCACTAATACCCACTTTGCTTCCTCCAGAATGCAAATTCAAAGTTAACAACATGCAACTGATACAAAAGCTATCAGGATTTAGATGAAATGCACTCAGATTGGGGGTTCTCTCCATTAGCTACTGAAAGCCACAGGACTGGTTCTGAAGATTTTCTAGTCCAATTTCACTACTAATTAAAACCCAAATATCATCTCTTGTACAAAGGGACCAAGAGTCCAAGTCTGCTTCTTAGCACCTACTTAAATGTTACTTTGATTTTTTTTCCTTACCTATTTTGACAATCTTCTGTTCTTTTCCAAACCTCTTCACTGAAGTGATGTAAAGATCTCTGTTCCTATCAATAAAAGCTATTTTTCTTTCACTTGTAAGCCCTCTCTGGTCCAAAGCAATTTCCACAATTTCTGTCTGCAAAGGTAAAATAAAAATAAAGGAAAAAAGAAAAAAAGGAAAAAAAATTAAAGGAAAAAAAAGAAAAAGACAAGATCTGATTTTCCTTTGGAAGATTCCTACCACAGCAAAGGTGATGCTCAGCCAAGTGGATGCTTCCTGGAAAGCAAGGCACAAACACCTTGGAAACTGGATTGCAAAGACACTTTGTGTGTGTCTGCTCTGCTGAATGCTGACCTGAATTTCATGCAGATTCAACTGAAATGGCAACAAAACTGTAGCAGTTTAGCAGTGCCCACAGAAGTGTAGTGGCAGTCCCAAAGCAAAAGCTGCTTTAAAGCTGAAGGTTTATTTCTCCATCCAAAGCTGCTGCCTCATTTTGCTTTTGTTGTGCACCAGAAGGTGAAGAAAATTTAACTGCAGATCAGGCAAACAATCCTGAAATGAAACCAGTCCAAGCTCAGAGTGAAGAGAGACAGCTTTGCATTGATCTCCTTTTCTTCAGTGTTAACTGGTCAGTAAAAGTTGATTAGTTTCACTGCACAACAAAATGATTTACCTGGAGTTTTGAACTCTTACAGGCAAACACAGCACAGCAGTAACTGACCACCACTGCCCTCCTCTGAGCTGGGCCAGCACCAATCCTGCTCAGGGCTGGCACTGCCCAGCTCAGCCTCTGCTCACTCAGGCACTTGCTGAAGCTCAGGGCAGCTTTGCACACCCAGGGGCTGCTGCTAGCAGGGAGAAGCTGATGGCAGAGCTCTGCCAAGGCCTGGGGGGCACAAAGGCTCTGCCTGGCACTTGCTCCTCTGCACACCAAGGGCACTACCACGGCTCTGCCACACCTTGGCAGAGGGGGCAGCTGTGGGGAGGGGCAGCTGTGGGGAGGAGCAGGCAGCACAGGTGAGCCTCAAGTGCCCAGCAAGGGATTGCAGCCCCTGGATGGCATCTTCAGCAGCATGCTGAGGCATGCCCAGGGTCAAGCCTCCTCTTCCCTGGCTGCTGTCCCAGGAGGACTCTTTCCCTTCTGCCTTCCAGTCCCATCCCTGTGCTCCTCACTCCAGCTCCTGAATGTGGTTCCCATCTGCTGCTGAGTGCAGTCTGGGCCTTGCCCAGTGCCTGCCCCCAGCATCAGTGGTGCCATCCTTGCCCTCAGGGGTTGGGCTCCATGCTGGTTTGTGTCTCTGTGTCTCTATCCCACGGCATTGTTGTTCTCTCCATCCCAGCTGGGTTAGTTTCTCTCCCACCCATCAGTCTCTCTCCCTGCTTCCCTTTCTGTTCCCTTAGGGAAGGCAGAGGGCTGCCTGGAGAGCCTCTGGCACTCAGCTGGTGACCAGCCCAGCCCTGACCCTTGAGAGCAACCTCAAGTATTATCCCTCTGTACATCAACACTGCTTAAAGAACCTGGTTTTGGTAATCTTATAAGAGACAGCCAGAGCTGCCAAGCTCCTCTCTACTGAGACTGGAAACCCTTAATAGATTCTTAGACCCATTATGGGGCAAACCTGTAATTGATTCCTGAGTGTCATAAAACAGAGACAGTACATCCTTTGCCTTACCTTATGGGTTAGAGGCTTTCCATCCCCCAGTGGCTTCCCAGACAAAGCTTCAAATATGTAGATAACTGAAGAAAATAGAAAAATAATTATCTGGTTTATAGACTTGTCTGTCTGTTCCACTGATTTTCAGATTCCAATGTACTGCTGGGGGATACTTAACTGCCAGGAGCTAGATTCATCAGTGAGTTTCATGTCCTGCTAAAGAGAAATAATGTTACACTTCACAGGGTCACAGCATGTTTGGGGTTGGGTGGGACCTCCATAGCCTGAGGCCAACTTGCCAGAGCAAGACCAGAGAATCTAGCTCAGGTCACACAGCAACACACCCAGACAGGGCTGCAAAGGCTCCAGAGGAGACTCCACAACCTCTCTGGGCAGCCTGTGCCAGGGCTCTGGCACCCTTACACTCAAGAAGTTCTTGCTCATGTTGAGGTGGAGTTTCCTGTGCTGCAGTTCATGCCCATTGCCCTTTGTCCTATGCCAGGGCACAGGTGAGCAGAGTTTGTCCCCTCCCTCTCGACCCCCAGCCCTCAGATGTTTATAAACATTGCTCAGATCCCCTCTCAGCCTTCTCCTCACCAGACCAAACACTCCCCAGGGCTCTCAGTCTCTCTTCATCAGGCAGTGCTGCAGACCCTTCAGCATCCTTGCAGCCCTCCCTTGGACTCTCTCCAGCAGATCCCTGTCCCTCCTGAACTGGGGAGCCCAGAACTGGATGCAACATTCCAGGTGGGGCCTCACAAGGGCAGAGTAGAGGGGGAGCAGAACCTCCTTCCATTTGCTGCCCACACTCTTTTTAATGCCCTCCCAGGCTCTCCTTGCCCACCAGGGCACATTGCTGTGCCATGCAGAACTTGCTGTCCACCAGCACTCCCAGGTCCCTCTCCACAGGGCTGCTCTCCAGCAGATCACCTCCCAGCCTGTACTGCTGCAGTTTATTGTTCCTCCCCAGGTGCAGGACTCTGCACTTGTCCTTGCTGAACCTCATTTGGTTCCCCTCTGCCCAGCTCTGCCTGCCCAGGTCTCACTGGATGGCCTCACAGCCTGCAGCTCTACCAGCCAAGCCTCCCAGCTTGGTGTCATCAGCAAACTTGCTGGGCAGACTCTGTCTGTGCCCTCATCAATGGCATTGATGAAGGTGTTGAACAGCACCAGACCCAGCAGTGATCCCTGGGGGACTCCACTGGTTACAGATGTCCAGTTGGACTTGGCACCAGCAAAGCACTTGGAGCAAAGCACTTGGGAAGATGTCCCAGAATGGTCTGGATTGGAAGATGGAATCTGTGGTTTCCATGCAACCTCACAGGTGTTACCCAAGCAAAGCAGTGCTCTGAGTGTATGATCACAGAATCATAGAATCAGTCAGGGTTGGAAGGGACCTCAAGCATCATCCAGTTCCAACACTCCTGCCACGGGCAGGGACACTTCACACTAGATCAGGCTGCCCACAGGCAAGCCAGCCTGGCCTTAAACACCTCCAGGGATGGGGCCTCAACCACCTCCCTGGGCAACCCCTGCCAGGGTCTCTGCACCCTCATGCTGAAGAACTTCTTCCTAACATCCAGTCTGAATCTACCCATTTTTAGCTTTGTTCCATCCCCCCCAGTCCTATCACTACCTGACAGCCTGAACAGCTCCTCCCCAGCTTTCTTGTAGGCCCCCTTAAGATACTGAAAGGTCACAACAACCTCAGATGAACTTGCAGGCTGGCTCCAAAGGCTGGCAGTGCTAAGGTGCTCATGCTGGTGTGCTTTGCTTTCACTAGGACACAGGATGTTGGTTTGAGGTCAGTGCTCACCCACAGACAGAATTCAAAAGCCAGAGGCTGTAAGAGCAGGTGTTCAGAAAACACTGCTTGAGCTTGCAAGAGAGGAAAAGAGAGGGGTTTGCACAGGGCTTGCTCTTGGCAGCTGCCTAAGCATTCAAAAGTTCCTGAGAAGTGCTGGGTTTCTCACTTTGCTGCATGAAATGTATTTTGGTCCAGCTCTACAAGGCCATTTCACTGCTGCTCTGCTAGCTTCAGGAAGTGAGATGAAGAGGTCTAAAGAAAATCCCTGGACTTAATTTACAAGTAAAATTGGTTAACTTTTCAGCTTTAAGGTACTTCAGAAACTAAGGTTTACATTGGTGTGTTGGGGTTTTTTCCCCCCTGCTTGGAAAAACTCCACTTTTTACTCATTTAGATTACTTTACAACCATCTAGATCACTACACAATCATTAAAAACCTCAACTATATCTTTTTAATCTTTTAGAACCTCAATTCTATCTTTTTAAAAGGTCTGAATTAAAACCAGAAACAAAGGCCATACTCTGCTTTCAAACATCCACAGCAAGGACACAGTGACTGTGTTTGTCTTTTAGCACACAGAATCCCAGCCATGTGGCCAGGAAAAGATCATCTACCCCTTGCCTGGGAAGGTGAGGGGTATCAGTGCCACCTCAGTGATGCCAAGGGATCACAGAATCCCAGCATGGCAGGGACTGGAAAGGACCCCTCAGAGATCATCCAGTCCAACTCCTCCACTAAAGCAAGGGCACCTACAGCAGCTTGCCCAGAATTTGGCTTGAGAGCAGTTCTGGAGAGACTTGGGGATGTCAACTGCTGAGCAGCTCCCTAGGAGCCAGCAGTGTCCTCATGCAGCCCAGCAGGCACCTGTGTGCTGGCTGCAGCCAGAGCAGTGTGGGCAGCAGGGCACGAGAGGGATTCTGCCCCTTGGATCTGCTCTGCTCAGACCTCACCTCCAATCCTGCCTCCAGCTCTGGTGTTCCTCCTTGTCCTGTCTCCAGACCCCCTCAGCAAAAGTCTCTCTGCAGCCTTCCTGCAGGCTCCCTTCAGGCACTGGCAGCAGCTCTGAGCTCCCCCTGGAGCCTTCTCCTCTGCAGGCTGCACCCCCCCAGCTCCCTCAGCCTGTGCTCACAGCAGAGCTGCTCCAGCCCTGCCAGCATCTCTGTGGCCTCCTCTGGCCTCTCCCCAGCAGTTCTGTGTCCTTCTGCTGCTGGGGACAGCAGAGCTGGAGGCAGGATTGGAGGTGAGGTCTGAGCAGAGTCAAGGGGCACAATCCCCTCTCTTGCCCTGCTGCCCACACTGCTCTGGCTGCAGCCCAGCACCGGGCTGGACACTGCTGGCTCCTCTTAGCAACCAACACACCCAAGTCTCCTTCTTCAGAGCTACTCTCAACTCACTCTGTACCCAGCCTGGATTTGTGCCTGGGGGTTGGCCTGACCCAGATCTTGAACTTTGAGATTGCAGTGAAAATGACTAATAATTGAATAATAATAATGAATGATTAGCAAAGTTGGAACTTCTAGAATAGAGAACTTACCCTTTTCATCAGCTTTGTCTTTTACTGCTAAAGTATCATTACTCAGAGATACTGTCTGGGCATTTAAAATGTCTGTTCTCATCCCAGGAAATTTTGGAGAGGAAATTAATCTTCCTTCATAGGAATATAAGTAAAGTCCACCACCATCAACCAGAAGAAAATGCCTATTAAAAAAAACCAAACAACATGAAAGTAAATCACTAAAGTGAGGAAGAGATCAGTAACTCCCTGCAAGCACAAATACAAATATGTAAGCAAAATGTAACAATTCCTTTTTTAGCTCCACACCTAGCAATGCTCTTAATAAAAACTGGAAACTAAAGATAGTCTCCCAGTTCACAAAAGCAACATAAACCATCAGACCCACCAGATGTTCATGCCAGAAGATCTCCTTTCTTACATAAATAAGGGGATAAATATATACAATGTAGGGAAAGAGTCATTACCAGCAGCAATGGCACATACAGCAACTAAGCCTTCACACAAACATTACCACTAGTGGGGTTCTTTTTTCCTATTTCAACACCATAGAATCACAGAAGGTTAGAGGTTGAAAGGGACCTCCAGAGATCATCCAGTCCAACCCCACTGCCAGAGTAGGATCACCCAGGGCAGGGCACACAGGAACACATCCAGCTGGGTTTGGAAAGTCTCCAGAGAAGAAGACTCCACAACCTCTCTGGGCAGCCTGCCCCAGGGCTCTGGCACCCTCACCACACAGAAGTGTCTCCTCACGTTGGGGTGGCACCTCCTGTGCTCCAGCTTGGACCTGCTGTCCTGTCATTGGGCACCACCACACAGAGCCTGGCACCTTTATCCTGACACCCACCCCTCAGATATTTATAGACATTTGATCAGATCTCCTCTCAGTCTTCTCTCCAGAGCAAACAGCCCCAGGGCTCTCAGTCTCTCTTCACAGTAGAGATGTTCAAGTCCCCCACTCATGCTCACAGCCTCTCTTGGACTCTCAGCAGCAGGTCTCTGTCTCTCTTGAACTGGGGAGCCCAGAATTGGACGCAGTATTCCAGGTGTGGTCTTACCAGGGCAGAGTAAAGAGGGAGGAGAACTTCCCTAGCCCTGCTGGACACACTTTTCTTAAGAATTGTTTGGGTTGGAAGGGACCTCCAAAAGTCATCTAGTCCAAGCCCTCCTGCAGTCAGCAGGGACATCCTCCACTAGATCAGGCTGCTCGGAGCCTTGTCAAACCTGACCTGGAATACATCCAGGGATGTGGCCTCAACCACCTCCCTGGGCAACCTGTTGCAGTGTTCCACCACCTCCGTGGTGCAGAACTTGTTCCTAACATCCAATCTAAATCTGCTCTTCTCCAATTTCAAACCATTGCCCCTGGTCTTGTCACTGCAGGCCTCTGGGAACAGACCCCCTGCAGTCTTCTCATAGGTAGCCTTCAAGTACTGGAATCTGTGCTTATGTTGCATGATAAAGTTTTAGAAGGGCAGGTTCACATCTTCTAGAAAACATTGCAGGAAGTGAGCTACCTTTCTGCTTGTAGAATCAAACTGACTGTTCCCTCCTTCAGGTCAAAGATCAGTGGCGTGTTCCAGTTCTTCGTACTGAAAAAAAACAACCAAAGCATCACTCATTAAAACCATTCAATCTTCACACACAGGAGCCTGAAATCACCCAGTAATGGCTTGGGCTCCAACTCTTTTGGAGTGATCCAGATGTGGGTTAAGGTCCCTGCTCTGTGTGTCCTGTCCCAGGCTGTGTTACTGTTCAGTCTTAGTCATCTCACCCAACAGACAAGTGCCTGACCTTGAATACCTGTAGGGATGGGGCCTCGACTACCTCCCCAGGCAGCCTATTGCAGCGCTCCACCACTCGCACGGTGCAGAACTTGATCTTAACATCCAATCTAAATCTGCTCTTCTCTCATTTCAAACCAACCACTGCCCCTCTTCCTGTCACTTTGGAACAGTCCCTCTGCAGGGAATCATTGCTGTTGGACAACATCTCCAAGATTCAATGATTTCAAGATCCAGTGACTCCAACTATGTCCCTCAGCATCACATCTACATGCTTTGTGAACACTACCAGTGATGCTGACTCCACCACTGCCCTGAACAACCTGGGCCAGGGCTTGATAACCACTTCCATGAATAGATTCTTCATCATGCCCAAGCTGAACCTCTCCTGGCACTGACTGAGGCAATTTCCTGTTGTTCTTTCACTTGTTCCTTGGAAAAAGAGACCAACCCCACCTGACTGCAGTCTCCTTTCAGGGAGCTGCAGAGAGCAGTGAGCTCTGCCCTCAGCCTCCTCTTCTCCAGGTTGAACCCCTGCAGCTCCCTCAGCTGCTTCTCCCCAGCCCTGTTCTTTGGACCCTTCTAGGCCCTTCTCCGGATGCATTCCAGACCTTCAACGTCCTTGGAGCGAGGAGCCCAGAACTAGGTTGCTAAGTTCTACAGCCTATTGCAATTAGCCAATTAAAAGCTGAACTCCTCTACTTCCAACCCCAGTTCTGCTCCTGTCAGCTCAGCTCGGGAAGCCTGAGGCATGTGTGTCACTTACGAGAAGACGTAGCACTGCAGGGAAGTTGAAACCACCAAATGCCCATAGTTCAGAGAGGCCTTAATGACCCTGTCCCGGAATTCCAGCAGATCCACTGCATCATTCAGAACGTTGTGCACCTAGGCAGGAGGAAATCCTGATTGAATATGACAAGAACTGAAATCAGACCTAATGATTGCAGCAGCACCTTCTTGCCTCTCCTAAGCACATGATGACACCAGACTGCCTTCAGCAGAACCTATCCACGTGGGAACAGGCACTCTGACAGCACTGGGGAAAACTTCAGCACCAAGGTGCTATAAGCCTTGAGTAAACAATGAGTAATTCCTGAAGAGAGGGATGGAGTTCTTTACAAGGAAGGAGGACTTGCAATACCCAAGTGCTACATTACACATGAGATTGAGAAGACAATCTGAGATCAAGGACGAGATGGAGGAAGAAAGAAATCCTTGACAGTGAGGGTAGGGAGACACTGGCACAGGTTACCCAGGGAGGCTGTGGCTGCCTCCTCTCCGTAGGTGTTCAAGGCCAGGTTGGATGAGGCCTTCAGCAGCTGAGTCTAGTGGAGAGGTGTCCCTGCCCATGGCAGGGGAGTTGAAATAGATGATCTCTGAGGTCCCTTCCAACCTGAGGCATTCTATGAATTCCAGGATTCTAGGAAACCCTAATAATGAAATGACTCTGAAGGAATGAACCCCTCCAGTGCCTCAGCTGATTGCAGCGACTGCAATAATCACTCAGGAGATTATTCCCAGAGCCCACCCGTTACGAGTCGACGTCTGGGAATGAAAGAAGCCATCTGAACTTCTACCTGCTGGTTTGTCTCCTGTGTTCCCAGACACTGACTCATGTGATCCCACCCACCAGAGCATTTTCTCTCGCTATGATTTTTCCTAATAACATATTCAACATGAAAAAGCATTGAGAACACACAAAAAACCCAACAAAAAACCCGACCCAAAACATTTGAAGGCATAATTAGGAATTTAGGCAATGGAGTTTGATATTGAAAAGATTGGCTTGGTGTCCAACACCACCAAATGTATAACTTGGAAAATCTGGAAGCACAGAAACCTTCTCTTACCACAGTGTTTGGAGAGTGAATGTTGTGAGTCAGTGTCTGGGAACACAGAGGACACATTACAAAGTCCCAAAAATTCCTATTTCTCTGTTGATTCCCAGCTATTTGGTAACCTAAAGGTGGATTCAAGCCAAAATTTCTCAAAAGAAGGCTCCTCAACTCAAGCTCCAGAAACCACATGATGGGTTAACAGTGGATCCCTCCCCCAATAACTTATTATGTGCCTGCCTCAGAGAGAGGAAATTCACTACAACTCAGAATTTGGAAAGTCAGAAAAATGAAACTGTATTTTTTACAGTTTAAATGTAACAGTACAGAAAGAATAAACTATGACAGAACAGAGTCACCTTAAAGAAGATGGGGATGGGGTCAAGGCAAAGCAGCAAGCAGCAGCCAAAACAGCAGTGGGGGAACATGGCAGCAGGACTAGCAGAAGCAGCAAAGGGACAGGTTCAAGCTGTGCTTCCAGACATAAAGCTTTTGATGTTCCACTGAAATTATATTAACTTATCCATTGTTGCCATTTTATGGCCTGTCCCTGGAATGTTCACCCCTCCACTCAGAGGCTCCAGTACTCTTCCAAGTTTCTTTTTTAATTTTATTTTTTTTTTAATGTCTGGTTGCAGCAAGAGCAGTGTGGGCAGCAGGGCAAGGGAGGGGATTCTGCCCTTTTACTCTGCTCTCCTCAGACCACACCTGCAGTCCTGGGTGCAGTTCTGGAACCCCCAGCACAGGAAGGACATGGAAGTGTTGGAGCCAGTCCAGAGGAGGCCACCAAGATGCTGAGAGGGCTGCAGCAGCTCTGCTGTGAGGACAGGCTGAGAGAGTTGGGGCTGTGCAGCCTGCAGAAGAGAAGGCTTCCAGGAGACCTTGGAGTGGCCTTGCAGGATCTGAAGGGGGCTCCAGGAAGGCTGGGGAGGGACTATTGACAAGGGTTTGGAATGCCAGGATGAGGAGAATAGGTTTGAAGTGGCAGAGAGGAGATTAAAACTGGATGTTAGGAGGAAGTTGTTTGCAGTGAGGGTGGTGAGACACTGACACAGGTTGCCCAGGGAGGTTGTGGAGCACAGAATCACAGAATGCATGCAGTGAGAATGCAGAGCTCTGAACTGTGCAGATTACCTGCATGGTTCTCCTCTTAATTAAGGTTATTTCAAAGTTCTTCCATTCCCAGCGTTGCTCCACGACGTGGGCAAAGATGACATGACCATTTCCACAGGCTCCAGCTAGCTGAGTGCCATCAACAGACCAAGAGATGTTAAATATGCTGCCAGTGTTGGGCTTCTCCAAAGCGTAAGACCACTAAAAGCAAAAAAGAGAAAAGGAGACTTAGTTATGGGAGGCTCTGGGGTGCTTTCTGGAAATTACTGTAAGAAAAAATATTTGTAGTGCTGTAATTTTATAAGAAACATAATGGAAGTCACAGCATGTTGAGGGTTGGAAGGGATCTCTGCAGATCATCCAGCCCAGCCCTCTGCTAAAGCAGGGCACTCACAGCAGCCTGCCCAGCAGCACAATGCCCAGGCCAGTTTGGAAGCTCTCCAGACAAGGAGACTCCACAACCGCTCCAGGCCTTCAGCACCCTCACACCAAACAACTTACTCCTCTTCAGACAGAACCTCCTGGGTTCTGGGTTCCAGTTTGTGCCCATTGCCCCTTGTCCTGTCCCTGGGCACCACTGACAAGAGCCTGGCCCCAGCCTCTTGCCCCCCACAGCTCCTTTAGCTCTTGCTGAGCATTGCTCAGCTGCCCTCTGGGGCAGCTCTTCTGCAGGCTCTCAGCCCCAGGGCTCTCAGCCTTTGCTCCTCACAGAGCTGCTCCAGGCCCCTCAGCAGCTTTGCAGCCTCTGCTGGATTATCCCCAGCAGTCCCCTGTCTCTCTTGAACTGGGGAGCCCAGAACTGGACACCATACTCCAGCTGTGGCCTCAGCAGTGCATAGAGGAGCAGGAGAATGTCCCTTGACCTGCTGGACACACTCTTCTTCATGTACACCAGGACACCATTGTCCTTTTTGGCTCCAAGGACACATTGCTGGCTGATGGTGACCTTATCCCCCATTCCCAGGTCCTTCCCTGTGGAGCTGCTCTCCAGTGGGTCCCCTCTCACCTGTACTGGTGCAAGGGGCTGTTCCTCCCCAGGTGCAGGATCCTACACCTGCCCCTGATGAACTTCATGGACTTTTAGGAAGATGTTAAACCAGATTTAAAAACAATACACAGATTTGAACTACTGTGCCTTCAGAAGTGTGTAAGAGAGTAGTTTAGGAGAACAGGGGAGAGCTATTTTAGAAGCCACTTAGCATTCGAAGAACTGCCTGAATATCCAAATACTTCTGAAATGTTAAGATACATATGACTGAAGTTAAATGTAGACACTGGACTCATGACTTTTGGATACAAGATATTCCAGCAAAGGGAAGACAGCTGGAAGAAAATACTCATCTAATGTTTCTAACACACTTCACAGCCTGATTTCTTTTGCAGTACACAGAAAGAACCCCCTCCCAAAAAGTACCAAATTCTTCATAATCACCAAAATCACAGTACAATAAAGGTTTCAGACTTCAACCTTTCCACAGAATCACAGAAACATTCAAGCTGGCAAAGCCCCTCAGGATCACCAAGTCCAACCCAGATCCCTACTACACAAGGTGCACCCTAAACCATATTCCCAAGCACCACATCCAAACAACTTCTAAACACACAGAGGGTTGGTGACTCCACCACCTCCCTGGGCAGCTCATTCCAGTCCCTGACCACTCTTGATGGGAAAAAATTCTTCCTAATGTCCAGTCTAAGCCTACCCAGTAGCAGCTTGAGGCCATTCCCTCTTGTTCTGTCACTACTTACATGTAAGCAGAGACCTCTCCACAATGTCCTTTCAGGTAGCTGCAGACAGCAATGAGCTCTGCCCTCAGCCTCCTCTGTTCCACACTAACCATCCCCAGCTCCCTCAGTCTCTCCTCATCAGATTTACTCTCCAGGCCCTTCACAGCTTCCTTACTCTGCTCTGCACTGGCTCCAGCACCTCCACATCCCTCCTGTTATGAGGTGCCCAAACCTGAACACAACACTCAAGCTGAGTCCAAGGGGACAATCCCCTCCCTGCTGCTGCTGGCCACAGCATTTCTGATCCCAGCCAGGATGCCTTTGGCTTTGCCACCTGGGCACACTGCTGGCTCACATGGAGTTGTTTGTCTGTCACAACCCCCAGTGCNGGCATCAATAATAGTAAGGAAAGAGAATGTGCTCGAAACTCAAGCTCCCAGTTGTGCTCTGTAAGCTGACCCCCTGAGCTCAGGCTCTTCGGCTATGCAGCAGGGTGAGCAGAAGATAATGTCAGCACTGTCTGGATTTCCCCTTGCAAGCACTCAGTTGTAAGGGCTCAGCTTCCATGCCCCTTGGCTGACAGTCAGCCCTCTCAGCCAACTGTGTGCTGGGCTGCAGCAAGAGCAGTGTGGGCAGCAGGGCAAGGGAGG
>VWZE01013329.1:24638-87522 GCA_013396675.1 Eubucco bourcierii
CCAGGTTGGAGGAGGCCTTGAGTGAGCTGTGCTAGTGGGAGGTGTCACTGCCTATGGCAGGGGGTTGGAACTGGCTGAGCTTTGGGGTCCCTTCCAATCTAAACCATTCTATGATTTGCTGCCTGCATGAGCCAGGGAAGGGACTGGCAGGGCTTGGGGAGAAGTCTACAACCTGCTCTCCTGGCACAGGAGGGTGAATTCTGTATGAAACACTCTGCAGTGATTAAGAGCATAATAAATGACAGCCTTGCATGGAGAGTAAGCAAGCAGCTGCAGGAGTGTAAGAAGCACACTCAGATAACACTCTCAACATCCTACAGCTTGAAATGTCTTTTTCACAGCTGGCCAGATGTGAGTTATCTGGGAAGAGGTTGGAGAAGCCAGGGTAGATTCAGACTGGACGTTAGGAAGAAGTTCTTCACCATGAGAGTGCTGAGATCCTGGAAGGCGTTGCCCAAGGTCTCAGGTTTGCCCAGGTCAAAGCCTCATCCCTGGAGGTGTTTAAGGCCAGGCTGGATGAGGCTCTGGAGAGCCTGATCTAGTATGAGGTGTCCCTGCCCATGGCAGGGGTGTTGGAACTGGATGATCCCTGGGGTCCCTTTCAACCCTGGCTGATTCTATGATTCTACAAGAAGGCTGTTTCAAAGGTCATTTCCCTGGGACCAAGCAGCTACCCAGCAGTCAGAAGGAACAACCAAAGGGCATCAAGCCATTGGCTGAGAAGCATTTTAAGGAGCATGAGGAATGTTCTCTGGAGCTACTTTTTTTTGTCTCATGCATGGCAGACAGACTGAGCTCTGAAAGGGACACATTTCCAAATCTACCTTTTTTTTTTTTCCCTAAGCCCATGAAACCTTTTTAAAATTATTATTTAGCTAGTTGAAACATTCCAAACATTGCCAGCTTGCAAACTGGTTTTTCTTTAAAGAGAAATACATAAAGCAATCACAAAGTTTTCTTTTCCAGCTCTTTTTGAAAGCTCCCAGTATAAATCCAGATGACTCCCAAGGATTTGGGCTTCCCTGCAGATGCCTGCTGCATTTCTCATGTACAGAAAATGTTACAAGGGAAATAATTTAGCTTTGCCATGTTTAGCGTAGGAATCATTTTAAACCCCTGAAATAGTTGGAATGCATTTCCTAGACACACTGAGTTAAACAAGAAGGGCTATGAGTCTGACTGAGTGAATCACAGAATGCTTTGGGTTGGAAGGGACCTTTCAAGGTCATCCAGCCCAGCCTCCCCGCTGCAGTCAGCAGGGACAGCTGCAACTAATGCAGGTTGCTCACAGTCCCAGACAACCTGACCTGCAATGGTTCCAGGGATGGGGCAGCTCCCACCTCTCTGGGCAGGCTGGGGTACAGTCTCACCTTCAGGATAGCAAAATTCTTCTTTCCCTCTGGTCTGAATCTCCCTCTTTCAGTTCTTGTCCCTCAGGATTACATCTACACATTTCTTGCCAGGGATGGTGACTTCATCAGCTCCCTGGGCAGCCTGGGACAGGGCTTAGTCACTCTTTCACTGAGGAAATTGTTCCTTGTGTGCAACCTGAACCTTCTCCAGAGCAATTCGAGGACATTTCCTCTTGTCCTATCACTGCTTCCTTGGAAGAAGACACCAACCCCAAACTGGTTCCTATCTCCTTTCAGGGAGCTGCAGAGAGCCAGAAGGTCTCCCCTCAGCCTCCTCTTCTCAAGGGTGAACACCTCCAGCTCCCTCAGCTGCTCCTCCCTAGCTCTGTTCTCCAGACCCTTCCCCAGCTTTGTTGCCCTACTCTGGACCTGCTCCAGCCCCTCAATGTCCTCCTTGGAGTGAGGGACCTAAAACTGAAGGCAGCATTCAAGGTGTGGCCTCCCCAGCGCAGAGTCCAGGGGACCAATCGCTGACCTGCTCCTGCTGGCTAGCAGGACTAGGACCATACCAGTGAATGTATCCAGCATCAGAAGACAGAGCCACAGACAGAGCCAGGCTGGCACAGCCCCTCAGGGTCACCAAGCCCAACCTAGAACCCTGCTCTACAAGAGTCATCTTAAACCATAGCCCCAAGCACCACATCCAACCCAATTTTGTTGGGTTTATTTGCTTTTTTTGTTTATGACAGGCACCTCTCTACAGAGAACCCATTCCATGACTCAGAGGGCAAAATGGACTAACAGCAAATACAAGCTCTTGTCCTTTCATGCCCTCATTGATACAAAACAAGACAAGTGTGCTAGAACCACAGAAGGTTAGAGGTTGGAAGGGACCTCCAGAGATCATCCACTCCAATCCCCCTGCCAGAGCAGAATCAGCCAGGGCAGAGCACACAGGACTTTGGAAAGTCTCCAGAGAAGAAGACTCCACAACCTCTCTGGGCAGCCTGCCCCAGGGCTCTGGCACCCTCACCACACAGAAGTGTCTCCTCATGTTGGGGTGGCATCTCCTGTGCTCCAGCTTGTACCTGCTGTCCTGTCACTGGGCACCACCACACAGAGCCTGGCACCTTCATCCTGACACCCACCCCTCAGATATTATAGATATTTGATCAGATCCCTCTCAGCCTTCTCCTCTCCAGACTAAACAGCCCCAGGGCTCTCAGTCTCTCTTCACAGCAGAGATCTTCAAGTTCCCCACTCATCCTCACAGCCTCTCTTGGACTCTCTGCAGCAGATCTCTCTTGAACTGGGGAGCCCAGAACTGGACACAGTATTCCAGACATGGGGTAGAGTAGTGAGGGGTGGAGAACCTGTCTAGATCTGCTGGCCAGGGCTGGCAAAGAAAGTGTCAGGTCCTCTGAAGCTGAGGATCTCTATCCAGTCATTTCTAAGTGAAGGCTCTCATTTCCTTCTTCCCCACAGGGCATTTCACCTTAGTGCAGAGGAGGCTGAAGGTCTCTTCTAGCCTGCATGGCCATTAGCAGCTGGCAATCAGCTCTCACTACTTTTGAGTGATGAACTGACACTTCAGAGCAACTGCCCAGCAGCTTCTCATCAGAAAATGGCTATTAACTTTCTGCTGTAATGGAAGGCAAATTGGATCTTACAAGATTTCAAAAATCAATTATCCAAAGCAAATCCATCCTTAAGCACATTGAAGAAGTTGGAACACATGGAATATGGGCACATATTTGGAATCAGCTCATGGGAAACGTGGATGCCTACAGAGAACCTCCCCTAGATAGTTTTGTGAGTCCAGAAGAGGGCCACAAAGCTGACCTGAGGGCTGGAACACGTCTGCTATGATGATAGGTTTGAGGGACCTGGGGTTGCTCACACAGCATCTTTCATCTCAGAGAGATTACCTCAGAGCTCAGCTGCTCCAACCTCCCCTCCATGCCCAGGGACACTTCTCAACTGGACTCAGCTGCTCAGTGCATTATCCAGCCTGGCCTTCAACATCCCCAGCAAGGAGGCAGCCACAGCCTCCCTGGGCAGCCTGTGCCACACTCTCAGCACCCTCACACTGTAGAACTTCTCCCTCAGCTCCAAACCATTCCCCCTTGGCCTGGCTCAGACCCCCTCAGCAAAAGTCCCTCTGCAGCCTTCCTGCAGGCTCCCTTCAGGCACTGGCAGCAGCTCTGAGGTCTCCCTGGAGCCTTCTGCTCTGCAGGCTGCACCCCTCCAGCTCCCTCAGCCTGTGCTCACAGCAGAGCTGCTCCAGCCCTGCCAGCATCTCTGTGGCCTCCTCTGGGCTCTCTCCAGCAGCTCTGTGTCCTGCTGCTGGGGACAGCAGAGCTGGAGGCAGGATTGGAGGTGAGGTCTGAGCAGAGCAGAGCAGAGCCAAGGGGCACAATCCCCTCTCTTGCCCTGCTGCCCATACTGCTCTGGCTGCAGCCTAGAACAGTGTTGGACCTGACCCCAGTAACTAATATGAGTTATCAACAAGTGAGGCATGACCTCCAGGTGAGGTATTAAGTTGTGTATCAGAGGAACAAACAGAGGACAGCTGAATTCCTCCTGAAATCCAAGTACATTCTCCCAATTATTAGCTGCAAGGGCTAAAAATAGGATGACAAACTGTCTCAGATAAATTCTTAACCTTTGGAAACGAAACAGTGTTGGAGCTCTTTAAATAGATTATTGCTTCCATAGATGAGCCACATGCTTTCATTGTCTTCCAGAAGTCACATTAGCCAATTCCAATAAATTAAAATATGCCAACTTGGAAAGGATTGGTCAACAACAGAACTCCATGAGAAATTTATCCAGAAGTTGTTTTTTTTTTTCTTTTTATTGAGCCTCAAAGAATTCAAGCTCATGACTGTTAATAGAGGTGGATGAAATAGAGACAGGGCAGAAAAAAAACAACCTCAACCTTGTTTTTGTTACCCTGCCAAATGCATTTCTCTGAAGAGAGACTAAAATTAAAATGTAATGGGATGAAAGTATAATTCTATAGCAAACAGATTTGGTTGAGTTTTGTTAGTGCATTAGTTTAGCACAGTTCAGCACCACCAGAATAACACAGAAATCACAGAACCACAGAAGGGCTCAGGTTGGAACCTCAGAGTTCATTTGCTCCAACCTCCCCTCCCATGGACAGGGACACCTCTCAACTAGACTCATCCAACTCAAGGCCTCTTCCAACCTGGCCTGCAACACCCCCAGCAAGGAGACAGCCACAGCCTCCCTGGGCAGCATGTTCCAGACTCTCAGCAGCCTCACACTGAAGAAATTCTTCCTCAGCTCCACTCTAATCCTGCTCTGCCTCTGTTCCAAAGCACTGCCCCTTGGGCCTGTCTCTAGACACCCTCAGCAGAAGTTCCTCTGCAGCCTTTGTGCAGAATCCCCTCAGCTATTGACAGGCAGCTCTACTGTCCCCTGGGGTCTTCTCCAGGCTGTACAGCCCCAGCTCCCCCAGCCTGTGCTCACAGCAGAGTTGCTCCAGCCCTTGGATGATCTTTGTGGCCTCCTCTGGACAGCACAAGTGAGCCTCAACTGCCCACCAAGGGATTGCAGCCCACGGATGACATCTTCAGCAGCAAGCTGAGGCGTCCTCAGGGTCAAGCCTCTACTTCCCTGGCTGCTGTCCCAGGAGGACTCTGTCTCTTCTGCCTTCCAGCCCCTATTCCCATGTTCCTCAATCCAGATCCACAATCCAGCTCCTGAATGTGGTTCCCACCTGCTGCTGAGTGCAGGCAGGGACTTGCCCAGTGCCTGCTCCAGCATCAGTGGTGCCAGTGGTGCCATCCTTGCCATGGATCTAAGGAAGAACTTCTTCCTGAACTCCACTCTAACTCTGCTCTCCCTCAGCTTCAAACCATTCCCCCTTGGCCTGTCTCTAGACACCCTAGGCAAAAGTCCCTCTGCAGCCTCTGGACTCACTGCAGCAGCTCTGTGTCATTCCTCTGCTGGGAACAGCAGAGCAGAAGGCAGTATCTTGCTGTTTCTTTTGGTTTTGTCTGCTATCCAGTCTTAATTTAAAGGACAGATGATGTTATAACAGGCACACAATTTACTGCCCTGAATGGAAATCATGGCTACTAAAGCCATCAGCTTTAACTAATTAATAACCTTCCAACTGTTGTCAAAGCTGCTCTGTAGATAAAAGCTTCCTTGTTCTCAGATGCTTTCCCCCCACATCTATCAATTAAAAAAGACTGAACAAAGGACAAACACAACTATTTTACAGCTTTTTGACAGGGGCTTGTAGTGATAGCATGAGAGGCAGTGTCTTTGAGCTGCAAGAGGGAAGACTGAGACTGGAGATTAGGAAGAACTTCTTCAGAGTGATGGTGGTGAGGCACTGGCACAGGTTGCCCAGGGAGGTTGTGGCTGCTCCCTCCTGGAGGTGTTCAGGGCCAGGTTGGATGAGGCCTTGAGCTACTTGGGCTAGTAGGAGGTGTCTCTGCCCATGGGAGGGAGGTTGGAACTGGATGATTTTGAAGGTCCCTTCCAAAACAAACCATTCTAAGAATCAGTGAATTTATTCAACATATAACCTAACCTTGACATTGAATTAATGAACTTCCATTCAGTTCAAGTCTGCTTCTATTTGGAGGCAGAGCTGAACATAAATTTGTCACCACACAGCTTCATGTTTGAGCCATGGGGCCACACTCACACATGCTCCAGGTGGGATGGTGGGTGAGGAGTAGTTGTCACTCTTGCAGAAATTATTTCCTGCACTTTCTGCAGGTATCAGGCAATATTCCCTACATTTTGTTAGGTTTTCCAAAGTTTTGCAAGAGTTTCTAGCAAAATGAGCTCTCTCCTGGAGCAAAGCATGGAATATAAAAGGCCAGGTAGAACAGAATCACTCTGAGATGGAAAATCCAAGCCAAGTGAGAGAGCCACAATTTGTTCTGTAATGAAAGAGAGCTTGCAGAAGGTACAGAATCATTTCAAAACATCAGCATCATTTTGGTTGGAAAAGACTTTTCAGCTCACCCAGGCCAACCATTCTCTAACTCTGCCAAGACTGGGGCTAAACCGTGGCCCTTAGCACCACATCTCTGCCTCTTCAAAACACCTCCAGTGATTCAACCACCTCCCTGGGCAGCCTGTGCCAGTCTGAGCATCATTTCAGGGAAGAAGTTTCTTCTAAAGTCCAACCTAAACCTTCCCTGGGGCAACTTGAGGTCATTTCTTCTTGTCCTGTCACTTGTTATCTAGGAGAAGACACCAACCCTCACCTTAGGAAGAAGCTCTTTGGACATTAGCAAGAATTTGCTCTCTGCAGCTACCTGAAGGGAGGTTGTAGCCAGCTGGGGTTGGGCTCTGCTGCCAGGCACCCAGGGACAGAACAAGAGGACACAGCCTCAAGCTGTGCCAGGGCAGGCTCAGGCTGGATGTTAGGCAGAAGTTCTTGCCAGCAAGAGTGATTGGCACTGGAATGGGCTGCCCAGGGAGGTGGTGGAGTGCCCATGCCTGGAGGTGTTTAAAGGAGCCTGGATGGGGCACTGAGTGCCATGGGTTAGTGAATGAGAAGGTGCTGGGTGATAGGTTGGACTTGATGACCTTGGAGATCTTTTCCAACCTGGTTAATTCTGTGAAGTTCTTTACTATGAGGGTGGTGGTACACAGGACTAAGTTGCCCAGGGACATGGTGGAGGCCACATCCCTGGACACAGTTAAGGCCAGGTTTGATGGGGTTTGCAGCAACCTGATCTAGTTGGGGAAGTCCCTCCTGACTACCAGGCTAAGGGTTGGGCTAGATGAAAGGTCTCTTCCAACCCAATGCACTCTAGGGTTCTATGACCCTTCTAGACTCTCCAAGGCATTGGGAAAGCAACCTGTCTTTGGAGCTGCTGGGTATGGGCTATTTTCTAAGACACTTATATGTGGGAGCAGAGTGGGGAAGGAGGAAATCAGTGGATTTTAGTCATTCCTACCATCTCTTGCTGTGTAAATATTTTGACCTGATCAGTAATGTCAAGGGAAGCATGCAGAGCCACAGGAAATAGCTTACATAAATGAACTTCTTAAGCACTGCCTTCCATCCCACTGATGAGATCCTGGAAAGCTGTGAATATCAGGAAGGCTAAAATCTAGGCATCAATACATCCAGCTTCACATTTATATGTGAGGCCTTGAGTGACCTGTACTAGTGGGAGGTGTCCCTGTCTATGGCAGGGGGTTGGAACTGGCTGATCCTTGAGGTCCCTTCCAACCTTACTATTCTATTCTCTCTCTCTATATGTATTTGTATATGTACTTTAAATTTAATCTTAGTGCTCTCTGCAGGGTCCTGGCCATGACCAGGCAACAAAATTGAACATTAAATAGATTTTTCTTTTTGATATTCTGTAGGATATTAATTTCTTTTACAGAGTAAAACAGAATGGTAGGGATTGGAAGGGACCTCTAGAGATCATCTAGTCCAAGCCCCCTGCCAGAGCAGGTCATGCAGGAACATATCCAGGAAGGTTTGGAATGCCTCCAGAGAAGAAGACTCCACAACCTGTCCAGGTAGTCTGTTCCAGTGCTCTGGTGCCCTCACCATAAATTCTCTCCTGATGTTGAGGTGGAAGCTCCTGGGTTCTAGCTTGTGCCTGCTGCCCCACTGGCAGCCTGGATGGGCACCTGGCACCTTCCTCTTGACACCCACCCCTCAGACATTTATAGACATTGACAAGGTCCCCTCTCAGCCTTCTCCTCTCCAGATGACATGGCCCCAGGGCTTTCAGTCTCTCTTCACAGCAGAGAAGTTCAAGTCCTTTCATCATCCTCACAGCCCCTGTTGGACTCTCTCCAGGTGCATCCCTGTCTCTCTTGAAATGGACAGCCCAAAACTGGACACAGTATTCCAGGTGTGCTATCACCAGAGGAAAACAGACCAGGAGTAGAACCTCCCTAGCCCTGCTGGCCACACTTTTCCTGATGCACCCCAGGATACCACTGGCTCTCTTGGCCACAAGGACACATTGTTGGCCCAAGGAGAACCTGTGGTCCCCCAGGACTCCAAGGTCTTTGTCCATGAAGCTGCTTTCAAGCAGAGCAACCCCTAGTCTGTACTGGTGCCTGCTCTTGTTCCTCCCCAGATGCAGGACTTTGAACTCCATGAGGGTCCCCTTTGCCCAGCTCTCAGCCTGTCCAGATCTTGTTGGATGGCAGCAGACCTGCTGAGGGTTCACTCCATCTCCTCAGCCAGGTCACTGATGCAGACAGTGAAGAAAACTGGCCCAGTACTGATCCCTGGGGAACACCACTGACCACAGGCCTCCGACTGGACAACAATAATCTCCTCAAGACAATAATTTCTTTTCCACACACTCTGTTATTGGGGTTGAAGTGATTTTTTAATGAAGAAATAAATTAGATTTGGAGGGGTTTGGGGTTTTTGTTTTTGCCATGAAGTTTCTGGAACAAAGTATCCATGCAGAAAGGAGAAGAGCAGAGAGGGAATTGGATTGAATTATGCCCCCAAACTGAACACACATGCTAGAGAAGAGTTAATGATATATATATATTGCCTGATGGCTCCCTGAGGAGCAATTTGCCAATACAGCTCCATTACATCAGACATCATAAAAATGTCTGTGTTGACCAGTAAAAGCCAGGTCTGGTTCTCTTCAAACTCCATCACTCTGGTGGTATGTGAATCATTCTTCCTTTTCCCAGTACCAGCAGAGCTACTTCTTCAGTAACTATTTATATTCGATGTCAGCAAAGAAATTTTCATGAAGAAAAAAAGATAAATTAAAAAAAAAATCATGATTTGGAAGATAATAAATTCTCCTCCCTAGCTGCTAAGCATACAAAAGCATTGGCAGTTGCTACTGTGCATGCCTTGGTTTCTTGAAGAGTGGGGTAATAAAGCAGGTAAAAGAACCTTTAATTTGATAAAAACACAAAACAAAACAAAACTCAACCCAAAACTATCTGCATTGAAACTTTAAACAACATCCATAAGCCTGCTCAGTATTAAATGATGATTTAAAAAAAAAAATAAATACTGGCTTTGAGCTAGCAGGAGCTGGAACCATACTGACAGCAAATTGTATTACAAAATAACCAGCAAGAAAAACAGTTAAGGCCCTGGGGAGCTGAAACAAAAGCTATATGCTAGAAAACACCCACCACGACAGCAGAAACAGAAAGGCACCATTTGTCTTCCTTCCCTTCCTGCTGCATCAGCCTTTGCCACATTTCAGCAGAAATCTGGCCTGGGAGTAGAATGCAGCTTGAATTCTTGCCCTCAGCCACAGGGCTGCACACTTAGTTCACTATGGTTTTATTTCAGCCTACTTATTTCAGTTTACCACTTGCTGGTGGAGATCAGTGATCCCAGTACACCTGATTCAGGATGAGGTATTCCCCAGCTAGGCTAGATGGAGGGAATGGATGGAGAGCAGCCCTGAGGAGAAGGACTTGGGAATGTTGGGGTTGCAAAGCTCAATATGAGCCAGCACCAAGCACTGCCAGCCCAGAGCCAGCCTGTCCTGGGCTGATCCCCAGCAGCAGGGGCAGGGAGGGGATTCTGCCCCTCTGCTCTGCTCTGCTGAGACCCTCCCTGCAGTGCTGGGGCAGCTCTGGAGTCCTCAGCACAGCACAGACAGGGACCTGTTGGAGCAGGGCCAGGGGAGGCCACAGCAATGCTGGCAGGGCTGGAAGGGCTCTGCTGGGAGGCCAGGCTGAGAGAGTTGGGCTTGGGCAGCCTGGAGAGGAGAAGGCTCCAGGGAGACCTTAGAGCATCCTGCCAGGATTTGAAGGGGGCTACAGGAGAGCTGGGGAGGGACTTCTGACCGAGGCATGGAGTGACAGAACAAGGGGCAATGGCTTCAGACTGGAAGAGACTGGATTTACATGAGACCTGAGGAATGCCTATTGCAGGGGGTTGGAACTAGATGATCCTTGAGGTCCCTTCCAACCTTACCATTCTATGATTCTGTGATTCTATGAATAAATTCTTTACAGTGTGGGTGATGAAGCACTGGGACAGGGACTCTGTGGAGGCTCCAAGCTTTGAAATGTTGAAAGCCAGGTTGGATGGAGCCTTAAGCAACCTGGTCTAGTGGAACTGGATGATCTTTAAGGTCCCTTCCAAGCCAAACCACGCTGTGATTCCTTAGCCATATCACTTCTAATGCCTGACAACTGCATGTGTGATCTCCTCCTGAGATGTGCTTGTCAGCTTGTCAGTGTTTTCTAAGGAAACAAGGCTAAATAAGGACATGGTTCTATTTTATTTTTTATTATAAGATTATTGTTGCATATTCTTTGCTTTTTATGGTGAACAGCTGCACTTTCTGATTGCCTTATAAGAGATGCTTGCAAGCAAATTTGCTTTTAATGTAAATAGGTTAAACCCCACATTTTAATCCCCTGCAAGGCAAGGTGGATCCCCTCAGGATCATCAAGTCCAACCTAGAATCCTGCTCTGCAAGATTCACCTTAAACCACATCCCCAAGCACCACATCCAAACCACCCTGAAACACAGCCAGGCTGGGGGACTCCACCACCTCCCTGGGCAGCTCATTCCAGTCCCTGACCACTCTCTCCTTAAAAACTTTTTCCTAATGTCCAATCTAAACCTCCCCAGCCTCAGCTTGAGGCCATTCCCCCTTGTCCTGTTTCCAGTTCACTGTGAGCAGAGCCCAGCAGCAGCCTCTCCACAATGTCCCTTCAGGTAGCTGCAGACAGCAATGAGCTGTGCCCTCAGCCTCCTCTGTTTCACACTAACCATCCCCAGCTCCCTCAGTCTCTCCTCATCAGATTCATTCTCTAAGCCCTTCACAGTCTCCTTGCCCTCCTCTGGACCTGCTCCAGCACCTCCACATCTCTCTTTTAATGAAGTGCCCAAACCTGAACACAACACTCGAGGTGTGGCCTCATCAGAGCCCAGTCCAAGTGGACAATCCCCTCCCTGCTGCTCCTGGCCACAGCATCTCTGATACCAGCCAGGGTGCCTTTGGCTTTCTTTGCCACCTGGGCACACTGCTGGCTCATACTGAGCTCCTGTCTGTTACAACCCTCAGATCCCTTTCTGCCAGCAGCTCTCCAGCCACACTGCCCCAAGCCTGCAGTGTTGCTTGGGGTTGCTGTGACCATGACTAGAATAGAATCATGGAAACCCAGAACGGTTCAGGATGGAAGAGACCTGAGAGTTCATCTGCTCCAACCTCCCCATCATGGGCAGGGACACCTCTCAGCCAGATGCTGCTGCTCAAGGCCTCATCCATCCTGGCCTTGAACACCCCCAGGCAGGAAACAGCTACAACCTCTCTGGTAGCCTGTTTCAGAGTCTCACCACCCTCATATTCCTGAGGAATGTTTACTGCCTGATCCAAAATGTGTCCAATTCCACACTACTGCCTCTCAGGGCTGTTACTTACCCCAGTTTTATCGCAGAGACGCAAAGTGTGGAAAGATCCCACAGCAAACAGTTCTCCATCTGCAGCCCAGGCAATAGATGTAATAGGATATTCATGGGGCTGGGAGCTGTAGAGGAGACATCCAAAACTGTCCCAAACCTTTAAAAAAAAAAAAAGAAAGTTTGAGTCTACCTTTACTTATCCTCCAGCTCATGAACACAGAAGTAAACTCTCTAAATTACTTCAGTGTCTTTCGTAGAATTAGAAAAGTCATAGAATCACAGAACTGGGGTTGGAGGGGACCTCAAGAGATCATCCACTCCAACCCCCTTGTCAGAACAGATCACCCAGGGCAGGGCAGGTCACACAGGAACACATCCAGGCAGGTCTGGAAAGGCTCCAGAGCAGGAGACTGCACAACCTCTCTGGGCAGCCTGCTGCAGGGCTCTGGCACTTTCACAGTGAAAATGTTTTCCCTTCTGTTCCCATGGAACCTTCTCTGCTCCAGCTTGCCCCTTGCACATCACATCTATTCAAGTTCTTTCCTCTTTAAAGCTTGCTCCTAATCAATATTGGTTTGTTTCATGCAATAGACTGCTGCTATGGTAAATATTACATTATGCTGGATAAAATATTTGGAACTCAGGAGTTCTGTTTCCTGCAAATGACTGCAAGTCTGTAAAACAACCACAAGGTTTATTCTCCACGCACTCCTTTCTCAGCAATGTGAAGCATCTCAGCACATTTACGGATCAAAGAGATTTTTTTTCACTGATTGAAGCCAACAGAATATCAGGAAGCGAATTCACAGCATCCCAGTATGGTGAGGGTTGGAAGGGACCTCTGGAGATCATCCAGACCAACCCCCACTGCTAAAGCTGGGCACCCACAGCAGCTTGCCCAGGATCAAAATGCCCAACAGCATCTCACACCAAACAAGTTTCTCCTCCTGTTCAGTTGGAACCTTCCAGTTGGTTCCTGTTGTCCCTTGTCCTGTCACCAGGCACCACTGACAAAAGTCTGCCCTCATCCTCTTGCCCTGCCCCTTTAGATATTGGCAAGCATTGAGAAGATTCTCAGCCACAGTGGAGTGATTTGATTGCAACACTATGATCACCTCTTTTTTTAATGTCTTCATGATGGACATTTTTCTCACAGCCATTGCACACTCAGGAGTGTGACAGAACCAAGAGCTGATACAATTTTAAATGAGTTCCTGTTTCAGGGAAGAATCATAGAATCACAGAATGGTAAGGGTGGAAGGGACCTCAAGGAGCATCCAGTTCCAACCCCTTGCCATAGGCAGGGACACCTCCCACTAGCACAGGGCACTCAAGGCCTCCTCCAACCTGGCCTTGAACACCTCCAGGGAGAGAGCAGCCACAACCTCCCTGGGCAACCTGTGCCAGTGTCTCACCACCCTCACTGCAAACAACTTCCTCCTACCATCCAGTCTAAATCTCCCCTCTGCCAGTTCAAACCCATTGCCCCTTGTCCTGGTATTGCAAGCCCTTGTCAAAAGTCCCTCCCCAGCCTTCCTGCAGCCCCCTTCAGATACTGGAAGGCTACTCTAAGGTCTCCTGGAAGCCTTCTCTTCTCCAGGCTGCAAGGCCCCAACTCTCTCAGCCTGTCCTCATAGCAGAGCTGCTGCAGCCCTCTGAGCATCTTCGTGGCCTCCTCTGGACCTGCTCCAACAGTTCCATGTCCTGTGCTACATGCTTTCTATTTTGGATACTGGATACCCTTAATTAAAAATTTCCCAAAGGATTAACTAAGGCTCCTGTAAGAGAAGAGAGAAGCTTCACCTCCTCTAATGTTCTAAGCAAACATTATTCAAATTACAAAACAGCAGAATGCCAGCTATCTCCTTTGGTTAATTAGCTTCCAACCAAGAAGTTAAGCCAGTGCTCACCTTATATTTACAGTCTTCACCTGCAGAAAGAATAAGATCATTAACTGAGTTCCAGTCAGCTTTCAAAATGAGTCCATCGTGGGCTTTCCACTGAAATGGGAAAAAAAAGAGTCAAATAAATGTAGATGCAGCAGGTCTGTCAGCTTCTGCTTTTCAGTTAGCATAAAACCATGGAATGGTTTTTGTTAAAAGGGACCCTGAAAATCAAGCAGTTCCAAATCCCCTGCCAAGGCAGGGACACCTCCTACCAGACCAGGTTGCTCAAGGCATCTCTTATAAGGGAATCAGAAAATGCAGCTGTTGACCATAAAAAGCAAAGAGCATGCAACAATAACCTTATCACAAAAAAGAAAATAGGAGAACCATGGCCTTATTTAGCCTTGTTTCCTTAGAAAACACTGACAAGCTGACAAGCACATCTCAGGAGGAGATCACACATGCAATTGTCAAGCATTAGAAATGATATGGCTAAGGAACCACAGCACAGTTTGGCTCGGAGGGGACCTTAAAGATCCAGTTCCAAGCCCCTGCCATGGGTAAGGACACCTTCCACTAGACCAGGTTGCTCAAGGCTCCATCCAACCTGGCTTTCAACATTTCAAAGCTTGGAGCCTCCACAGATTCCCTGTCCCAGTGCTTCATCACCCACACTGTAAAGAATTTATTCCTCAGGTCTCATGTAAATCCAGTCTCTTCCAGTCTGAAGCCATTGCCCCTTGTCCTGTCACTCCATGCCTCGGTCAGAAGTCCCTCCCCAACTCTCCTGTAGCCCCCTTCAAATCCTGGCAGGATGCTCTAAGGTCTCCCTGGAGCCTTCTCCTCTCCAGGCTGCCCAAGCCCAACTCTCTCAGCCTGGCCTCCCAGCAGAGCCCTTCCAGCCCTGGCAGCATTGCTGTGGCCTCCCCTGGCCCTGCTCCAGCAGGTCCCTGTCTGTGCTGTGCTGAGGACTCCAGAGCTGCCCCAGCACTGCAGGGAGGGTCTCAGCAGAGCAGAGCAGAGGGGCAGAATCCCCTCCCTGCCCCTGCTGCTGGGGATCAGCCCAGGACACAGCTGACTCTGGGCTGGCAGCACTCAGTGCTGGCTCACGTTGAGCTTTTCAACCTCCTGCACTCCCAAGTCCTTCTCCTCAGGGCTGCTCTCCATCTACTCTGCACCCCATCTACTACCCATCATTTACTACCCCTGCAGTGTACATCTGAGTTTCCAACAGTACAAATGTAGACACATTTTCTTTTCTGCAGCAAAGTACAGCCTGAAGAAGGCAGATTGAAAGCATTAACTCCCTCCCTGCACTGAAAACATCTTCTGAACAATTGCTTCTCTATCTTTCAAGGCTTTTTGCAACAGAAGGGAAAGCTTCCTGCATCTTTTTGCCTTTCCTTTGTTTAAGGGAAATGCTTAATTACATGCCTCAAGAATATCCAGAATAGACATTTTCAGGGATTTTTTTTTCAGGTTAGAGAAATGAATAATGTCAGAAAAAACAGGAAAAAGGGGAGAAGGGAGAAATGAGTGGGAGATAAATTGCATGGAAAATTCTAGCACAAACATTTCATGTGCTAGAAGTATAGGAAAGACACAAGAGCTGATGGAGTGGGTCCAGAGGAGGGCCATGAAAATGATCAAGGGCAGGCTGAGGGAGTTGCAGTGGTTACTCAGCCTGGAGAAGAGAAGGCTCTGAGGAGACCCAAGAGTAGCCTGCCAGTACCTGAAGGAGTCACACGAAGGCTGCAGAGACTTTGCAAAGGCCTGCAAGAACAGGATGAGGGCAATGGCTTCAAACTAGAGCAAAGCAGATTTAGATTTGATGTCAGGAACAGATTCTCCACCATGAGGGCAGTGGAACACTGGCACAGGTTGCCCAGGGAGATGGTTGAGGCCCCATGCCTGGAAACATTCAAGGTGAGGCTGGACAGGGCTCTAGGCAACCTGATCTAGTGGAGGATGTCCCTGTTGACTGCAGGGGGGGGATGGATGCCCTTTGGAGCTCCCTTCCAACCCAGACCACTCTATGATTTTGTGACAAAAGTCTGAGTTAGAAAAGGTTTTCAGTTAGAAGTGTGAGACAACCACAGTGATACCTGCAAAACTTTGGCATTTGGTTGAAGAGGTTTAATAATCAGCTGCTTCCCTGAAGTGTAGAGAACTTTTTCAGAATCAGGTCCCCAGGCCACTGAGTACACTGGAGTTCCTGTGGGCAGAAAGAAAGAGAACATTTCTTAGGGCTTCTCTGATCAAACTGCATTGTAAGCTCAACAAGGGCAGATGTTGGGTCCTGCACATGGACAGGAACTACCTCTTGAACCAGTATGGGTGAGGGGGGGGGCCTGCTGGGAAGCAGCTCCACAGAACAGGACCTGAGAGTGCTGGGGGACAAGTTCACCACAAGCCAGTAATGTGCCAAGAAGGCCAGTGGCATCCTGTGGTGCCAGCAGGTCAAGAGATGCTCTCCTTCCACCCTGCTCTGTCCCTGGTGAGGTCATATTTGAAGTATTTCCCTGCCTATGGCAGGGAGTTGGAACTAGATGATCTTTGAGGCCCCTTCCAATCTAAACCATTCCTTGATGCTTTGATTCTATTTGGTCCAGTTCTGGGTTCCCCAGTTCAAAAGAGACAGAGAACTACTGGAGAGAGTCAAAGAAAGGGCTATGAGGTTGCTGAGTGACTGGAGCATCCCTGTGAGGAAGAAAAGCTGAGAGCCCTAGGGCTGTTGAGCCTGGAGAAGAGCAGTCCCAGAGGGCATCTGATCAGTATGTAAAGTGGCAGTCAAAAGGATGGAGCCAGACTCTTGTCATCTGTGCCCAGTGACAGCACAAGGGGCAATGGGCACAAACTAGACCCCAGAAGCTTCCCCAGGGACTGGAGGAAAAACTTGTTTGGACTCAATGATCTTAAAGTCCTTTTGCAATCAAAAAGATTCTATGATTCTACAAGTGGCCACAAGTCTGGGTAGAAACAGCTTTGTGTTGCAGAGTCACTCCATGCCAGGTTGGATGTACCCCAGGGATCATCTGGTCCAAGCCTAATTATTCTTGCACCTAAGTGATTACTGCAGATCAATTATTCTGGCACCTAGATGACTCAAGATGTTTAGGCTCCCACAGTGGTGGTTTGGATGTGGTGCTTAGGGATATGGTTTAAGGTGAATCCTGCAGTGTTATAGTTTGGACTTGCTGATCCTGAGGGGTTTTTTCAACCTGGATGTTTCTGTGATGAAGTCTCTAGCAAGAGATGTATTTCTGGTTTGCTGCACATGTAAAAAACCCAAATATTCCCTACACAAGTAGCTTAAATCCCAAATGAGAACAAATAAAAGAAGAGGGGCCCACAGACTTCACAGATTTATTTTTTCCCAATCCACTGATTTGTAGCAGACTGAAAACTGCAGAAGGATACATCTAGACTAAAGCTGCCTGCTCCCTTTTAAACCCATGTTCTGTTGCAAGTTTTCAAATGGCTTTCTTTGAAAACAGAAGAAAGTAAAAAATTACATGGAAAGAGCATCCAGGAAAAAAAAAAAATCAGACTTGCCAACTATGCAAATATTTTCCATAGCACTTGACAGGATTAAGTCTCCCCTGAAGAAGAAGAATCAAAGTCTTAACACTACTTGATGCCTTGCAAATAAAAGTAAGAAGGCTCAGCAGACAGTGTGGCCAAACAATGACTGCTGTCACTGCAAAGGCCCTGCAGGGATGGGCAGCAAAGTCTCAGCACAGCCTCAGCTCTGCAGAGTGCAGGGAAGGAAGCTCTGGAGTAAGTCCCTGCCAGGCTCTTTTCTTTGCTCTCTGTAAAACTCGCTTCCTTATCTGCAGAGAAGGGAAAGGGAAGGTTTGGTTCAGGCTCCTGCTGTTCTCAAACAGCCTTAGTGTTGTTATTGGTGGGGATGAGGACTTTGAGGGCATGATTTAATTGTTTAAATTATTCACTTGTGATGTGACACACTTTGGACCATAGAACCCCAGACTGATTTGCATTGGAAGGGACCTTAAAGATCATCCAGTTCCAACCCCCTTGCCATGGACAGAGACATCTTCCACTAGCTCAGGTTGCTCAAGGCCTCCTCCAACCTGGCTTTCAACAATTTCAGGCCTGCAGCCTCCACAACCTCCCTAGGCAACCTGTTCCAGTGCCTCACCACCCTCACTGTCAAGGACTTCTTCCTGATCTCCAGTCTCAAACTGCCCATCTCAAGTTTCAATCCATTCCTACCACTACACCTCTTGTCAAAAGTACCTCCAAGCTTTCTTGAAGACCATGTGGATCTTAGAGGTACATCAAGAACTTGGAGGAAATCTGTCTCCTAGATTAGATTTGGAGGTCAGACAGAACAGCCCAATGAACCTCAAAATATCCCATCCACATTAACACAACTAGAACTGTTTCCCAAAAGTCCTGCTTGAGACAGAGGAAACCCTGGAAAGAGCAGCTGTTACCATCTAAATGTTGGTATTTGGCAATTCATCATTTTAGGAGAGGGAAATGAAAATAAATTCTCAATTCTCAGAGACATGCAAGAGGAAATGGCCTGAAGTTGCCCCAGGGGAGGTTTAGGTTGAACATGAGAAGAAATCTTTTCACATAAAGGGTTCTCATAAAGACTGGGACAGGCTCACAGAGAGGTGACTGAATCCCCATCCCCAGAGGTGTTTCCAAGAGGCAGAGATGTGGTGCTGAGGGCCATGGCTTAGCACCAACCTTGACACAGAATGGTTGGACTGGATGAGCCTAAAAGGCTTTTCCAGCTGAAACGATTCTGTGATTCAAAGGGACTCATGCTTTAAGGATTTATTTCAGTTAGTATCTAAAAATCAGGAATAGTATTAGGAATTAACAGGAATATCTGGAACAGGTTGCCCAGGGAGGCTGTGGATGCCATCCTGGAGGTGTACCAGTCTGGATGAGGCCTCGAGCAACCTGCTCTAGTAGGAGGTGTCCCTGCCCATAGCAGGGGGTTGGAACTTTAAGGTCCCTTCCAACTCATCTCAGCCTAGAATTCTGTGGCAGTCACATTGATCAAATTAATTGCAATAAAATAAATACACAACCTTTAATAGATATTTAATTTATAGTTTAAAAAAAATAAAAATCAACCAAAACCAAAAGGCTTAAGAAATGCTCTTGCAGGATAAAATTTTCAAGGACATATTTCCTTCACTCCAAGAAAGACATTGAGGGTCTGGAGTAGGCCCAGAGAAGGGCAACAAAGCTGAGGAAGGGTCTGGACAGCAGGGCTGGGGAGGAGTAGCTGAGAGAGCTGAGGGTGTTCAGCCTGGAGAAGGGGAGGCTGAGGGCAGAGCTCATTGTTCTCTGTAGCTCCCTGTAAGGAGACTGCAGCCAGGTAGGGGTTGGTCTCTTCTCCCTAGTATCAGGTGACAGAAGAAAAGGAGATGTCCTGAAATTGTGCCAGGGGAGGACTAAGTTGGAGATGAGAAAAAATGTCTTTGCTCCAAGAGTGGTCAGGGATTGGCACAGGCTGCCCAGGTAGGTGGTGGAGTCCCCATCCCTGGAGGTGTTCAGGCCATCTGTGGCCATGGTTTAGTGGCCNTTGAAAATATAAAACCAAAAAAAAAAAAAAAAAAAAAAAAAAAAAAAAAAAAAAAAAAAAGAAAAGGCTCAGGAATAGCTTTTTATCACAGTATCACCAAGGTTGGAAGAGACCTCAAAGTTCATCAAGTCCAACCTGTTACCACAGCCCTCAAGACCAGACCATGGCACCAAGTGCCACGTCCAAACCTGCCTTGAACACCTCCAGGGATGGTGACTCCACCACCTCCCTGGGCAGCCCATTCCAGCAGTCAATGACTCTCTCAGGCAACAACTTTCTCCTCACTAAGGTTTAGCCTCTTCAGTCACTTAAGTGCTCACCCTCAATTCAACTCATACCTTACCACTTAAAGCTGCTGAATTTTCTCTCTGAATAACCTCCCTGGATTTGATTGCAGCCCCACAGTGAATTTGCTTAGAGCTTCCAGACAGTCAAACTCTACAGCGAGACCCAGTGTCACCACTCCTGCCTCTTTCAGTATGTTCCACGTTTTCTTTTAGGAAGGAATTTATTTTGTGTTACTTGGAAATGGAGAATTATGTAAATTATTTTCTTCTAGTCGTCAACCATTAAATGAGACAACTCCCAGAAACATGCAACATATATTAAAGTAAATCTGGCACTAACTGTTTTTCCTCCTGGCAGCAATTTCTGTTGAAAATGACATAAATTCTGTCATCAGCTGTAGAGAAATTCTAAATAAACTCCTTTTTTGCCCTGCTCTAATGCTGATTTAACAATCAGAAAGGCTTTTATATTTAAACCAAATGTTGGACTTTTCTTTTTTTCTTTTTCTTTCTTTTTCTTTTTTTATGATGGCTGACTACTTAACCACAATTTCCAGGGCTTAACAGCAGGAGCTAAGTTAACTCATTTCCTTCTGCACTTAACAAGAACTTGGTTAGGAAAAGGCTGCCAACACACTGCACCACTGCAGAAAAGAGAAATTCAGCAGCAGCACAAACTGCAATGAGCTGGTGATAAGGGCTGGCAGGGCAAAACCAGGCTCTGAAGAAAGGAGCTGACAAGGCAGAGGGAGAGAAGATGTGAAGGACATCAGCAGCACTAAGAACCAAGGGTGGGCTTTTCACATCTCAGCGCTCTGGGAGTAGGTGTTAACCCCCAATGAATCATTCCCTTGGTCAGTGCACACAGCAGAGAAGCAGCCTAGGCTGGGGCTGAGTGTGGGAGTGATGGAGCAGTTTCTCTGTTACTTCCAGCCACAGCAGATGCTCTGCTAACTACAGCAGCGACTCTGGGTGAGACTTTTTACTTTCACGGAAGTAGAAACATTCCTTCAGACAATTTTTATGTCTCTCTGGCAGCAGCTGCATTTCAAATGTAGATTCATTCAAAGATTCATTTGATGGCAGGTAAGAAGGGCCCTCAAGGATCATGTAGTCCAACCTTTCAGGGTAAGAATCTATAGTTTAAATGAGGCCCAGCAGCTGTCAAGACAGGCCTTGAAAATGTCTACCACTGCCCTTGGGAGGTAGCAGTTGTCTCTTAAAACATAGTTCCACCTCACAATAAATATCACAGAATGGCTCAGGCTGGAAGGGACCTCAGAGATCATCTACTCCACCCTTCCTGCCATGGGCAGGGACACCTTTCAACTAGACAGGCTGTTGAGCCTGCAGAAGAACAGTTCCAGAAAGAATCTGAGCAACGCTCAGCAAGAGCTAAAGGACCTGTGGATGACAAGAGGTTGGAGAAAGTTTCTTGTCAGTGGTGCCCAGGAACAGGACAGGCAGGGATTGGAATGATGGAGGACATGTGGCAGGAGCACTTCATGTAAGTACTGAAAAAAGATAAAAAAGGGGGAAATGGATGTTCATGGTTTTGCAGTGAATACAAAAGCAAAGAGAGGATGAGCATGTGGATCACCATCCAAGCTAAGAGCCTGACAAGGTAGTTCTAATACAAAGAGCAGAAAAAATGCTAGCACTGGGAACCCTTTCATTTCCCAAGGACATGGGAAAGGAGATGAAAAATTAGCTCAGCCATGACATACCTCTCTTAAACAATGTCATTAATTCCTCCAGGATCCTGTCCTGATCTCAGCTATGTAGCAGCTTACAGAGGGGTCTCTGGGAATTGGATGCTATAAATTTAAAATGTTTCTGAGCCTCACAGAACCACAGAATGTCAGGGGCTCACCCAGTCCAATCCCCTGCCAGAGCAGGATCCCACATCGTACCGGAGGGTTTTGAATATGGCGAGAGAGGGAGACTCCACAGCCCCCCTGGGCAGCCTGTTCCACTGCTCTGTCATCCTCACAGAGGAAAAAAAAATATCCTCATGTTTCCATGGAACTTCCTATGCCTCAGCTTCCACCATTGCCCTTGTCCTGCCATCAGGCATCACCCAGCAGAGCTGGCACCAGTCTCCTGGCACTCACCTGCACATCTTTATAAGCATTGCTGAGGTCCCCTCTCAGTCTCTCCTCTCCCAGCAGCACAGCTCCAGCTCCCTCAGGCTCTCCTCCTACCAGAGCTGTTCCATTCCCTGCAGCATCTCTGTGGCTCTGTGCTGGACTCTCTCCAGCAGTTCCCTGAGGTCCCTCTTGAACTGGAGCCCCAGAACTGGACACAGGACTCCAGATGTGGCCTCAGCAGGGCAGAGCAGAGGGGCAGGAGAACCTCTCTCGATCTGCTCACCACAGTCCTTCTAACCCACCCCAGACTGGCACTGCCCCTCCTGCCCACCAGAGCACATTGCTGGCTCATGGGCACCCTCCCATCCACCAGGACCCCCCAGATTCTTTTCCCCTTTGCTGCCTCCCCACAGGTCTGTGGGGTCTGTCCTGCTCCCTGGGGCTGTTCTTGCCCAGGTGCCAGACTCTGCCCTTGCCCTTGTTGAATTTCATTCCATTTCTCCCTGCCCAGCCCTCAGCCTGTCCCAGTCTGGCTGAATGGCAGCACAGCCTCTGCTGTGGCAGCCACTCCACCCAGCTTGGTGCCATCAGCAAACTTGCTGGCAGTGCCTCTGTGCCCTCAGCCAGCTCATTGATGAATGTATTGAACAGAACTGGTCCTAGCATTGACCCCTGTGGGACCCCACTAGCCACAGGCCTTATCTCAGAAGACAAATACAAGATGACAACAATCCCCATTTGGTGTCCCCAGCAGCAGAAGGACACAGAGCTGCTGAAGAGAGGGCAGAGGAGGCCACAAAGATGTTCCAAGGGCTGCAGCAGCTCTGCTGTGAGCACAGGCTGAGGGAGCTGGGGGGGTTGCAGCCTGGAGAGGAGAAGACTCTAGGGTGACCTCAGAGCTGCCTGCCAATAGCTGAAGGGATCCTGCAGGAAGGCTGCAGAGAGACTTTTGCTGAGGGTGCTTAAAGACAGGCCAAGGGGGAATGGTTTGAAGCCGAGGCAGAGCAGGGTTAGAGTGGAGCTGAGAAAAAGTTCTTCAGTGTGAGGGTGGTGAGACCCTGGAATAGCCTGGTCAGGGAGGCTGTGGCTGCTTCCTGCCTGGGGTTGTTGCAGGCCAGGTTGGAGGAGGCCTTGAGCAGTCCAGTCTAACTGAAAGGTGTCCCTGGGCATCATGGGGAGGTTGGAAATGATCTCCGAGGGTCCCTTCCAACCTGAATCTAGGATTCCCTCCCCTCAACTGCACTTGTGTACTGCACCACAAACTCAGAAAAAAAAACCCCAATAAAAATTCAGCCTGCATTTTTCAAACTGGAACTTTATAGGCTTGATGAAACCACAAATAAGCAGAATGAAGCATAAAAGCCCTTGAAATATATGAAGTGAGAAATAGGGAAGAGAGTGTGCTGCAAGTATGGTGTTTTTCATCAAAAATAACCCTTCAGTTGGCATATCTCTTTGACACTGTAAGCAAAGAAAAAAAAACACACCACACATAACATCTGAATCTGAACTTCCTTCCCAGAATGGAAATACATCTTACATTCACTCCTGTGGTTAAGATGCCTTCCACAGGTTGAAAGAATGCAGATAATTTGTTTTAGAAAGAGATAAGGGTCTGACATTTAACCCAACCCCAGGTGCATGTGGTTTTCTGCACACAAAAAAAAAAATGAAAAAAAGAAGTCAAAAGGTCACATGATCTCCCATCTCTGAAGTCTGAAAAACAAAATCCAGCTCAGGATCTTCACTTGAAATAGCAGCAAGTGTTAGAAATGATGATTAAAGTGATAGTTTAAAGATTACAGCCCCCAGCAGTATAAATACCAATCTGTAGCTTGGAGAATCTCACACTGCTTTAGGTTGGAAGGGACCTTAAAAGGGACTTCAAAATAATGCAAGTGACTGGAGGAACTGCAATGCTGCAGGGTGGATAAAAACTAGTCACAAAGTCAAGATCAAGCTTAGGTCTCCCTGGGCAGCAAGGGATGTTTTGCATACACTGAATTATGCAGAATCTGAAAGGGACCTAAAAGAAGGTTGGGAAGGGGTGGTTTGGAAGGGCTTGGAGTGATAGGACCAGAGGCAGTGGCTTGAAACTGGAGCAGGGCAGACAAAGGCTGGACATCAGGAGGAAGATCTGCACGGCCAGAATGGGGAAATACTGAACAGGCTGCCCAGGGATGTGCTTGAAGCCTCATCCCTGCAGACATCTGAGGCCTATGGTATGAGATTCAACAGGGTCACGTTGGCCACAGCAACCCCAAGCAGTGCTACAGGCTGGAGGGTGAGTGGCTGGAGAGAGCCTGGCAGAGCTGTTGACAGTGGCTGGGCATGAGCCAGCAGTTTGCCCAGATGGCACAGAAGGCTGATGGCATCTTGGCCTGTATAAAGGAACAGTGTGGGCAGCAGCACCAGGGCTGTCATTCTGCCTTGTGCTGGCACTGGGCAGGCCTCACCTCAAGCACTGTGTGCAGCTCTGGGCCCTCACTGCAAGAGAGATCTTGAGGGGCTGGAGCAAGGCCAGAGGAGTGCAATAAGACTGTGGAGGGGGCTGGAGAGGAAGGCTGCTGGGGAGAGGCTGAGGGAGCTGGGGGTGGTCAGCCTGGAGAAGAGGAGGCTTAGGGGGGACCTTAGCACTCTCTGCAACTACCTAAATGGAAGCTGTAGTCAGGTGGGGGTCAGGCTCTGCNTTAGGTTGGGTGTTGGGAAGCACTTCCCCAGGGTTAGGTTGGGTGTTGGGAAGCACTTCCCCAGGGTTAGGTTGGGTGTTGGGAAGCACTTCCCCAGGGTTAGGTTGGGTGTTGGGAAGCACTTCCCCAGGGTTAGGTTGGGTGTTGGGAAGCACTTCCCCAGGGTTAGGTTGGGTGTTGGGAAGCACTTCCCCAGGGTTAGGTTGGGTGTTGGGAAGCACTTCCCCAGGGTTAGCTTGGGTGTTGGGAAGCACTTCCCCAGGGTTAGGTTGGGTGTTGGGAAGCACTTCCCCAGGGTTAGGTTGGGTGTTGGGAAGCACTTCCCCAGGGTTAGCTTGGGTGTTGGGAAGCACTTCCTCATGGCAAAGGGAATTAGACACTGGAACAAGCTGCTCAGGGAGATGGAGTCTCTGAACAAAGGGCCCTTAGAAGTTTTAAATATCACAGGAACTAACCTACATCCACTTCATGTCATTCAAGCACTCTTGCAACACTTTTAGAGATTTTTTTTTCCTCCCCAATTTCACCATATGAGTCTGTGGCTTGGTATTAAAAAAAATTTTAAAAATTATTACTTAAATGTTTCATTCTTTACCCTCCCCAGAATCCTTTAGGGTGAAATTGAAACTCTTGCCTACAAATGTTGCAACCATAGTTTTAATCTGAAGAATTGTTTTGGATAATCATCTCATTAAAAATCCACTTCTCTCTGTGCTCAGCTCTGATGTAGGTTTCATTTTTGTTGCTTATTGTAGAATCCCAGACTGGTTTGGGTTGGAAGGCACCTTCAAAAGTCATCTAGCTCAAAGTCCCCTGCCACAGGGAGGAACACCAGCTTGCTCAAGGCCTCCTCCAACCTGGCTTTCAACACTTCCAGGCTTGGAGCCTCCATAACTTCTCTGGGCAACCTGTTCCAGTGCCTCACCACCCTCATGGGGAAGAATTTCCTCCTAACATCCAATCCAAATCCAGTTTCTTTCAGTTTGAAGCTATCACCCCTTGTCAAAAGTCCTTCTCCAGCTCTCCTCTTCAAATCTTGGCAGGTTGCTCTAAGTTCTCCCTGGAACCCTCTTTTCTCCAAGCTGAACAACTTCAACTCTCTCAGCCTGGACTCACAGCAGAGGGCTTCCAGACCTCTGAAAATTCTTGTTTTCTCCTCAGTTCTATGTCCTTCTGCTGTTGGGGGATCTAGATGGACTTACATAGAGCTTAAAATCCTGAAACAAAAATTTACTGCCTGTTATTTTAAGGTATTTCATAATAAGCCAAATTAGAAAGTTCTAAGAGGGCTTCAAGAAAAACAACTTACCTTGCTGAGCTAGAGTGGATCTCAGCATTCCACTTTTAGACCAGATTTTCACTTGACCATCTTCCCCAACTAGAAAGTTAGCAGAGAAATCATTAACTTAAATGCCATGAGTAGTTTAGCAAACAGAGCACTCGCAGTTAAAGAGGAAACACTACAATTAAAGGAAGTTCAGGTCTTCTTCCAGCTAAATAGTGTTTATGAAGTCTTCCTAACACACTTCATTAACATCACTGGGTCAAAAACTGTCTGGATGGCCAGGCCCAATGAGTTGTAGTGAATGGCCTTAAATCCAGTTGGTAACCAGACACAAGTGAGGTTCCCCAGGGTTTCCCCAAATGGTGAAGGGTCTGGAGAAGAGGTCTGGTGAAAAGCAGCTGGGGGAAGCTGGGTTGTTCAGCCTGGAGAAGAGGAAGTTGAGGGGAGACCTTCTGGCTCTCTCCAACTCATTGAAAGGAGGTTGGAGCCAGGTGGGGGTTGGGCTCTTCCCTCCTGTATCACACACAGAATCACAGAAACATTCCAGATGGCAAAGGCCCTAAGATCACCAAGTCAACCTGTTACCCTTACTCTGCAAAGTTCACCCTTAAACCATAGCCCCTAGCATCACATTCGAACAACTTTCAAACACAGGTGACCCCAACTCCCTGGGCAGCTCATTCCAGTCCTTGACCACTCTTGCTGGGAAAAAATTGTTCTTAGTGTCCAATCTAAACCTATCCAGTGGCAGCATGAGGCCATTCCCTCTTCTTCTATCACCAATTACCCTGTGAGCAGAGCCCAGCAGCAGCCTCTCCACAGCCTCTTTTCAGGTAGCTGCAGACAGCAATGAGCTCTGCCCTCAGCCTCCTCTGTTTCACACTAACCATCCCCAGCTCCCTCAGTCTCTCCTCATCAGATTTACTCTCCAGGCCCTTCACAGCTTCCTTGCCCTCCTCTGCACTGGCTCCAGCACCTCCACATCTCTCTTGTGTTCAGGTGCCAAAACCTGAACACAATACTCAAGCTGTGGCCTCACCAGAGCCGAGTCCAAGGGGACAATCCCCTCCCTGCTGCTGCTGGCCACAGCATTTCTGATCCCAGCCAGGATGCCTTTGGCTTTGCCACCTGGGCACACTGCTGGCTCACATGGAGTTGTTTGTCTGTCACAACCCCCAGTGCCCTTTCTGCCAGCAGCTTTCCAGCCTGTAGCATTGCTTAGGATTGTTGTGGTTCCAGTGCCCTTTCTGCCAGCAGCTTTCCTGCCACACTGCCCCAAGCCTGCAGCACTGCTCAGGGTTGTTGTGGCTCAAATCAAGTGACAGAATGGCTTCAAGTTGCATCATGTTGGGTTTAGGTTGGACATCAAGAACAGATTCTTCACTGAAAGGGTTCTCAAGTCCTAGCAGAGTCCATGCAGGGAAGTGGCAGAACCATCATTCCTGGAGGGATGTGGTGCTGAGGGACACAGTTTAACAGCAGAGTTGGCAGTGTCAGGTTAACAGTTGGACTTGATGACCTTAAAGGTGTCTGCCAGCTGAAATGATTTTATGATTCCACAAACAGTGTATTTAGGAAGAAAAATTTAAGGCTGTTCTGCTATTCTCAACAAGTCTCTTCCTCTCCTGAAAATCCCTGTAGACTTCTTATCTGAAGCTGCTCCTGGGCAGAGCAAGTCCATCACTAGACAAGTTCTGTGTTTTCTATTCAGCATCAGTGGTACTTTTCAGCCATCTACAGTTCAGTGGCCTGCAGGATGAATAAATGAGTCTCTGAGGGGGTCTGAAGAGAGCAGGATGTCTTAAAACTGGAGGCTTCACAGTTGATAAATGGTGAAACTGAAGATAACTGAAGGCTCCTTATGGAAGGCTTAAATTTTATAACCTAACTTGGAGTTTCCAAGAAGTGGTTTGCTTTATTAAAGTTCTTCTGCAGCATGCAGCACAGTTCTGTATAGATTAAGAACAGAGATTTCCCAGACTGCTATCATATTTTAAAAGTACAGCTGTGGGCCTTCTCATTTAGGTCTCTCAGATGAAACTAATGAGGAAAAAGGTGCACCTAGATGCTTAATACCATTCTTTCCTTCAGAGGTCATTTCCTTACCAGATCTCAGGTTTTCCTAGCTGGCTGACATAGCTCTGAAGTGTTTAAAAAGTGTAAGAAAGATTTAATGAGATCTTATTTGTGTTCAAATAGAATCATAAAGAATGTTTTAGCTGATCCAGTATCATTAATGATCACTCTTCCCTGTGGTGTAAAAGGTGTGATCTTCTCAGGGGACCCTGTTGATGAATTCCCAGAGTCCCAACAAGGTCTTTCAGAAAAGGAAAAAAAAAAGAGAGAAAGAGAATGGAAAAGGCAATTTTGACTTTTTTTTCTTTGGAGACTTTCCTGAGGCAAAATCTGTCTTTAAAAAGAACAATTTTTCCATGCCTCTGGGATTTCAGAGCAACATGCCAGACAGAGTTCCTTGAAGCAGCATTTTAGAGTCATACTGAGTCTGGAAACAAGCAGATCCAACATTATCTTCAGTACTTCTGGACTGACTTGGAATTTGGCCAAAGAAATCAGCTGTGCTAGATCAACAGGAGGCTGCAGAAAATTCTGACACCAACAGAAATCCCACAAAGGAGAAGTCTATCAGAGGAAATTCAATTAGCTTCCCCTTAACATCAAGATAGAAGTCTTGGATAAAAATGTCAAAAGTAACTAATTGCCAAGAGATTCACGACAAAAGAGATGCAGCCACTGGGAGACCAATCTCCCAGTCTCAGCAGAGCAGAGAGTTAGGCTGCAGCTGGATTTACAGCACTCCTAATAATAAAGTAAGAGAAAGAACAAAAAAAGAACGAGGACGAGGCCTCGTTACACTCTGCTGGCTAAAAAAACCCAAATGTGAGCAGCAGAGAGATAAATCTATCAGCTTAGGAACTTTCATTTGTTGTAGATAAGAAAAACTATCAAATATTCTCCTTTATGAAGTACAGAAGACAGAATGGTTTGGGTTGGAAGAGATCTCCAAAGATCATCCAGTTCCAACCTCCCTGCAGTCAACTGGGACACCTCCCACTAGCACAGGGCACTCAAGGCCTCCTCCAACCTGGCCTTGAACACCTGCAGGGAGTGAGCAGCCACAACCTCCCTGGGCAACCTGTGCCAGTGTCTCATCACCCTCACTGCAAACAACTTCCTCCTAACATCCAGTCTAAATCTGCCCTCCTCAAGTTTCAATCTACTGCCTTGGTTGCTTGAAGGACACTTACCTGTAACCAGTGCTGTTCCTTCATAATTCCACCTTCCTGCCAGAACAGCTCCACAGTGGGCTTCCACGCTCTTCTCTACTCTCCCTAACTTGGAGATCAAATGGAATTTCCCTAAACAAAAGGCAGAAAAAAGCAGATTTCATTTGAGAGTCAGTATTCAGGACTACAATGCTGTTATCTGCTGTTAAAAAAAAATAAATAAATGCACAAACCGAGAAACTGACACCCAAAAAAAAAAAAAAAGAACAAAATATGCAATTAGGGTGTTCACAACTACCATTATCCCAAACAAAAGAGTTTGTAAATGAGAGACAGTTTGGCTTCGTTGCTTTTTCTGTTTCCTTTTGGTATGTCTGATCTTTGTTTTGCCTGTTCCTTTTCCTTCTGTCCCTATGAACTTTGCCCATTTCTCTGGGGACATGACTGCCTGACGTAATTTCATTGTCAAAAGCATATAGGCTGCAGCTCAGGAGAGTCCTTGTGGGGTTTCTTTTTAAGATCTGAAAAATCACTCAGCCACCAAAAGGAAAATGGAAAGGCAAAAACAATCTGAGCATGGGTGAGTGCAGTGCTCTGAGGAAGTCTTGCTGCCTGTCTGCATTATGGAGCTGTTATGGAAATTCACAGAAGCCAAAAAACAAAGCTATTAATGATTTCAACAGAAGCATGAGGAAGTCTTTCTTTCCAAATGAGGGATGTTGCTTAAATCCAGGAAGATCAAATTTAAACTGGACCAAAGAGCAGACAAAGGACTTGGAAACATGTGGCAGAACGAACACATGGCTTAGAAGAGTTCAGTGATTCAAATTAACTACTTTAAACCCCAAATTCTTTGGAAATTATTTGATCTGACTGGCCAGTCAGCACTGTGAGCAGAGTCCAGAGTAACCAGAACTCTTGCAGATCCAGAGGACACAGACACCTCATGCTAAGTGTGTGCAAATGCTCCAGCACTTAAGATGGGATCATTTCCCATTAACAACATCCTGCTTGGGAATACGAATCCTAAACCAGGCCATACCTGATGAGTCACAACCAGAAACCCAAGGCCTGACTACTCCAGAGAAGGATCATGTTGTCAAGACCAATATGTGTATGCAGGTGAGAACAGAATTAACTGTGAACTGGGCAGAAGGTAAAAACCCCATGGAACTACCTCACTACATACACATTCAGGCAGCAGAATTTAGGTGGTCTGCACTGAGAGAAGCTTCAAGCACCTTTTACTGTGTACTGGTTTCCCATGTTTGTTTCTTGTTTCATGTATCCATTTTGGAGTCAGGAGCACAGTGGGCAGACAGAGGAGACCACAGGCCTGGAAGGGCTCTGCTGGGAGGCCAGGCTGAGAGAGTTGGGCTTGGGCAGCCTGGAGAGGAGACAGCTCCAGGGAGGACCTTCTGGTGGCCTTGCAGTGCTTAAAGGAGCTGAGCAGAATGCTGGGGACAGATTTTTGAGCAGGGTCTGCTGGGACAGGACAAGGGGGGATGGTTTGAACTGAAAGGAGATTCAGACTGGAGAGAAGGGAGAAATGTTTTAAGTTGAAGGTGGTTAGAGCCTGTCCCAGGTTGCCCAGAGAGGTGAGAGATGCCCCATGACTGGTTTGAAGCTACAAGAAGGAGATTCAGACTGGAGAGAAGGAAGACATATTTTACCCTAACAGTGGTGAAACACTGACCCAGGTTGCCCAGAAATGCCCCAACCCTGGAATCACTGTTGTTCAGGGCCATGGGCAACCTACTCTGTTTGCTCATGTTCCTGCTGACTGCAGGAACGTTGGACTAGATGTTGAAAGGTCCCTTCCAATCCAAACTGGTCTATGGTTCTATGATCTTAAAATTAAACTTCAAACCTGTTCACCAGAGTACTCTGAAGAGCAGGCTAATGGTATTTTTCTCTGAATTCACAGAAACTACTAAAGCCATTCCTTCCTCAGTTAAGTTTTAGATTCCTAAAGGTTTAAGTACTGACACTGTACATTTAACAGAATCCCAGCATGATGGAATTGGAAGTGACCTCTGCTAAAGCAGGGCACCCACAGCAGCTTGCCCAGCAGCACAATGCGGGGGTGGGGGGTGGTGTTGGGGTTGGAATCACTCCAGACAAGGAGACTCCACAACCTCTCTGGGCAGCCTGCTCCAGGGCTCCAGCACCCTCTTGTTCAGATAGCACCTCCTGGCTTCAGCTTGTGCACACTGGCCCCTGTCCTGTCTGGTCTGGCCCCAGCCTCTTGCCCCCCACAGCTCCCTCACATGTACTGGTGCAGGCTGTCTTCCTTCCCACATCCAGGACTCTACACTCACCCTTGCTGAACTTCATGAAGTTCCTCTCCAGCTTGCCTGAATCTCAGAGAATGGCAGCACAGCCTAGTGACTGTCAGCCACTCCTGCCAGCTCTGCATCATCAGCGAACTGGCTGAGGGTCTGCTCTGTCCCTTCATCCACGTTGCTGCTGAACAAGACTGGGCCCAGAGAGCACTGCTAGGTGCAAGTCTTCTGCACCACCTCTGAATTTGCAAAGTACCCTCAGATTTGTCAAACACTTCCTTTATTTTTCTGACCTACTGAAGCCAGAAGCTGTCCTCAGCCTTAAAGCAGTTCTGCAGTTCTGGAGGAAACTCAAGCAGGAGATTACCAGCCTGATCAAATCCAGAGTATAAACCAGGTATGTTTTGTTCATCACTTGCCATGGACTTGTAAATGCTAACATAAAAGTACCAATAACATTATAAGTTGAAAAATTAGCTGTACTCATTTGTGATTTGTGATTAGTAAGCAGTTCAAAGCTGCACAAGTCTTTTATTTTTGCAAAAAAAAAAAGCAGCAACAAGATCAATGGAAGCTGGAAGCAGAACAATGTCCCACAAGAGATGCAGCTTGGAAGAAGGAACCCAAGAGGATCAAATTTACATTTGCTCTAATTTCACAAACAGCTGGACTTCAACTAGGAATTAAGGTAAGCATGTAAAGACATTCTCCCTTTCCATTGGATTCAGCACATTTCCAGGAATCCTTATCACAGAGGTGAAGTAGCTGCTGCAGGAGAACTGCAGGCTTGAGACTTAAGGCAGGCAAATGACGGTTAATGAAAATGTTCAGTGAGAAGACTTAAGAAAACAGCAAATAATCACCAAAAACTTCTGCTTTCACAATGCAAGAACTCACAAGACAAATCACCTTTATAAGAAAAGTTTTTGTGCAAAGTGCTGTTACACTAGGAGACAAGAACTTGCAAGTTAGCTTGTAATCTGGATTTCTTCTTTTACAACTTAGGGTAGCACTGGTTTGTATGCTGATTTCACTGAAAATCAAAACCAAAAGCAACATCTCTGTAATTTTGGGGCAAATACACCTCACAGAATGACTGAGGCTGGCATAGACCTCTGAGATCATCCAGTATGGCCTATCCCCTACCACCACCACATCCACCAGATCATGGCACTAACTGCAACATCCAAGCCTTCCTTAAACACCTCCAGGCACAGTGACTCCACCACCTCCCCCAGGCAGTCCACTTCACTGTCTCAAGGACAGCTTGGTAGAACTTAAATGTTCACAGTGAGTTTACTGATCAATGCTAAGAGCTTCTTCCTTAGACTTAAAAACAATTAAGATTTATATATTTTTTCAGCTAGTTGAAAGTGTTGGGGACAAGAGGATGGAGCCAGTCAGTGGTGCCCAGGGACAGGACAAGGGGCAAACTGGAACTCAAAAGGTTCCATCTAAAGAGGAGAAAATTCTTTGCTGTGAGGGTGCTGGAGGCCTGGAGCAGGCTGCCCAGAGAGGTTGTAGAGTCTCCTCATCTGGAGAAATTCCAAGCCCCCCGTGGCATTGTGCTGCTGGGCAAGGTGCTGTGGGTACCCTGCTTTAGCAGAGGGGTTGGACTGGATGATCTGCAGAGGTCACTTCCAGCCCCCACTATGCTAGGATTGTGGGATTTCAGTAACTTGGTCATCAGTTTTCACACCTGTAAGTGATTTGGGACCTGTGTTGGGACACAGTACAGACATATTTAAAACTCCTGGTTTATAAAAAGATGATAGAAATGGATCTTAGAGTAAAAATGACATATCATGCTTGCTAGCATTCTACTGGAGAAAATTAGTGATGCAATGCATGAAACATGAAGGTATTACTAGTGCTACACCAATGCAACTGGCGTAGGAGGTATTTAAAGCTGCTTTATTGTAAATTATTTAACCACAAATAATTTCTCATGTGTATGAGTGACATAAGCAGAAAGCTGCATAAACCTCTCAGCATTTTCAATTGACTTACCATCAGAACTTGTAAGAACAAAGGTCTCAGCCTGGGACTGCTTCTTTCCACCTATACTTCTGGGAAGCCAGTGCAGATCTATGGGATAAATCTCGTCAGGCAGTTTCACTACTCGGGTTGTCTCGCTGGTTAAAAGGTTCCATTTCATAATCTGGTGATCATCACTGCAGGAATAGAGCTCGTCAGCTGTAGTCCATCCCACACAGCTAACTAATTCTTTATGTTTAATTAAATTAAGGAAATTTTAATTATTACAAATAACTCTGCAAAATACCTCCGCTGTGATCTACAAAGCTGAAAGGACAGTACAGAAGACGATTTTGATTAAGATCACATGGAGTGTTTTAGATTAAAAAAAATAGGAATCCTCTTTCATTTTGTGCTCTTTTGTGTTAAGAGAAGCTGGTAGAAATTCAGCAAAAAGATAAAGCAAGCTATCACATGAAAATATAACTCCTATGATGTACTTCTGTTGAAACAGTTGAAATGTTGGGTTACACCTCCAGAAGGATTTTAGTCCACAATGTGAGCACAAGTCACCCACCCAACTGTCACTGAATTTTGCCAGCTTATTAACACCACATTTTATATAAACTGACATCTAAGTTGATCTAATTTATTAGCAGGAAAAATCGAATATAGTTTACATCTTCCAAATATGACTTACTACAAGCAAGTAGATGTATCAATATCCATATTTACTAACTGGAAAAGCTTTTAACTTCTCACTACAAATAACAAGGGAAACAAAAACTCAAAAGTCAGCTTCTGAAAGGAAGTTTTTAGAGCACTTAAAATGTTGCCCTTAAAGACTGCACTGAAGGGCAAGGTGAAGAAAAAAGGAGTAAAAAGCCATCTGCAATGTACAAATATTTTATTGTGACACCTATGCTAAGGAACAAAAGAATCCCTTCAGAATTAACAAGCTTTTCTACAGTTTATTTTGATAGGAAGGATATGTTTTGGTTCCTTTAGAAGTGAAGTCTTCAGTCTCATTTCAGTTGTTCAACTGGAGCATTAACAAAAGACATGCAGGTACATTTTAACTGTAACAGATCAAAATAAACACATATATAGGTAGCCAAAATTAAAAAGTAAGATGTTAACAGCAAAATAAAAGGGTTTGAAGCAATGTTAGACTAGCACTGTGGAAAAATAAGCATCAAAGCAGACCTGAGTTTAAAGGGAATTCCGTTTGTACAACACCCAACCCCACTTTACCTGACCTCTAAGTATATACATACTGGACAACTTAAAGAACAAGTGAGGAATGCGTTGATAAAACATTAGAGGTTGAAACACTGAAGTTTTCTTGGGCTGACATACCCAGGAAGGGTTTTCCAAGGGAAAATCTGGAATCACAAACTTTTCAAGGAACTTCATGCTGAGAGAGGAAAAAGCCACACTACAGGAAGAATTCTGCAGTGACACAGCATCTTAGTATTTCATCAACACTCCTATCAGCAATGTTTATGATACTCTACTGCAACACACTAATTCCACTAGCAGTTCACTGGTGTCCCCTCTCGTGACAGTAAAAGTCTTTGTCTGTCTGTCCCTGGACAGCATAGATGGATGGAAAGAAGAGAGGGCAAGAGGGAGAGCTGGAGGTGCATTATGAGGAGACCACAACGATACACAATATGGTCTTCTAACCTGGAATATCTTCATCATAAAAATTTCTGCATGTCAAATTGAGAAGTATTAAAAGGCTGAAAGGCCAAAACCATAATTTTCTGTGCCCAAAGAATAAGTTATTTTTAACTCTACTCTACTTAACACACAAAGGTTGTTTCTATTTTAGTAACTAAACCTCTCCTACTGGAATGTCTGATTTCCTTCTCCTACTCTTATCCCAAAAACTGCATAGGGTGCCTCATCATCAAGGCATTTAAAAGGGGTACCAAATTTTTTTAGTTTATTAAATACAGCCTTTTCATCACGTCTTTGACTTCTGTACAGGGCCAACGCACCAACACATATACCCCTACAATCCATGCCAGCAAGTTTTCTGCTGATCAGTTGCACAGCTAGTCTCTGTACCACAAATTCTAAAAACAAACCCTCAAACAGCAGCTGTAAGATTTGTAGATGGGGAAAAAAAAAAAAAAAAAAAAAAAAAAACAAAACCACCAAATGAACCAACATGGAGCAGAACAGCACCAAGGATTTCTTCTCTAGGTTAACGTATCCACCACTTCTGCTTAACACAATACCTCAATATTTATTTGGATGTGTGGGTCTTATCTGTTTGTACCTGCTGTGCACGCTACACCTTGTTAAACTTTCTCACTTGCTGCTTGGTAGTTTTTAAGACTTTACTTCTTAACTGTGATTTCTCACTTCGATTTTCAGCAACCATCTGTCTGACAGTTTCCAGCTCGCACTCTCTCTACCCCTACTCCACAGAGTTACTTTCCCTTCAAAGACAGGACTAGAACTTTACCGTAACTTTTTAAAACAGCTTAAGCATTCGATGTCAACCTAAGAGGCAGAATCCTCACCTTTTAGGTTGCATAACTCATCTGCTGTCATCAACAGGTACATCATTACCCACCCTACTACATACAGCTCTGCAACGAGCCCAACAGCAGGTCAGCCGAAAGCATTTACTAGCCTACAAAAAAAGATGGGGAAACAACAACGAGTTCTGGTCGTTTGCTAAGTTTGTCTCTGCTTCTCCCAGCCTCACACTGCAGTCCTGGTCCCTTGCCCGCTTCCCCTCAGGAGCTGCTGGACGAGGAGACCAGGATCAGAGACGGGAGGCCAAGCAAGAGTCATGGAGAAAGCGAAGGGAAAGGCTGGGAAAGGCAGGAAAGAGAGCAGGCGTAGATGGCGGTGGCGGGGCTGGAGCTGGCTCCTCACAGCACAGCTGTCCCCCAGGCGGCTTTGGCTCACGGCTGGGAGGGAACCGCAGCCCGACTCGACCAACACCTCAGGCACCACACAGCCGGCAAATCCCCCGGCTCCAGCCGTGCCAGCACCCCCTTTCCCCTCAGAGTTGCCAGTTTCCCAAGCAACAGACAACCGCCCCCTCGCCTTCGCCCGGACGAGCACCAGTGTCCGCTCCCGGCAGCGGCCGTGCGGAGCTGGGCGGTCGGGACTCCCCCGCCCTTACCTCGCCGCCCGGTGGTCTCCCGAGCTCTCCTTCCCCTCCCACGCCAAGCCAGGGGCACTGGTCACGGTCCCGACCCATTCGCCCACCGCGGAGTGAGTCAGACCTGCCCCGGCGAGGGGAGGGGGGAACCACTGCCGCCTCCTCCTTCCCCAGCCCGCCTTTACCTGCCGCCGGCAGCGGGATGGAGAGCGCAAAGCTGCGGGGACCGCTGCCTCAGCAGCCGGCTCCGGTCCCCGGCTACGCTCTCGCTCTAATCCCGCCTTCCTCGCCGTCCCCGCCGCACGACCGAGGCGGCAGCTGCCTGCTCCCCCCGCGGCCAAGCGGGTCCGTCTCTATGGCTACTTCCCGCGAGAATTCTTCCTCTTCCTTCTCATCCCACAGCCACCTCACAGGCCCTCACCGACCAGGTGACAGCGGCCCCCTGGCGTCACTACGCCGCCCGTTAATTAATGCCCCTTTAAAACAGCTGCACCCCTACGATTTTAAAAGTTATTTTATTTTTAATATTCCTGGGACTTTTACCAGCAGCAGCACCGCCTCGGCCGCCGCTCCGGCCCTCCACCACCTCACAGCCCAGTTGCCGGAGTAACCAAGCGCCGCCCACTGACCTACTTCTACAGTTAGAATTAAATCCTTAAAAGCAGGGCGGGCAGGTGGGTACGACTGTGGAGACACCAACAACCGCAAATCTCTTGCCTCTTTCCCACCCCCCAACAAAAATCCCCTCAACGAAAAGTGCTCCTTTCACCCTGTTCGCCTCCCGCCCTGTCCGCGCAGTAACGGAAAACAAGATGGCGCTGAGCGGGGCGGTTTTTTCCCCCCTTTCAAACCCGCGGGAGGCCGGCCCCCTGCCTTCCCAGCATGCCCCGCGCCTTTTCTAACGAATTTCGGTTCGAGTTTGCCGTTTGGGCGCCATTTTCGAGTGTGGAAGCCGCCGAGCCGCAGTCAGACACCGAGCCGTCCGCTCCTATCCGCAACCCTTGTCCTCGTGGAGGGCCAGACGTTGATAGCTTTTGAAGGTACCAGCCTCGCGGGCAGCGCCGGATAGTTCGAGGCAGGGTTTTGGGTTGTAAGCGGCGGTAGTTTGCCTGAGGGGTAGGTGGAGTTGGGGGTTTCCCCGGCTGTGAACGGGGCGGCGGAGACGTGCTTGGGGCGCTTCGCTGGACAGGGCTTGCTGAGAGAGAAAATAAGGAGGTGGCGGGTTCTGTCCCCCAGCTTGTTTTTCTTTTCCTTGCCCTTGTCCCGAGGGAGCGAGAGGCGGTGGCAGCCCCTCTCTCCAGGCCCGGGCGGGCGGGGGCTGCCCCGCTGAGGGCTCTTCCCGCGGGGCCCGGGTTGCCCGACGGCTTCTCGTTTACCGCGCTGGAGGGTCACAGCGGACCCAGTGTCCGTTCTAGTTGGTGTCGGCAGATGAGTTCGGAGTGGGTGGAGGAGGGGGATAATGAGAGAGGGCCTTCTGCTGCTCTAAGAAGGAGGCCGTGGGTTCACGCTGTGCCCTCACCGGCCTCTGGGGACCGTGAATCGGACCCACCTAGAACAGGGGTACGGTTCTCTAGCATAGGGGCCCGATTTTAATGGGCTTATGAAGCAGGGACGCATCTATCACTAGCTTTGTCTCTTTCTATGGTTGAAGTGTGCGAGAGAAATCTTTATGAAGTCCGTAACGACTCGGAAAGACCGGGAGCAGCTGGACTCCTTAGATTAATAGAGGGTTTAAAAAAAAACAAAACAAACTAAAAGTCTTTTTAAAAACCCTAAAACCGAACCCGAACGCTTTCACTGACACGGCTTGTCGCTCTCCAATGGGGTCGGCTGTTCTTAAGGAAGCCTTTCTGTCCATCTTTAGCTCTCTTCTTTTTTCGCCATCCCCCGTAACAAAAAACGGCATTCGGCGGCAGGAGATCGCGGAGAGATGCTTTTAACAAACACCTTTGGAGCTGCCTTGGGGGAGGAGCTGGGCACGAATTTGTTAAATTTGTTAGTGTGTGGCAGCTGATTTATCGCGATTTAGAAGTCGAGGTCAAGTAGTTATGCCTGTTGATTCTGTTGAAGCGTCTGTGGTGGGGGAAGGGTTGGTAAGGTAAATAGGTCTATATTGCACAATTCTGTTGGAGTGGAGCGGTTTGGGGAAAAAAATAATAATAATCTGGGACTTTGAGAAGTTGTAATTGTCTGAGACAGCCGTTGCGGAACACTTCTTACCGGGGCATAGACACAAATTGCCTTAAAATGCGTTCTTTCTCTCATTTCCCCCCCTCCCCCATTGTCCCAAATGAAGGACTCTCATGAGAGTGTGGGTTGGGGGTAGGTCTGAAAACGTCAAATGATTGGCACCAATTGTAAGATGACTTTCTAACCACGTCAGGTTTTTTTTATCTTGTGAGAAGTAAACTTTCTCATGTCTGTTTTTCTGCAAACTAACTTCGCCACTTGCTGCAGTTTAAACTCTTTGGAAGAGATTTTTTTTGCAGCCGTCTTTCTCCTTACCGTTTGCTTTCTATTTATACGTGTTGGGAGCTTTGCTTCAGTGCCAGCTGATAGACTTTTGTTAATGTTTCTCTTTTGATCAGTTAACTTTAACGTTGCAACCAGATGAAGGTATTTTCTTTTGCTTTCTCTGTTAAACGTTGAATGCTGGCAGTAGTGGTTGTATGATATTTTGGCAAAATGAGTGTGTTGACTTAAACGTCTTTGAGTCAAGTCTTTGCTGTAATTATGCAGGTCTCTTTGTTTGTCTACCTATATAAAATATATAATCAATGTGGACTGTTAAATCGTGCATCAGCTCGGAAACGTGTGTGTAAAAGAGTACTTCAGGAGAGTATAGACATATGGCTACTCAGTTCATTACAGCGAATGTCTCTTTAACTCTTTTTTTCCCCCAGCATCATCCCAGTTGCTTTCTTTTGAACGTAACTGCACAGAATGTGGCTGTGTGAGTTTTCAGTAGGTAGATTTGTGCTGTTTCTACAGATTAGGGACCATCCGTTGTTGGGATTGAGGGATGTATTTTAAAATAGATCATTGTGAAGCTTGAGGTTTTTTGGGGGAGTTGTCTTCGAAATACTTGAGCTTCTAAATTAGCCAAACATCTGGGCAAGCATGTAGGTATATTCCTTAGGGAGTTGTAGCTGAATGCTTAGACCGTGGGGTTTTCTTGTTTGCTAGCAAAAGAGATAGATCCCTTCAGTAATTCGATTGCTTGGAATGGAAGAGGAACAGCCAAGAAAGGTGATGCCAAGCAAGAGCACCAAATCCTCCACAGCAGCTCAAAGGAAAGGCAGAAAGCCCTTAGAGGACTCCATCACTGACATGGAAGTGGAAAACGAAGACAGCAGGGAGCCTGATGAGATATCTCCAGAAGGTAAGTTTGGATATTAGGGTTCTGCTGGGGTGTGAACTTGATCGTAGTGGCTGTTTACCAACAATCTTTGGTTGAATTTACCAACTGTCCCAGACAGGATTTGTTCCTCCCTTTACTAGAGAGGAATATTGAACCTTTGACTCCTGGCAAGTTTGAACTGGGCTTTAGATGGGTAAGAGAAGCCTTGCAAAGAGTTAAAGTGTTTGGAGCAGTGATTTAATACAAGTGCAAAAGCAGTTTGTAGCCTTTCTAAGCCTATTTCATATTCCTGATCTCTAACATTGTACTTAAAGATCGTGGTACAATAGCAGGATTTTTCAGATGTATATAGAGCCAATGGTGTGGGATTTCATGGAATGGAATAAATGTCAAGTTTATTTACTTAACTCTTAAAATGATTTGACTTTCTTTTTCATGAAGCAGTGTTTTTTCTGGAGTTTATGCTGAAAGTTTCTGGAAAAAAAAGCAATGTGTGTCTTTTTGGGTAGCCAGATATGCGATTTTTCAAGCAAGGTATTTGACAAATGGATTAATATGTAGAAATTGGTAGCAAAAAATTCAGTCTATTCGAATCAAAAAGCTGCTAGGAACTGTTGAAAGGCTGCGTTGCTCACAACTAGCTGATATCCAGGGGGCCAGTTTGTTTTCGTAACAAACTTCCTGTCTTTGCAAAGCAGTTGTGCTGTCATTACAGCTTTCAGAGCATTGTGCAGCGCTCCCCAAATCTTGCAGAGTGACTTGTGAGCAGGCTTGAAATGTGGCTTTGCACTTATTAATGAGAAAGGCTTTGCCTGGTTCAGATTTGTAGGCTTTATTGTGACGGTTGTAGCTATTGTCATTGCAGAGTGCCTCTTAAAGTGTGTTAGAATAAGAATTACATAATGAAGGAACAAGTCCACGAGTGCATCGGTGGGACATCTTAAGTATCTCTTTTGAAAGACTTACTTGGTGGAAAGACTTTTAATTCCACTCGGCTCATTAGAATAATTACAGGCAAAACTACAGGTTTGCTTTTGATAGAAACAATATTTGCTTTTCCAGTTGAACACTTTTAAAGGTGTCTTGTCATTGGGAGCTTATGAGTTGCTTGCTTTCTCGTTTTGTTTTGTTGGGTTTTTTCCCCTTTCTGTTTATTTTGGATGGCTTTTAGCAGTCTCAGGTGAAGTGATTGACAATCGAAGTTTAGAAGAGATTTTGGGTAGCATCCCTCCTCCCCCGCCTCCAGCAGTGACCAACGAAGCTGGTGCTCCTCGTCTCATGATAACTCATATTGTAAACCACAACTTCAAATCCTATGCAGGGAAGAAAATTTTGGGACCTTTTCATAAGGTATCATTTCTTTTACCTAATTTGTAAAACAAAGCTAAGACCTTGCTGTGTGTTAGTATTTCTTCCTGTGTTTTCATGTAAACTCACCTCAGGAGCTGAAAAATACATACGGTTTTGAATTGCTTTCATAGAGAAATTCTAAATTTTCATTATTGGCCACAGAAAAAAAGTGCAGTGCAACTTTCTGATCCCATATAATTGTACTTTGTCAGTACCCTTTGAAATCCCAGACTTTTCTCTTGATTTCGTTTACTGGAGAACTTTCAGGGGTGTGTTTGAAGAAAGAATATTTTTTAGTGCTCACAAGAGACTGAGGTGGCTAATCACAAAATTTCCTTGTGAACATGCTGGCTAAGTGCAGTGTTGCTTCGAGTTCAGTTAAAGTTTAGAAAGCTGAGCTGAGGTGTGATTTTTATATTTTTTCTTTAACTATTTTAAAATATTTTTTAATTGAAGAAGTATTATTTTACCTTTGATAGTAAAAACCAAGTTATCAACAGTCTGCAGCTGCATGCACTAGGAATAACTGTTTTAAGCTGTTCACAAATTAAATGGGTGATATACACTGCCTAGGATTCTTTCTCTTTGGACATAACTTTTTCCCTTCTATTATGCAGCGTTTTTCATGTATTGTTGGCCCTAATGGCAGTGGCAAGTCCAATGTCATTGATTCGATGCTTTTTGTGTTTGGCTATCGAGCACAAAAAATCAGATGCAAAAATCTCTCTGTGCTGATCCATAATTCTGATGAACACAGGGACATCCAGAGTTGTTCTGTAGAAATCCACTTCCAAAAGATCGTTGACAAGGTAGGTATGCTTCTAGTCACTACAGGGGAGGCTTTTTTTTTTTTTAAGGATTTGAAAAGCTTTTAATATTCGATTATTTTTATAGTTTGAGGTGGGGAAAACTTCAGAGGATGGTTAGTTTACCTTCAGGAGGTTAAAAAAAAAAAACCAGTTCAAAGTTAATTAGCTTAAATTCCTCTATTGAGTAGTGTAGCTCTTAAAATATTAGTAGGGATTCTTGTTTTATTTTGTAAGAGACTAAAACCTGATATATGTCTGTTTTAAAACTCTTTAGGAATGTGTAATAATCATTTCAAGCAGAAGTCATTTTAGAACTGTTACCTCAATTAAATAAAACTGAATTCTGAAATTAATGCAACCTCTAAAAATGTCTAACTCTGTGTTTGGACTTATTATATATTCTGAAGTTTATAATATTAGCATCTATGTTAAGAAATAAAAAATATTTAAACAAAACTTTTCAAAACAGTTAGAAACAAATTTAGCTTCTCTAGGTTTAGAAAAATATCTAAGGAACCTGAAAGCTCCTTTACACCTTATAGACTCTACAAATATGTTGCAATTTTAAACCAATTTCTTCAACTAAAATTCAGGACATTGCCTGCTATCACTGAATGTTTCTGAACCTGGTATTTTGTTTGAATGAAATAGAAAGTGTTGACAAAAAAAACCCCAAAACAACAACGTTTTGTCATTTTGTCTTGTTAAAATCTCCTGGACCTTTTTTGGTTATTTTTTTGAAGTTCCATTGAAAGGAACTTTATATTTTTTTAAATTGAGTTTTTGCACACAGTTTCTAGCTGAAGTGTACATTGAGTTTAGGGCTAGTCAAAACAGTGGGAAATGTACATTAAATTGAAAATTGGATTAATAAAGTGGCAATTTATATAGCCTTTGAGGGAGCTGTTTTAAAAGGCAGGGTTTTTTTTATACATAAACCTTTTTTTCTTGTATTTATAATAAGTAGATTAAAAATAATTAGGGCTTTTTTTGTTACCTTTTTTTGTATTAAAATCAGATCTTGGAGCCCAATGTATGATCCAAAATACTTCTGCCTGCACCAGATAGCAGCTTGCTTATGCTCTTGGGAATTAATCTGGGGAAGTGGCAGGCTAGCTTAAGTCTTTTTATGAAACAGGCATGAATTTGAGTTTTTTCAAGTATAGCACCAGCTTTGGTTTAGTTGTTGCTTTGTAGGTAAGTTTGAAATCTGTTTGAAGCTGATGAGCTCATATTTGTCACATCTTTAATGTTTGGCTTTTGTATCTTCTGCAGTTTCTCTTTAGCACTCAGCTAAAAGTAACTCTTTTTCTTAGCACTAGAAGAGGGGTTTAACATGGAAGCAACAGTGAAGCCAGTCAAGGCTTTCTAATCTGAAATTTCAAGCGTGGACTAGCACAGCCACTTGAAATTTGTAGTAGGTCTTTCCCTTTGTGATTTGAAGAAGTGGTGAAGAGAATAAGTTAAAATATTTTCAAGGCAATCACTTGTATTAGTGGTGAGAAAGGCATAATATGAAGGCTATCCAGTTTAAATTATTTAGGGCTTTTTTTTTTTCCATTTGTCAAGGTGGTGTGTTTTTGTGTTTGTTTTTTTTAACTTAGCAATTTTAAGACAATTTCCCCCCTTCTGTTAGACTCCAGAGTGCAGTTGACTTACAACCTGAACATGACAAACCTTCTGTGCTTAACTATGAAATATGAGGTAAACTTGTGCTGTAATAATTCGGGTTTTGGCTTTGTTTTTCCTCCAAACAGGAAGGAGATGATTATGAAGTCGTTCCTGACAGCAAATTTTGTGTATCTAGAACTGCCTATAAAGACAATTCTTCTGTCTACCACATCAATGGGAAGAAAACAACATTCAAAGATGTTGGCGGTCTTCTTCGAAGCCATGGAATTGATCTGGATCATAACAGATTCTTAATTTTGCAGGTTGGTGGATGACTAAACCCAAATTTAAGTCAAGCTTTTTTTCCAGTTTTTATAGCTATAAAAAATGTCACCTAGGTTTTTCAGCCCTGGTTTTGAGGCCTTAAAGTACTCTAGCAGCACATCATGGTTTGCATGATCTTGCAAAGATGCGAATCATTATTTGCTGCTTTAGCAATTTAAGGAAGAGAAGTAGTTGACGATAACTAAGAGAAATTTTTCTGTCTTCCTGATGTGTGGATGAACAGAAGAGCTGTCATACTTGTTCCGCCCTAGCAGCACGTAAATATTGGTGTAGTAAAATAAACCTTAAACCCCAATATTATTGTGCTGCTTAAGCGTGGCAGAGATCCATCATCTTTTATACTTGAGATAAAAATGCATCAATATTAACTGAAACTTCAGTGGTTCTCCTTGGAGGTTAACTTTATTTATGCTCTCATATGTAGATGTGGTTTTACTGGAGGGGTATGTATATAAAAAAAAATGAACTGCATAAAGATGGGGTGCAAGAAACACATGGAGTGTACTTTTTGTTTGCACCGTGGAGAACTCAGGAGGAGGGCAGGTTTTTAGATGATTCAAGCTATGGTTTTAAAGACTACAGTTTACAACACATACTGTGAAAGTCATTATCGAAGTTGTCAATATAATGTTGCTTATATTCAAATGTCACCTTAAAATTAGAAAGCTTGCTAATTGAAAGACAGACTGAAGACAAACATGTCATTTTTTCCCCCCCTAAATTTTAAATAATAATCAGGAATTTTGCTATGTGCCAAACACTTAAAGTTTAAATTGAATTCAAGTACTTGAATTAATATTTAAATATTTCCATCATCTGAGGTACCTTTCTGCAATTCCTTGTAATTGTTTCAGCAGGTCCCAAATTTACTAAGAAGGATCATAACCTGGAAAATTAATGAATAGTAAGCCTCCCAAGGCCTGAAATTTTTCAATAAGGTTTATTTTAGGCCTGTTTCTTGTCAAAGGAGCTTCCAGTTCCCCCTCTAAAAAAATACTGAGTTCTAGCTAGGTCGCTGGGCTTGCTTCACTTCCTTCAGCCTTCTCATGCAGTCCTTTTTTACAGTTACACCCACAAAAAGAGGATATATCTGTTCTAAACTCTCCATGCCAGCTAATTATTCCCTCCAACACTTTCTTCCTGTATTTTCTGTTTTATGATGGAATGAGAGGTAGCTCCAAGAAAACAACTCTTCTACTTCTTGGTTATTTTCTATACAGCTGTTGTGAAGTATTTTAGCACCATTTCTAAAAGGGAGGGAATGCAGAGTCAAAGATTAAACGAGGTAGAAATTATGCTGCAGAGAAATCTAAAGCTTAGTGTTAGAGACCTTTTTTGCCTCTGGGAGGAGGATAAAGGGAACCTTTGGGAGCAAGTATTGCTAAGCTTTTTGAATTTTTGCTTCCCCGCTCCCCAGTCTCATCGGATTTTTTTTCTACCATTAATTATTTCCCAGGAATTTATCAGTGAGGAGATCATGCTTTGCTTTTTTTTTTTTTTTTTAAATGGGAGGTAGAATGAAAATTCAGCATAAAGCAGTGCTTCTCAATTTCTTTCTTTTTTCACTAGACTATGGGTAATGGATTAATGGCAGAGGAAACTGTGGAGATTTTCTGTCTTTGTGTACTCTGACTTTTTCTTTGCACATAAGGTTTTGTGCCTTTTTAAAGTGAAATCTACTGATTTTCATGATTCAAAGTTGAGGACTTTTCAACTGGGAAATGCAGCAGTTATTTTTTTTCCCATGTACTGACAACAGAATTTCAACCCCAAATCCTAAAAATTACAGTTAGAAATAAATGAAACCAGGTCAGAAGGCTCAGGCAGTGAGCTACAACCACAAAGATTATCCTTTTTTTTCCCCTGATGTTTTTCACATCAAGGATCTATCACAAAGATTGCTCCTTCTTTCCTTTAATATTTTTTCAAATGAAGATGTTTAAAAGTGGAGAGATTAGTAACAAGTCTGTTTAGATTTATTCTGCTCTCGTTAGAGCTAAACTAAACCAGGCTATCTAAAGTTTAACCAGGTGAAAACTAATTTTCTCATTTAAGGACAAAATCTCTGGATGGACAAAATCTCTTAATTGCCTGTGTCAATAGGGTGTAATTAAAATATTTCCCTTGTACTACAGATTTTAAGTAAAAAACCTGTTAATTAAGGATTGTCAAACACTGGGTTTGACGTGACAGAATATTCACTGGGTAGTACTAAAGAAGAGGTTGCAAGAAGATGTTTTGCATGCAGTGACAAATCCTTTAGGTTCTTGGTTAGACTGGATTAGATGTTTGATTTAGATGACTATGCTAGCATCTTTAGCATTGCTCATTGCTTTTTAGAAGAGTGCTTTTTTTTTTTTTTGCATCATCTCCCTGTTTCACCCCCTATTTTCCAATCTTTTTCTAACATAGCAGATTTTAGAGTCATTTAGGATAGAATTTACAAGCTTAGGCCAGGACTGGATGCTGTAAAGTTGGATAGGGCATGATAGAAGCGCTGATGCCATGCTGAAAATACTAAAGTCCAACGACTGATGACTTCTGTGAGGAGAGTTACCAAAAACACCTGTGGAGAAAGAGTATGTGAGAGCGAGTAATGTACAAGTGTTATGAGTGAGTCGTTGGGGAAGTGTTGCAAGTTCTGTGCATGAACCAGCTGACTGAAAAGCATCTTGTTTTAATATGGTTCTAATTGCCAACCTTTAAGAGGAGGAGTGATCCTTAAGTTCTAATGCTATGTATTTTATGTTCATAATCACTTGCTCGGTGCTTTTAGTATGCTAGGAATAGACAAACTGCCATAGCCTGAAACAGCCTGCAACAGGAAAAAACCCACCATGTCACTTAAAAGTATGTTGAGTGCTGTGGTAACATCTTGACGTTTTTCTCTTCCACACTTAATGCCCCAGCCACAATAATATGTGTACTTGTGAAGAGCAACTAATAAAACTGCTTAGCTGTTCTCTTGTTTGGGATGTCAGTGTACCCAATCCCAGCATGCTGGGGGTTGGAATGAACCTCTGGAGAAGATTGTCCAACCCCTTGCCAAAGCATGGGTCCATACACTGAAAATGTGTGGGTTCAGTTGTTCTGACTGGCCAGGGCAAGACTCAAGAGAGGTAAGTATGCTCAGTAGTGACTCTTCTGAGCAGCTTAGCCTTGAGGACAGAAAAAAAATCTCAACCTGGTTTGCCTGTGAAGAATGACTGAAAAACTGTTTTGAACATGGCAGGGTGGGATGAGTGGGGAACAAAGCAAACTGCCTGTGGACATCAACAGTTAATGGCCACTGAAAGTGGCTTTGCAATCTGTCAAGGTAAGAGAAGTATCATCCAGACAAACCTTTTAAAGGGAAGTGGCATTTCCTAGGTAACTCCCATTCAAAAAATTTGCAAATGAATGTTGTAAAAATAGTAATAAATGGCACAAAACTTTAAATAAACTTCTCACTAAAATACAGTATCATGGGAGCAGACTGTCAGTTGGTTTCTATTTACTTCAGGATCTAATTTCAAATTAAAACAGGTTTAAGTAAATTTTGTACTAATTACAGTAGCATTTCACTTAAATGCATTTGATAGACTTAATTAAAACCTTGTCGTGTAATTTTCAAGCAAGTATAAACAGCTACAGTGATTTATATCCATGTCTTTTTCTAACTGATTGGAGCAACATTTTGTAAGGTACTGGGTCCTGTCCTGTGGCAAGGTTGTTGCCAGAAAGGAAGTTTTAGTCAAGTTTTTCACCTGCTGTTTTGTGGGAATAATGTAGGAGTTACTTTTCCAGTGTGTTGGATAGGAAATAAGGGAGAGCAGATATTCTTCTTGCTCTGAGACAAGCCTGAAGGTCCCAATTTGCTGAACTTGGATTTCCTACTGAGGGACACCAACACCTGAGCTAGAGCAGAAGGGCTCTGCTGCCAGCACTGGTGGTGAAGAGGGGTCTGAGAGGGGTCAAGGTCAGCTGAGCTGATAGGAAGAATTTTAAAGTGTGATAACACGATTAAAACTGGATTCTTTGAAAAAATATTGCTTAGGAATAGAAGCCTCACATGGATTCATAGAGCATTTTCCTCCTATTTCACTGACTTAACGTTACACTTTCTGCTGAATATAGATCTGCTAATATATCTGTGGGGCTCCAAAAGTAATTCTCTTCCATTATCAGAAACCTTATCATTGGCTACTCATCTGATTTTAACTTTGCCAATTGCAGCACAATATTGTAGCCAGTCTTTATTAAACTTCCTGCAGAAAAGCAGAGAAATACAGAAAGAGAAGACAAGCTCATTTCTGAGGACAGTGTGTAATTAAGAGGGATCAATTAAACAGTTTAATTAGACCATACCAATAATCTGAAGTTAAACACTGTAAGTTGAGTTTGACAATAACTGACTTGGATTCCAGAGTCACTCTAGATTTGCACTCAGTTTGTATTCTTGTATGAAATACGACAATGTCCTTAAAACTTCTAAAATGAGACGTGCAAACAACCTGATAAAGGCTACTTTTAAATTGCTTCCAGAATGCAGAGTAGTCATTTTGTGCAAACAACTGAAAGTGGCCTTGTAGATTAGTGTATTTGATTTTGTTACTTCTTTGACTTCCCACTTGGGTTTGTAACATTTTCCTTGGAAGGTGGAGGGGAGATTATTTGATACTTTCTTCACTCTATGAAGTATGCCACCTGGTAAAACTGAAGGGTAGAAATAAAGTAGCACCGCAAGCAGTAAGAAATAGCAACAATTGACAAGCTGAGAGTGTTTGGCTTGTCCAGCCTGGGAAAGAGAAGGCTCCAGGGAGACCTTAAAGCAACCTTCCAGCATTTGAAGTGGGCTACTGGATTGCTGGAGAGGGCATGTAGTGACACGACATGGGGTAATGGCTTCAAACTGGAAGGAGCTGAATTTACATTAGACATGAGGAAGGAACTTCCTCAGGAGGGTGATGAGACACTGGAAGAGGTTGCCCAGAGAAGTTGTGGAGGCTGCAAGCCTGGGATTGTTCAAGGCCAGGTTGAATGGGCTCTTGATCAGCCTGGTCTAGTGGATGATGTCCCTGCTGATGATGGTGGGGGGAGGCAGGCATGAGTACAAGGTGATCTCTAAGGTCCCTTCCATCCCCAGCCAGCCTGGGGTTCTATGATCACTTGGACTGAGCAAAATTTTCTTCAACAGGACAAATGTGTATTTGCCTGTGGCTACTGTAATCCTTCACAGAACTCTGAGTCAGAGGAGAGCTGCTCAGCACTCTGGATGTGCTGGCTACAGCTGGCCTGTTTGCGTCAGGTCACTGCTTAAAGGGCAAGTTGCATTGATCACCTGTTGCACGTGAAAAAAACCTTATTGTTTGAAGTTCAGTGTGGTAGGAATGTTACTAACAACTCAAATAGCCCTTCTTGGGGGGGAACAAACATTAATGGTTAAACCATTTTAGTCTGAAATCCAGGGTGTATAAAATATAGTAATGCTGTCACAAACATCACATGACTTCATCTCATGATGCTTGACCAGTTAGATGATGTTCTGCCCACTGTGAATTTGCATATCACTTAAGTAGAATTATGTAAATCAAAAGAGAAACTTCACAGTTTGCAACTGTGAATTAAATGTAATTAGTTTTAAACTGCAATTAAGAATTTAGTAAGCAAATTAAACATACCTATTGACAAGTATGAAGAAGTTAAAAGATGGCAAATGGGAGACCTAATAGCAACCTTCCAGTACCTGCAGGAGGCCTACAAGAAGGATGCAGAGAGACTGTTGACAAAGGCCTGTAGTGACAGGACAATGGGCAGTGGCTTCAAACTAGAACAGAGCAGATTTAGACTGGATGTTAGGAACAAGTTCTGCACCATGAGGGTAGTGGAACAGCAGAACAGGTTGCTTAGGGAGGTGGTTGGGGCTCCATCCCTGGAGATGCTCAAGGTGAGGCTTGACAGGACTCTGGACAGCTTGCTCTAGTTGAGAATATCCCTGCTGAGTGCAGGGGGAGTTGGACTAGATGACCTTTGGAGGTTCCTTCTGACCCAGAAGGTTCTGTATTCTGTGAAGTGTGCTGTAGCAGGTGATTACAGCTTGGTTTTGCAGTCTAGCCTGCCGATAGCCATCAGTTTTGGGGTTCATTAAGGCTTTTTGAAGACTAAAGAAGTTTTATTAGAAACAGGTATGTTATCAATAGCATTTTATCATTGCACTGAAACTAATAAAATATTGTTTTGAATTTCATAAAAAGTCTGTGATTGCTTTCAAAATATCAAATATTACAACCCCAATCATGGTGTATAAAATTCTGGGGTAGTTTAGTATAGCCTTGAAAGAAAATTACTTGTTCTGACCATAACCTCAGCTGACAGTTTCTCTCCAAGTATGATAACACATCTGTGGAAAGACAGGAATTAGGAACTGGACAGACTCTAGTAGCTAGGCTCACTTTATTTCTTGTTGCTTGAAATGCTGGCAGCAAAAGACCTCTGAATGTCATTTTGTGTCAGTAGAAAAAAAACTATCTCTAGGTATCAGGAAGTGCGACTCCTTTAAATGATTCTAGAGAAGAGAAGGCTTCAGGGAGACCTTATCAGGCTTCCAGTACCTGAAGGGTGCTACAAGAGAGCTGGAAAGGGACTTGTCATTAGGGCTTGCAGTGCTAGGATGAGAGGGAATGGATAGAAGCTGGAAGAGGAAGGGAGATTGAGACTGGAGATCAGGAAGAAATTCTTGACAGAGTGGTGAGACTGGAACAGGTTGCCCAGGGAGGTTTGGATGCTCCCACCCAGAAGGTGTTCAAAGCCAGGTTGGATTAGTAGGCCACCTGGTTTAGTGGGAGGTGTCCTTGCCCATGGTAGGAGGTTGGAACTAAATCTTTAAGGTCCTTTCCAACCCAAACCATTCTGTGATGCATCCACAAATATTGAACCTTAAGGAAACCTCTTACAAGAGGAAAATATCCAGGAGATATGCTTCCTCTGTTGTTGGAAGTGAGATTCTGCTCTTCCCCATCACCTTGAGATGGACACAATGTGAATAAACCCAACAGCTTGTCTAAAGGATTTGCATACTTCACCAGTACCAGTAAAGGATGGGAGTTTTGAGCCTGGTTTTAATTGATAAACCACATTGAGGTTCTGTAAAAGGGTTCAGAAGTTTTCATGTGTTCTACTTAACTGTTGTTGCAGCTGGAAGGTAAAACTGTCCTGCTCTCTAAGGCAGTGCTTTGCTGAGTTTCTCATGCAGGTGTAGAACACAGGTTTACTGAATCTGTAGTATTGTATCTAAACTATTTTTTTTTTTCTCATGAGCAAAACTCAATGTAAACTGAAATTCAGTTTGTTACATTGCTCCTTTTCCGAATTTGACTGGTGTTGGAGAGCTCTGCTACCAAACAACCCTCCCAAAAAGTAAACCACAATAACTGCAACAGAAAATTCCCCTCCAAAACCACCCAGCCTACTGAGTTGTCCTCCCAGTGTGCTGTACATTTCCATCTACTGGATTCCAAGCAACAAAATTCCCTTGTTATAATATGTTTGAGCATGTCTGTGCTTTAGTGTGCTTCAAAGTGTTCATAATGAGTGGAGGTTAGCACTCAGAAGTTAGTGCAGTTTGCTAGATTGTGTAGGATCATATTAGTCTATCCCATTCTATTTTAAACCTTCATGATTGAGACAGAAGAAGTTGAAAACCCCAAATATTGGGAAAAAAAATACCTACTTTCTGGCATAGTTACTCTGTGGAACACTTAGGAAGTAGATCATGGGTTTGAAGTGGCACAGGGAAGATTTAGACTGGATGTTAGGAGGAGGTTCTTTCCAGTGAGGGTGGTGAGGCACTGGAACAGGTCGCCCAGGGAGGTTGTGGATGCTCCCTCCCTGGAGGTGTTCAAGGCCAGGTTGGAGGAGGCCTTGAGTAACCTGTACTAGTGGGAGGTGTCCCTGCCCATGGCAGGGGCTTGGAACTAAATGATCCTTGAGGTCCCTTCCAACCCAAACCGTTCTATGATCACCTCTGGAGATAACCACATCCAAGGCAGGGTCACACAAGAACATGTCCAGATGGGTTTTAAATGTATCTAGAGATGGAGGCTCCACCACCTCTCTGGGCAGCCTGCTCCAGCACTCTGCCTCCCTTAAATCCAAGAACTTCCTCCTTATATTTAGATGAGTTCTTTGGATGTTCAGGTTTGTGCCTGTTACGCCTTGCCCTCTCTCTGGGCACCATGGAAAAAGCTGTATTAAGGGTTCAGTTGATGACAAAACCTGTCTTGAGGGACACTGTTCCTTTTTCCCACCTTTCTGGGGGTGAAAAGCAGCAGTAATTGCTAAGCAGCGATCTCTGTAGGTTCTCCAGAAGCAACTGAGCATAATGCAGGAAGGTTTTCACAACCAAGGCAGTGTTTGTTTCTTCATGAATGGTGGTAAGGTTGCTCTCAGCAATATTTCAGTGTCACAGGCTTTTTGCTAGCCTTCTCTTATTCCATACCAGAGTTTTACAATGTAATCTAACAACTCTGTTCTGAGACTCCCTAATTCCAGCTCTCACACAGCCTGAACTGGTGTCCACAGCACCGATAACAACCATGGGTTTATCAGAGTTTGAGGCTGGAGACTGGGCGTGCTGTGATTCCATTCAGAGTTAGCTTTGGACCTGGTGCTTCGCTCCTCAGACCTCAGTCAGATTCATAGCTTCACAGATCAATTTGGCTTGGAAGGGATCTGCAAGATCCAATCCCAGTCTCATCCCTGCCATAGACAGGGATGCCTTCTACTCGACCAGATTGCTCAAGGCCTCATCCAACCTGGCCTTGAACACCTCCAGGGAGAAGGCATCCACAACCTTCCTGGGCAACCTATTGGAGTGTCTCTCTACCCTCATAATGAAGATCTTCCTAATCTCCAGTCTAATTCTCCACTCAAAGGAAGGTGGCTGGGACAGGGTGCAACTGAGAAACTCTGTGTTACCAAGAGCAAGAGAGAGCAGGTACCTACAGAAGGGAAAAGTAGCGTCCTGTTTTAGGTGAGAGTTGCAGAAAGGCAGCTTAACAAGTAGGTAAAAATTTTTCCTTTCTCAAGCACTTCGATAACCCCATTTAAAATGCAATTCTAGATGCATAGGATAAACTCCAGATTAAAAGCTTGCTGTTCTGAGAGAATTGGCTGGTTTAGGAAATAATTGTGTGATTTCAGAGAATAGAATGCAAAGAAATGAGATGATAGAGAGTTTAGGATTTTGTGGTCCCACCTTGTGAGAACTACACGGGAGGTGAAATTCTTGCCCTTCACAAATACCTTCTAATGAGGTTTTCAGTCTCACTTGTGAGTCCAGAAGAACGTGTCTGCAAGCTAGAGACTGCAATTTGGTGATCCCTGCCTGTAGCAGATGTTTTAAACACGGCGTTCCTAAAATTCCTCTAGGGTGCAGGTAGAACTAGCACAAAGCACACAGAGCTTTGCCTTGGTACCCTCATAACATCAAAGCAGTAACAGAATGTGCTGATGGTGTTGCTCATTCTGCTGATCCGTTGGACATCTTCAGGGGCACTGCATGGGCTTGGAGACAGCAGGAAGGACAAGTGCAGGCTCTGCTGGCTGGTTTGTTGGGTGCTGCTGCTTTACCTCGTGCTTATACTGATCCTCCTCGCCTGAGCTGTCCATTTCAAATGGTTAATTTTATTATGAGCCATTCCAACGCTGAGTTTAGAATGCTTTTGCAACTCTTGCTTTAACTTTTTGCTCTTTACTAGAAATTTTAAGAGTAGAAAATGTCTTAAACATCACAACACTGAAACAATTCACCGCAAGTGTTGAGCTTGAGAAGAAAGGAGGAATCTCCAGCTTCCAAATTCTGTGAAGTGATTCCTTTTTTCTCATTATTTGCCACAGCAATCAGTTAACCTTATTGCTTAGAAAAGTCTCCCTGATAAACTTGTTTTCTAGTAACTAAGTTGAGGTGTTCTGTAGAAACTGTTCTCTAGATGTATGTTCATACAGAGAATGGGCTGGGTTGGAAGGGACCTTCAAGATCATCCTGCTCCAAACCCCTGCCATGGGCAGTGACACCTTCTACCAGTCCAGGTTGCTCAAGGCCTCATAGAATCATAGAATGGTGAGGTTGGAAATCCCACTAGCACAGGTCACTCAAGGCCTCCTCCAACCTGGTCCTGAACACCTCCAGGGAGGGAGCAGCCACAACCTCCCTGGGCAACCTGTGCCAGTGTCTCACCACCCTCACTGCAAACAACTTCCTCCTAACATCCAGTTTTAGTCTCCTCTCTGCCAGTTTAAACACATTGCCCCTTGTCCTGCTATTGCAAGACCTTGTCAGTAGTCCCTCCCCAGCCTTCCTCTAGCCCCCTTCAGATACTGGAAGCCTTCTCTTCTCCAGGCTGCAGAGCCCCAACTCTCTCAGCCTGTCCTCACAGCAGAACTGCTGCAGCCCTCTCAGCGTCTTGGTGGCCTCCTCTGGACTGGCTCCAACACTTCCATGTCCTTTCTGTGCTGGGGGCTCCAGAACTGCACCCAGGACTGCAGGTGGGGTCTGAGGAGAGCAGAGCCAAGGGGCACAATCCCCTCCCTTGCCCTGCTGCCCACACTGCTCTTGCTGCAGCCCAGCACACAGTTGCTGTCTGGGCTGCACTCACTGCAGCCTGGTCTTGAACACCTCTGGGATGGAGACATCCACAGCCTTCCTGGGCATCCTGTTCCACTGTCAGCATTTGAGTTGGCTGTTGTTAGTCCGCTGCCAGCACCCCAGACTGATGTAGAAGACTTCACACACAATGCAGAGGCAGACTGGGTTCAGAGGCTTCCCCAGTCACTTAGAGGATGTTTGATGCTTTTTCCTAGGGTCATGTTTTATTTGTTAGCTGTCTGCCAGCGTCACCAGCATCTTGGTGTTGACATCCATTAACTACATAGAGAATACAGTTGGACATTGCTCCATTTCCTCTCATGAATTACTGTCTGGGAACTAGAGGAAAGGAACTGAGGCAAATAATTAAAGAGGTTTCCTGGTGGTCTGTCCTGAGACTGTAAATGTAGGTGTGACAGTTACGGTGAGCGTGCCCAAGCGTGTTTTCTTTGCAACAAATGTCTGCCTGCTGCCTTCTTGGTTGCACTTTCAAAAATGCTGTCTGTTTTGAAAGAGCTTTTACTAGGAAAAAATGGAGCAAGGATAGGTTTTGTTTGGGTTTTATTTTAACACAACTCAAACAATGGGTCAAGGAAGAAGAACAGTTCAGAAGTTGGGAACAGATCAGTTGAGTTACCTTGGTTCTAACAGAATGCAGACTTTTAAGATCCAGGTTTTCCCCTGTTAATCATTATCACGCCTAATTGCAAGAAGAGCAGGTTCAACCTTTTTCTCGGTCTCCTTCATCAATTGCAATAGCTGGAAACTTGTTTGTTTCTTAATATGTTAACTGTAGGAGTGGGCTAAACAGGTATCTTCATGTATTAAACTTGTTACACAATATTATTCCTCCTCTTACCCAGTTACTGCTTCTAAATGTCTTCATTTTTAATTTGGTATGGATCCAAGCATTTAAGTGCTCATCTCAGATGGGATGAAGAATGTGTACTTCTAAAGTTGTTTGCCTGTGGTGAAGACATAATTCTGTACTTACTGCCTAACCACAGCATAGAATCGTAGAATGGGAAGGTTGGAAGGGACCTCAAGGATCATCCAGTTCCAACCCCCTGCCATAGGCAGGGACACCTCCCACTAGTACAGGGCACTCAAGGCCTCATCTCAACCTGGCCTTGAACACCTCCAGGGAGGTTGTGGAGCACAGAATCACCCAACGTGATCAAAGATTACATTGGGTGATTCTGTGCTCCACAACCTACCTGGGCAACCTGTGCCAGTGTCTCACCACCCTCACCGCAAAAAACTTCCTCCTAACATCCAGCTTAAATCTCTCTGCCACTTTAGGTATGCAGACAAGCAAACCCCTGGTTTCATCACTTATGAGCTTGCAGAATGAGATACAACTGGATTAAATGTAGTTACTTACTATATTGTTATGCATGTTGTAGCTAAATTTCATGACGTGGGTGAGCTGTGGAGAACCTTCACAACTACATTTTCAATTTTATTAGATGATTGTGACTCAAAGGTGGTTAATTATACTGAGCCACATTGTTTGCAAAGCTGACTTGTTTCCTCTCCTGTCCATAATCCCTCTGCTTGTGGTAAATCATAGAATGACAGAATCCTTCTGGTTGGCAAAGATCTTGAAGATCATGATCCAACTCTAAATGCAGGCAGCAGCACCTAACTTGAGAGAGAAGCAGATAGAGTAGACAATTCTTAGATGTAGTGCTCAGCAAACACTAGAGCATGAATTAATGAGATGAATTAAAGATTTTCTGTGATTATTTTTCTTCTTGAATGTAAACAGAGGAAGTGCAGGAAGAAACAAAATAGAGCCTAGACAATCCCCCAGACGTTTAGGAGGGGACATAGTTTCCTACCTTGAACAATGTCTGGCTGAGAGGTGATTTCAGATGTGTACCTGGAAGTGTGTGTGATACAACTGCATTTAGGAAACTTATTGTGCAGGGGGTTGAGGTGTTCAAGCAGCCTGTGGGCCTGGCACTTAGGGACATGGTTTGGTGTTGACCCTTCAGTGCTAGGTCAAAGGTTGGACTGGATGAGCTCGGAGGTCTCTTCCAACCAGATGTTTTCTGTGAGATGCATAAGGAACAAAATTAAGAGCTGGGTTGGGTTTTGTTCCGTCTTCTCAAACCTGGCATCAGACTAAGAACAGTGATTAGCAGAATATCCAAGCTTAGATGCATTTAACATTGAGAATTTGAGCTTGAACCTCCCCACTCTGCCTCTCTCTTTCACTCTGACAAAGGAATCATGTGCAAGAAAGGCTTATCTTAATTCTTTTTTTTTCAAAGCTCATATTTTGCAACACTTTGCATTTTCCCAGAACTCAGCCAAGTGGTGTTTACTCAGTGGAAAGAAAAGAGAGGGCCACTAGGTGTCATTGTACACCACGTGGAACAAAATCACTGTGGAAAAAAGCTCCAGTGACTTCAGTCAGGAGAACCTCAGCCTCCAGTTTCTTAGTGGGTTACAGCTCTGGTTTGCTGCAGTGTTTGCCTACAAATCCTGCCCTTGTCTGGCTTCTGTGACTATCCTTTCTGGTTCTCCAGCAGGCTCATTAATCACCCTCCTTGTATGTTCTTGGAAGTCCTTCCTCATGCTCGGCTGTCAGCTCAAGCTCAGCAAGCAGCCAACTAAATTCTTAACTCTGTTTTCACTTCGGATATAGGCTGAGACCTTTTTTCACATACATAGTATTTTCCTGTGGATTTTAAATCTTGTCAGTTCTAAAACTAAATTAAAACCTAATGCAGTTCATTTCATGCATTTGAAAATCAATCCCAAAGGCCAGTCCTGGTACTCTGCACTACTGGCTCTTTGGTTTACAAAGAAGCTGTCTCATCATGTGCCAGCTATCCAGAGTTTTGAAGAATAAATACACAATCCCAGAATATTAGGGGTTGTAAGAGACCTTCAAAGATCATCCAGTTCAACTTCCCCTGCCAGAGCAGGATCACCCAGGGCAGGGCACATAGGAACATATCCAGGTGGGTTTTGAATGTCTCTAGAGATGGAAACTCCACAATCTCTCTGGATAGCCTGCTCCAGCACCCTCACAATGAAAAACTTTTCCCTTTTGTTCCTCTGGCACCTTCTCTGCTCCAGCTGGCACCCATTGCCCCTTGTCCTGTCATTGGACATCCCTGAGCAGAGCCTGACACTGCTCTTCACATCTGTCAGCAGCAATGAGGGCAGCCCTCAGGCTCCTCTGCTCCAAGCCCCAGCTCCCTCAGCCTATCCTCACAAGGAGATGTTCCACTGCCTGCAGCAGCTTTGTGGCTCTGGCCTGGACTCTTTCAAGCAGTTCCCCGAGGTACTTCTTAAGCTTAGGGGCCCAGAACTGGACACAATATTCCAGCTGTGGCCTCAGCAGGGCAGAGCAGAGGGGCAGCAGAACCTCTCTGGACCTACTACCCACATAGTGCACCCTAGAACAGCATTTGGCTTCTTGGCCACAAGGGCACATTGCTGGTGCATGGGCACCCTTCTGTCCACCAGGACCCCCAGGTACCCTTCCCTATGCTGCTGTCCAGCAGGTCAGTCCCCAGCTTATACTGGTCCACGGGGTGGTTCTTTCCCATATGCTATGTTGTGTTTCATTAAATTTCACCTTACCCAGCTCCTCAGCCTGCCCAGGTCTGGCTGAGTGGCAGCAGGGGTGCTAGCTACTCCTCCCAGTTGGGTGTCACCAGCAGACTTGCTGGTGACTTGCTGGTGGTGTTCTTTGTACCCTCATCTGGGTCTTTGAATAGTCCTGGTCCCAGCACCACCCCCTGAGTGGCTCCACCAGAATACAGGCCTCCAGCTGGACTGTCTCCCTGACCACAACTCCCAGTGCTCCACGCTGTAGTGCGTCTGTTCTATTGGGTGTCTCTGTGGCCACCTCGTTTACAAAACACAGTCTGTATTTTGGAGCATTGTCCTGCTCTGCCCTGAACATCCAATGTTGATAGCAGCTGTTTGGGTTGGCTAATGAATGGCGTTGGGAAGATAAACACTCCATGGCAGTTGTATCAGCTTAAGCTTCCCCGATTCCAATTTTAAAACAAAAAATGCTATTACTCAGCTTAATAATTTCATGCTGTACCTAAAGGAAAATTTAATGAAGGAAGCTTAACACTTAAAGGATTTGTCTTTCTCCAACAAGGAAGGCTCAGCTGTGTGATTGCCCATCCAGTTCATCTCTCAGATCTGATTTTGTGGACCTTCTCTTTTCTAGAGTGAACTCACCAGGGCTTTTAAGCTATCTTAAGACCATTGGGTGCTACCTGACCTAGAGAGAATGCTTTCTTCTCTTTTCAGGTTGGGGAAATACGCTTTGGAACCTTCAGCCATGTGAAGCAATGCTCAGCCCTAAACGTTGGCTTCCAGAGAGACCTTGTTCTTCACGCTCATCACCACCACACGCTCAGGGGAGGAAATCTGTATTGATCTTGCTCTTTGTTTTCCCTTTTCATTTTCTCTGACAGGTCAGTTCTGAGCAGTGCATTGTTCTGTTCTTTTATAGCATTGGACTGTGGTCACACACCTGCGTTCCAACCACGGATGTGTCTTTTCAGAATCCTGACTCTTTTCCCTCAGGAAAAAAAAAATAATAAGAAAAGCAAACCTCAAACTTTTCTTTTCCAAGGGAGAAGTTGAACAAATCTCACTGATGAAACCAAAAGGCCAGACCGAACATGATGAAGGCATGCTGGAGTATTTAGAAGACTTGATAGGATCTGCACGACTCAAGGAGCCCATTCAGGCTCTTTGTCGCAGGGTTGAGCTTCTAAACGAGAAGAGAGGAGAAATGGTGAGTTGGGAAGCTTGCAAGGGTTTGTTACTGGATTGGTCAGCAGCACAAGCTCGAGACTTGGTTAACGTTTGGCACTCCTGCAAGAGCAGTGCAGAGGATTTTGGGGTTCTCAAGGCCTGGTTAACGTTTGGCACTCCTGCAAGAGCAGTGCAGAGGATTTTGGGGTTCTCAAGGCTTGGTTAACGTTTGGCACTCCTGCAAGAGCAGTGCAGAGGATTTTGGGGTTCTCAAGGCCTGGTTAACGTTTGGCATTCCTCTGCAAGAGCAGTGCAGAGGATTTTGGGGTTCTCTGTTGCATCTGTTGTTCATTCTAAACCAAACAGGCTGTGAACATCAATTGTCCCTCTTTAGACACATTGCTGTTGACTTTCCATTCCCAAAGGTTGGCCTGCATGAGTTGGAACATGGATTCTACCTGTGTTTTGGTGGTATCTACATGTATTAAATGCCTGCTGAGAGAAACTAGAGAAAGAGAAGGTCCTTATCTGAATGTGTCCAAGATAGGGCGTTTTATCTGCCTGACTCCTGCTGCTGAACAGCACCTAGGAGAATCAGAGTCATAGAATCATTTTGGTTGAAAGAGACTTGAAGACCATCCAGTCCAACCATTAACCCAGCACAGCCAGGTCACCTCTAAAACGTGTCCCTCGGCACCACAGCTACATGGCTTTAAAACCCTTGCTAAGATGAGGACTCCACCACTCCCCTGGGCAGCCTGGTCCAGACCTTGCCAGCCCTTCTGGGGAAGAAACTGTTCCTCATGTCCAACCTAAACCTTCTCTGGGGCAGTGATCTCATTTCCTTTTGTTCCTGTCCCTTCATGATGAGAAGGAGCAGGAAAAGCTGTCATATGCTGAGGAGAGAAGAGTGAAGCAGAGCACTGGTGAGGCGATGGATGCTCTCACAGCTATACGAGGAGACTTGAAGCCTTCTGGGCTGAAGGTGCCCATTGCTGGCTCTCGTCCAGCTTCTCCTCCACCAGCACCCCCAAGTCCTTTTCCTTGGGGCTGCTTTCTGTCCCCTCCTCCTGCAGCCTGTATTGACAGTGAGGATTGTTCCTGCCCAGGTGCAGAACCCTGCACTCGCTCTGTTGAAGCTCATGAGGCTTAACTGGGCCCAGCTCTCCAGCTTGTCCAAGTCCTTCTGGATGGCATCCTATTCCTCTACCATGCTGATAGTGCCAGTCAGCTTGGTGTTATCTGTAAACATGCTGATGGTGCCCTCAATCTCACTGTATATAGCACTGGTTAAAAATACAGACCTCTGAGGGATGCCGCTTGTCACCCATCTCCGTTGGGATTCTGAGCCATTAACCACTCCCCTCTGGATGCAACCATCCAGCCAATTGCTTATCCACTGAACAGTCCACCCATCAACATCCCAACCATTTTTGTCTAGTTAAACAGAGTGAAAATGGTGGAGAAAGAAAAGGATGCCTTGGAAGCAGAAAAGAATAATGCTGTGGAGTTTCTGCGTGTGGAAAACAAACTGTTTCAGGAGAAGAATCGTGTCTGCCAATACCACATGTGAGTAACTCTGCAGTTTTGGGTTGCCTTTGCTGTGGAGTGATGAGGATGAACTCTGCTTCCATGACTCATTAGAAATACTGTGCATTTCTTAACAGCCTTACTGGTCCTTTAAAATTCATTGGTTTCTGTTACTGGTTTTCATTTCAAATTGCCACAGAATGGCTCAGATTGGAAGGGAGCTCAGAGCTCATCAGCTCCTACCTCGCCACCTTGCCCAGGCACACCTGTCAACTAGACTCAGCTGCTCAGGGCCTCATCCACCCTGGCCCTGAAAACTTCCAGGCAGGAGGCATGCACAGCCTCCCTAGGCAGCCTGTGCCAGAGTCTCACCACCCTCCTACTGAAGAACTTCTTCCTCAGCTCCACTCTAATCCTGCCCTGCCTCAGCTTCAAACCATTCCTCCATGTCCTGTCTCTAGATACACTCAGGAGAAGTCCCTCTGCAGCCTTCCTGAAGGATCCTTTCAGGAACTGGAAATGCAGCTCTGAGGTCCCCCTGGAATCTTCCAGGCTGAACCACCTCAGCTCCCTCAGCCTGTGCTCATAGCAGATAATAATCACTTGATTACACTTAAGATTGAAAACCTGTGTTCACTATGGTGTTTGCTTTAGGGGAAAAGTGGAGATTGAAGGTTTATGTTTTTGGTTTTATTTTCTAGGTATGACCTAAAGAAACAAATAAAAAATTTGGAAATGGAAAAAGAAAAAATTAATGAAGAAACTAAAGATATTAATGAGAAAAGCAGTAAACTTGCTGATGAGTTGAAAATCAAGACTAAAGCTTTGAAAGATGTTGAAAAGTAAGTATTGTCTGTATGAAATTGTAAGCTTTGAGTGCTGTGTGTTAGGTGCTGCATGTGAGGGGTTCAGAAAAAGCTGTGGTAGATGTCTTGTGAGAGGAGGAACACCTGAGGAAGCAGAATATGCAAGGATTTCATGGGAAGGTGATCAAAGGGTGCATAACTGAGTTCTTCAGTTGTTCTTTCACCAAATACTTCCATTAGCTAATGAGCAGAGTCATTTATGATACATCTAGACATTGGCTGGCATGGATTAATGATCTTTTGCACAAAAATAAACACTAAAATAACTGATAGGTTTGATTTGGTTCTGTGGCTTGCTTCTCTTGGAGAAATGTGAGCAAGAGTCATAATGACAGTAAGAAAATGTCAGCTTCTGATGGATTTTAAAGCACCTGCTTTATATTACTGTACAAAAGGTCATGAGATTGTCTCAGGCTTTAAGGCCCAACCACAATGCCCAGACATACGATTATTGGGTATTTCTCTCTGGTTTTCTTATGAATCTATTATGCATAAATTTGTGCTTCCCCAAAATTGATTTGTCTGGCTGCTAAACTCCACTCTAGCTACAAAATTCTCCTTTTAATTTTCTGAGATCACAGAGGAGTTATTTGTGAGAGATCACAGAATCCTAGAATGACTCAAATTGGAAGTGATACTCAGAGCTCATCTGCTCCAACCTCCCCTCCATGCCCAGGGACACCTCTCAGCCACACTCAGCTGCTCAAGGCCTCAGCCAGCCTGGCCCTGGACACCTCCAGCAAGGAGGCAGCCACAGCCTCCCTGGGCAGCCTGTGCCACACTCTCAGCACCCTCACACTCAACAACTTCTTCCTCAGCTCCACTCTAACCCTGCTCTGCCTCAGCTCCAAACCATTCCCCCTTGGCCTGGCTCAGACCCCCTCAGCAAAAGTCTCTCTGCAGCCTTCCTGCAGGCTCCCTTCAGGCACTGGCAGCAGCTCTGAGCTCCCCCTGGAGCCTTCTCCTCTGCAGGCTGCACCCCCCCAGCTCCCTCAGCCTGTGCTCACAGCAGAGCTGCTCCAGCCCTGCCAGCATCTTTGTGGCCTCCTCTGGCCTCTCTCCAGCAGCTCTGTGTCCTTCTGCTGCTGGGGACAGCAGAGCTGGAGGCAGGACTGGAGGTGAGGTCTGAGCAGAGCAGAGCCCAGGGGCACAATCCCCTCTCTTGCCCTGCTGCCCACACTGCTCTAGATGCAGCCTATGGTATCATTTGCATTCTGAGCTGCAACAGCTTCTACCAAAGAAAAAAGAACCCATTTCTGGAAATGTCTTCCATATTGCTGTATTAGTTGATCTTTTTCTGATGAAACATCACTTTCCTGGGGAAAGTACTGTGAATACAGTAAGCATTGAATGTTGTTTTTCCACCAAAACTAAGAAGTGTTGGTTTACATTCTCTATGTTTGCTTATTAAACTAAGCTCTACTGACTTTTCTTTTTATAAGCTGTGGAATAAATTTGTCT
>VWZE01013329.1:87936-118342 GCA_013396675.1 Eubucco bourcierii
ATTTTTTTTTTTTTTTTTAAGCAGATTTTTGATGTCATTGAAATGAGATGGGGATTGTTTACAAATCACTTGTTGAAGCAGTGCATTATTCTCTCTCACATCTTACTATGGGAGACTGTGGCCAGCAGTACCAGGCTGTTTTCTGCCTGAAGGCAAAGCCAGAAACTTTCCTGTTGCTTTCCAGTTGTGCCGAGAGCTCTTGTGGCTTGCAGAGCATCTTTTTATCCTGTCTGTTGAGATCACAAGAGTGCTGAGTGTTCTCACAGCTGGTACCTTTTAAAAACCTTTTGCTTTTTCCATTTCCTCAGTTAAGTTAGCTAATATAATGGCTATATTTTACCAAGTTGGTTGCTACCAGCTGTTCTAGATCTTAAATCACTCTTTGGCTCAAGAGTGGCCTTCTGGAAGTAGGTATTTAACAATTAAGTCTTATTGTCATTTAAAGACTTGACTTAGGCATGAGGCTGTATTTGTTACTGCTGTGTCTTGCTTCCCTCTGGGTGGGTTTAGAAACAAACCTTTCCATAAACTCCTGTGGACCCACTTCAGCTTAGGTTCCTTTTACGTCCACACAGCACTTGAAAAGAGGGTTTAAAATAAAGCAAAACTGGTTTGGTTTAGTGGGGGAGGAAGTTAAACCTTTTCCTTGTGTAGGTAGAAGAACTGAAAGCTGTACCTTGCGTTAGTGAAAAAAACATCAGCGAAGCAAAGGCTAAGAAAGAGCTTCTGGAGAAGAACAAAGAGAAAGAAGAAGAAAAACTGAAGCAGGTTTTGAATAACCTTAAGGAAGAAACCCGAGAGATTCAGGAAGAAAAAGAGGTTTGGACTGTTCTCCTTTAGCACACAGACTCTTATTAACTGATCTATAGCTGATACACTTGGGAATGAAGCCATCGCAGGAGAGCTGCGATATTTTATGTGACAAGAGAAGTTTCCTATGTTGGTTTAGGGGGAAAATTGATTCTGAATTTATCACCAGAGCTCAATCAATCTCAGTAAGTTGCCTGCTCTTTATAGTGCCATCTGTGTGTTACATAAATCTACACTCCCATTAATTGAGCACACTCTGATATTTTTTTTTCCCATCAAAATATTTAAACCAATGTGTTGCTTAAATACATAAACAGATTCTGAAGTGCTGTGTTCTGAGCCCTCCACACAGCTGTGATCTGACTTGGGATCCCTGGATAGCTACTCTAAGGACACCTGGTTAGTGCTGTCAGCTGTGCAGTCACTAATTACCCTGTGCATTTGGATGATTCTTTTCTGGCCTTCAAGACTTGGTTTCTCCAACTGCTCTGTAAGTTAGCATTTCGTGTAGGGCAACTCTCAACTTCAAGTTGAGAAAGCAGTTCAAAGCTTGCATGGATTGTCTTAGCAATGCTGAACAGTATCTAAAGGGCAGGAGGCAAGAGGATGGGGCCAGACTCTTGTCAGTAGTGCTCAGGGGGTATCAGTGGTGCCCTGTGACAGGACAAGGGGCAGAGGACACAATCTGGAAGGTTTCAGTTCAGGAGGTTCCACCTGAACAGGATGAGAAAATTTTCTGCTCTGAGGGTGCTGGAGTCCTAGAGCAGGCTGCCCCAGAGAGGTTGTGGGGTCTCCTTGCCTGGAGAGATCCCAAACCCTCCTGGCCATTGTGATTGTGGGCACCCCTGCTTTAGCAAAGGTGTTGGACTGGATGATCTCCAGAGGTCCCTTCCAACCCCACCATGCTGGGATTCTGTGAGATGTCCTGTGATCATTTCCTGATGCTCTGTTAATTGTGAGGGAAGGCTGCTGTCATTTCCAGACAGAATATGGTCACAGATTAAGGAGCATTTGTCCTTCGAGGGAAGTGTCTTCTACTGACAGGAGAGCCACTAAAAGAACGTGCCCTTTCCTTCCCTGCCCTGCAGCCTGATGCTGTAACAAGTGCCACAGCTGTCTTGCTTTTAAGCTGGAACATTGTCCACTTTGCAGGGCAAAGAGGAAGAGCTGATGGAGCTCAGCAAAGCAGTGAATGAAGCTCGGGCAAAGATGGACGTTGCCCAGTCGGAGCTCGATATCTACCTCAGCCATTACAACACTGCTGTGTCCAACCTCAACGAGGCAAAGGAGGCTCTGGCCACCACTTCAGAGACTCTAAAGGAGAGGAAAGCTGCTATCAAAGATTTCAGTATTAAGCTACCCCAAGCTGAACAGGAATTGAAGGAGGTGAGACCTGAGTTAGGTGCATCAGTTCTTTGAGTAACACCACACTGTTGCAGCACACAAACCAGTGTTCCTCTCTTTCTTTTAGCAGCAATTCTGGTTGAAATAAACGAACCTCATAGAAGTAACATTTAAAATAACACTTAAAATCCATATTGGAATGCTCAGTTAGCCAGTGGAGTCAGCATTTGGTTTCAGACTTACTTTGGGTCAACCAAATGTTAGTATGAAGCACTGAAATGAAATCCTGCATATCCCTGCAAGGGAATTAATTATCACGAGACACTGAAATGAAGGAGTGGCTGTTTCTGAGCCTTCTTTAAATCTCACTTGGGAATAATCCCAAAGGAAAAAAGCCTTTTTCTCTGCTCCTAAGCCTGGGTGACGCATTCATAAGCTGTTGCTTTTGTATGAAAGCAGCACTAACAGCCAAAGTGTATCCCAACACCAACCATTCTTCGCTTGAAGGTTTGCTGTGCCCACCTTTCAGTGCCTCGTTTTGTTGCCTACCCAGTCATGAATCTGAGACTTCTGAGCCTAAGATAATGTCTCTCTTCTAACCATTAGAAAGAAAAGGAGCTTGAGAAGCTGACCAAAGAAGAATCAGATGCCAAGAATCTTGTTCGAGAGCTGCGTCACAAGGCAGAAGAATCCAAAAGTTCTTTAGCACAAAGTCGCAGTCGAGGGAAAGTGCTGGAGGCTCTGCTTCAGCAGAAGAGAGCTGGGAAATTACCTGGGATCTATGGAAGACTGGTAAATTTGAAAAGGATCTGAAACTCTGTCTTGAACTGCATAGGAACAGGCAGGTGTTTCTGTAACTGAGAGATACAATTCCTCATTTCTCATCCGCTAGGCATCTGGAGGGCAGAGCTGCAACACTTTCTTGCTTCAAAATCTATATTTAATCATCTCTCTGTTTCCTCTCATTTTACTTTCATCCCTGTCAAATCAAAAGGAGCCCTATTGTTGTTTCAGAAGAGTAAGGACAGCTGTCTCATAGCCAGACACTGTTAGCAGCTCTTTCCAAACAGGCTTGATTTCAAGTTGGTAGCTGAGGTAGAGTTCCTCACTCCTTTTTATTCAGTACCAGCAGACAATGCATTCATATCAGTGTAAACATAAAAGTGCTCTTTCTGTAATCTGCAATTCTACCTTTTTCTTTCCCCCACCTGCTCATCCAAGGAGAAGTAGCTCAGCTTCAGGAAAATCACTTTATTTAGCATCTAGACTTATTAAACAAGGCTCAAATTCAGCCAGCAGCCAACCACTGCCTAGTACAGCTGATGTCTATTTTGTCTCACACTCTTATCACTTGCAGAGAGAGGAGTGTGAGGTTAATCTGTTCTTGGACAGCTTGGAGGTGGCTGTGTGGGCTGCAGATGCAGAAGAATGTTTCAGAGATGCATGCCCATGTCTGAGCTCAGCACAGGACAGCAGGCAGGAGGGTCTCACTCACTGGGTCCTGCCCAGCTGACTGATGGGAGAATCCCACACTTCTCATTCAATTCACAGACAGTTTCTGTCCTTTATTTTGTGATGCCAAAGCAAAACTACCGTGGAGACAGCAGCTCAGGGCTAAAAAGGTGATAAGGATCTTGAAGTATCTCTCTTGGGAAGAGAGGCAAACAGTTTTGGGGCTGTTGAGCCTGGAGAAGAGCAGCCCCAGAGGGCATCTAAGCAATGCTCAGCAAGAGCTAAAGAGGGGCAAGAGGCTGGGCCCAGGCTCTTGTCAGTGGTTCCCAGTGACAGGACAAGGGGCAATGGGCACAAACTGGAACCCAGGAGGTGGGGGTTGTTTGGAGAGGAGAAATTTGTTTGGGGTGAGGGTGCTGGAAGCCTGGAGCAGGCTACACAGAGAAGCTGTGGACTCTTCTCTGGAAAGATTCCACATGCCCCTGGGCATAGTGCTGCTGGGCAAGCTGCTGTGGGTGCCCTGCTTTAGCAGGGAGGTTGGACTGGATGATCTGCAGAGGTCCCTTCCAACCCTCACCATGCTGGGATTCAGTGAAAACATGGATGTTGAGCTAATCTCTGCACTTCTGCCTTCTCCTCAACGCTGAATCAAGGGAGACCTGGGAGCTATTGCTGAGAAGTACGATGTTGCCATCTCCTCCTCCTGCGGTGCTCTGGACCATGTGGTGGTTGATACAATCAACACTGCACAGGACTGTGTGAATTTCCTAAAGGCCAAAGGGATTGGAGTTGCCACCTTTATAGCCCTGGACAAGGTAGGTTCCTTGCCCTTAGGCAAAACTTGATGTGCACAGTGTCCATGTGTCTGAACAGGCATAGAAATGTGTTTGTGACTTCGGAATCTATTGTGCTAAACATGTCTTAATTAAAGGTAGAACTAAACTATAAAGCTTTTTAATAGGCTGCTGGTACCTTAGAATGCTCTCCCAGAAATTTGTTTTGGTAGCTTACATGGAGTCAAATAATTATAGAATCACAGACTGGTTTGGGTTAGAAGGCACCTTAAAGATCTTCCAGTTCCAACCCTTCTGCTAATGGCAGAGACACTTACTACCCAACCAGCTTACTCAAGACCTTATCCAGCCTGGCTTTCAACAATTCCAGGAGCCTACATAACTCCTCTGGACAGCCTGTTCCAGTGCCTCACCACCCTGATAGTGAAACATTTCCTCCTAATGTCTCATCTAAATCCAGCTTCTTCCAGTTTGAAGCCATCACCTCTTTTCCTATCACTCCATGCCTTTGTCAAAAGTATCTCTCTAGCTCTCCTCTTCAAACTCCTGGAAGGCTGATCTAAGGTCTCCCTGGAACCTTCTGTTGTCTGGGCTGAACAGCTTCACCTCTCTCAGCCTATTTCCATAGAAGTGCTCCATTCCTTGGATCATCTTCGTGGCCTCCTCTGGCCCAACTCTAACAAGTCCACATCAATAATACCTATCTACAGAGACTTACAAAGGTTTTTACTACCTGTGTAGGTACAATACCAGCTTGTGATGCCTTTTCTATTTTTATCTCTAGAGGTTTTTAAGGGATGACCAAACTTGATAATCCCAAGTAATGTAAAGGAGGAAAGAGAGCAGTGAGTTACCAGCAAGTCCTTACTGAGAGCATTTGCACTTAATTAAAGCAAATGCAGTTGTACTGCAAAGCCTTTTACCAGGCCTTAGAGTGATTAAAGCTCATTTATCCCGAAGAGTCACTCCTTCTGTGGATTTTTGTCATGCAGATGACTGTATGGGAAAAAAAAAGTCATCCCATCTCCACTCCAGAGAACATCCCCCGGCTCTTTGACCTGGTGCAAGTGAAGGACTCCAAGGTCCGGCTGGCTTTTTACTTCGCCCTGCGGGACACTCTGGTAGCCAAGGACCTGGGCCAAGCCACCAGGGTGGCCTTCCAAAAGGAGAAGAGATGGAGAGTGGTGACGCTGCAAGGACAAATCATCGAGCAGTCAGGTACCGCGGCGCACACCTGCGGGGAGCTTCTCAGCATCCCTGGATGATCGCCAAGCACTAGGGGCTTGCTGACTTCGTCTCCTCTCACTTTAGGGACCATGACTGGTGGTGGAGGTAAACTGTTGAAGGGCAGAATGGGTTCCTCAGTCATCACGGATATTTCAGAAGAGGAGGTTAGCACATCTACCTAATTACAGCTGGGATTTTCTCCAAGGGCCTTGTGCTTTGGCGGTTCATAGGTACTTGTGCTCTGTCCTTTTAACTCGGCAGGAGCAGCTCACCTGTGCTGCAAGGCACACAAACGGTCACTTGAAGTTCACCAAGTCAGCAGAGATTATGCTGCCCTCGGGTGCACTTGTTCACAGCCCAGCTCTCATAAAGTCCTATTCTTAACTCTAGTGAAAACTGCTGCTAGTGTTTTTTGGGTTCTGCCCTCACTGCTCCAAGTTGAGCATTTCAAGCTTCATCTAGTTCCTTAAACCAGTTCTGCACTGTGAGCTGCTGTGATGGGGATTCTTCACCATCCTTAGGCTTGCTTCTCATTTTTCACTATTCTAACAGATGTTCTCAGCTCTCTACTCTGTCCTGCTACAGCAGCAAAGTGTTTTTACTTCACTTTCTTCCTGCGTTATAGTCTAAAGCAGAGGACTGAGCCCTTGCTTGGTTTTGTGCTGGTGACACCAAGGCAAGTGATTGTCTCTCATTTTTGTGTAGGTCAAAAAAATAGAATCTGAGCTGCAGAAGGAGTCTAAGAGAGCAGGGCAGACAGAAGAAAAGAAATTGCAACTGCAAGAAGCTGTAGGTAAACTGCACCAAGATATTCGGGAAATGAGGAACAATTTGGAAAAGTACACAGCAAGTATCCAGGTGAGCAGAGTGGGGGATTGAGGCACTCTCTGGCTTCAGTGTGGGTGTGCAGGGTGGGAGAGGACTTCAGGACTCAACCTGTGCTAGAGCCCAGGATCTTTCTGAAAGTGCAGGATTCTAACAGGGTTTGTATTTTCTGTAGAATTTATCTGAACAAGAAGTTCATCTGAAAGCCCAAACGAAGGACCTTGAAGCTAAAGTGGCTGCTGCTGTTCCAGATCAAAAGAAGCAGAAGGAACTGGAAAAAAACTACAGTGTTTATAAAAAAGGTACATTCTGTGGAGAGAGGATGATAGAGAAAAGTGTAGCATTTCCTTTACTGATAGAGGAGTGAATGGCTACAGCTTTCTTCCTCGGGATGGCCACTGCAGTACTGAGTCTTAGTTTGGGATACTTTTTCCTTCTATGAAAGGGCTAAAAGGTGCCTCTAGAGAGTGAAACCCCTTCCTTTGCAATTGCTCAAGTTCATGTTTCAGTTCACCTGAAGTAAACATTCCTCTGAACGGTTTTTTGCACACGTGGTGAGAATTTCATGGCTGTATCACATGCAGGTTCATCAGGGAACTTGGGTTAGTTAGGACTGAAAATTGTTAATGTGAAGTCATGGTCATAAAGTCAAGTGAAGGTTTTTGCTGTGCTCTGAGCATAAAATGATCACCCTCTGTTCTGTTGTGGGCAAGAAATGTAAAGCAGCAGTCAGTTTCTGAAGGGAAATCACAGAATCCCAGCACAGCAAGGTCTGAAGCGACCTCTGGAGATCATCCAGTCCAATCCTCCTGCTAAAGCAGAGGCACCCATAGCAGCTTGCCCAGGATTGCAATTGTCAGGGGGTTTGGACAAGGAGACTCCACAAGCTCTCTTGGCAGCCTGCTCCTTCCCAGGAGAAAATTTTCTCCTCTTCAAGTGGGACCTCCTGGTTTCCAGCTTGTCCCCATTGCCCCTTGTCCTGTCACTGGGCACCACTGACAAGTCTGGCCCCAGCCTCTTGCCCTTCTGCTATTTACAATTTAAGCCCTTTGAGCACATGCCCATTAAATGAGTGTAAACAAAGAACTCCTTATGTCCTACCTCATGTTTAATTACTCTGTATACATTAAGTAATCCAATTAAACCTGTTGGTGGTTTGGTAATGTGAGACAGCATCAGGAAGATGCAGGTGTGAAACAAACCTGCCTGTTTTTCTCAGTCTCCAGCAGGATGTTTTGTACACTTCTCAGCATAGTGATACAGCAGAGCTCTGGATCTCTGGAATCTTGGTGTCCTGCAGCAGCTTGGAGCTGTGGGGACAGCATCATGACCTTAGCTGCATTTTGTTCCTGGACAGACTATGATTGCCTTGCTGAGAAAGCTGGGAAGGTGGAGCACGAAGTCAAACGGTTGCAGAAACTCATCATGGATATCAACAATTCCAAACTGAAGGCACAGCAAGACAAACTGGACAAGATCAACAAAGAAATAGATGAATGCGACTTGGCTGTCACTAAAGCCCAGGTGGCAATCAAGAGTGCAGAGAGGTACAGCAGATACCATCCGGGGCTGTCGTTGTATGTTCATGAGATGGGTGGTTGGGAACTGTTGGACCCTTCCATGAGTTGGGATTTGTCCAGCCAGAGGAGATGGTTTTCATCTCTTCAGGACTAGAGGAAAAGGTTGCCCAGGGAGGTTGTGTATGCCCTCTTCCTGAAGGAGTTCAGGGCCAGGTTGGATGAGGCCTTGAGCAACCTGGGATAGTGGAAGGTATCCCTGCTCATTTCAGGGGGCTTGGAACTCTAAGGTCCCTTCCAACTCAAACCATTCCATGATTCTAATTAATGCACTTTAGGGAAGCCTGAGTGAAACCTGAGCAAGGGGAGCCAGCTGGGTCTGCTGGCATCAATGCCTGCAGGACATCTGCTTGTTTTGAGTGGCCTCCATAGCTAAAACCCCCTGATCATAAGATCTTAATTTGCAGCTGCATGCTGCACGTGTGTCAAAGGGTGAAGGGAAATAAAAGGGGTTTGGTTTCCAGCAGCCAGGTTAAAAGTCACATTTCATTCTGCTGCTCTCACTAAATTGCACTGTGCCAGGGTAAAGACTCAAGGTGGCACTTAGCTGTCATGCAGTGGAGTAGTTCACCGCTGAAGGGACTAATTTTAATATGAGGCATGTCAGGAAATAAAATGGGATCTATTTTTGTATGCTAGCTTCACAATGCAGACTGAGTGCTCAGAACAAGGTGGAAAGAATAGGGGAGGTGGTTCAGTGAGGCCTGGCTGCTCTGTGCTTGAGGAAGGCAATGTTGTTCTGCTGTAATCTCAGGAGTGTGGGAGCTGATACATGGAGCTGGGGTTGTTCAGCTTGGAGAAAAGGAGCTGAGAGGAGACCTTCTGGCTCTCTGAAACTCCCTGAAAGAAGGCTGGAGCCAGGTGGGGGTTAGTTTCTTCTCCCTAGTGATAAGACGAGAGGAAATGGTTTCAAGTTGCGCCAGAGGAGGTTTGGGTTGGACATTAGAAGAAACTTCTTCCCTGAAAGGGTTCTCAAAGACTGGAACAGGCTGCCCTGGGAGGTGGTGGACTCTCCATCCCTAGAGGGGTGTCAAAGTTGTGTAGATGGGGTGCTGAGGGCCAGAGTTTAACACCAGAGTGGGCAGTACTGGGTTAATGAGTGGACTTGATGATCGCAGAATCGCAGAACGTTAGAGGTTGGAAGGGACCTCCGGAGATCGAGTTCAACCCTGCCAAAGCAGGATCCCCTAGGGTAGCCCACACAGCAATGCATCTGGGGAGGTGTTGAAAATCTCCAGAGGAGGAGACTCCACAGCCTCTCTGGGCAGCCTGCTCCAGGGCTCTGTCAGCCTCACTGTAAAGAAGTTTCTCCTTGTGTTGAGCTGAAACCTTCTGTGTTCAGGTTTGTACCTGTTGCTCCTTGTCTGATTGCTGCAGACCACCAGTCTTGGAGGTCTTCTCCAGCCTAAAGGATTCTGTGATTTTGGTACCCCTGCAGAAACTTGAAAAGAACTGAAGAAGCCATTCTTCAGGTGGAGAAGGAGATTGAAGAGAACGCAAAAGAGATTAAGAGGTTAACTGAAGAGTTGACTGCACTAGAAGAGAAAGCCACTGAGATTCTGAGTGAGAGCAAGCAAGCTGAAGTGAGTGTCCTGTCAGTTCCCTCTGGGCTTCATCAGACTGTGAAACAAATCTTCCACTTCAGACTATAGTTCTTGTGCCAGTCTCCTTCTCTAGAGAAGTTCCAGACCTGCCTGGGCATTGTGATCCTGGGCAACCTGTTCTGGGTGACCCTGCTTTAGATGATCTCCAGAGGTCACTTCTCTCACCTCCACTATGCTGAAATTTGGTGAATCAAAGCTGATCTTAAGTACAGATGCTGGGGGAAAAGAATCAGACCAAACCAGTCCTAGTAAGCACTTTGGTCTTCAGGGAGAGCTGGAATGATGAGCTCTGTCATTACTGAGTTTATCTTTCATTGCTTTAAAAGATGCAGAAAAACAGATCTGTTTTTCCAGTTCTGTGCTACTTCAGCTTCCCATCTGGAGTTGTGTAGGAGAGAGACAGAAAACAACCAGGACAGCTGAAATTCCTCCAAAACAAAGCTGTTTGACTGTGACTTTTTCTCTACAACTGCCTTTGAGCTAAAACCATCCCTGTGTAGGACTGGTTGGATCCAGCTCTGGAATGAAAATATCCACTGCAGCGTGTTGCAGTCATTCCAGAAGTCAGGGAGCTGGTTCATCTAAATTCACCAGTCCGTGTTGGCCTCAGCTGTTGGGCTTGAGGAGATGAAGCTTTGTGAATGGTAGAGTAGCTTCAGTTGGAAGAGACTTAAAGATGACCTAAAGATTCTGTGACCTTAAGATAACCTTAAAGATGACCTTAAAGATCATGGAATGACAGAATCATTCTGTCTAAGGTGAAGTCCACCCTTCTACCCAACACTTCCATGACCACTAGACCATGTCCTAAAAAGTGCCACATCCACCCATTTTCTGAACCCCTCCGGGGATGCTGACTCCACCACCTCCCTGTGCAGCCTGTTCCAATGTCTGACCACTCTTGCAGCAAAGAAATGTTTTCTGAAATCCAACCTAAACCTCTCCTGGTGCAGCTTGAGGCCTTTTCCTCTTGTCTTGACATTAGTTACTTGGGAAAAGAGGCCAACACGGGCCTCACTCCAGTCTCCTTTCAGGCAGCTGTACAGAGTAATAAGGTTTCCTCTCAGCCTCTTATTCAAGCTAAAGATCACCTACTTCCAGCCCCCTGCCATGGGCAGGGACACGTCCCCCTAGACCAGGTTTCTCATCCAGCACTTCCAGGGATGAGGAATAATGGAGTTAAATAATATGGAGTGAAATAATGTAACGGAAATAATAAGAGTGAAAACAAACACACAGCCTGAGCAAAGTGGTCGAGCTGCCTCAGTCAGCCAGTTAATGACCTGGCTTTGTGCTGTTCCTGCTCAGGAAGTGTTGCCAGAGATCAAGAAGGAACATCAGTGCCTGCTCCGGGAGATCAGAGCTGTTCAGGATGGTGAACATGCACTTCAGACAGAAGCTCTTAATATTAAGCTGAAGATTCAGAAAGTGGACAGCAACATCTCCACGCACCAGTCGAAGCTGAAGTACTGGCAGACAGAGGTGAGGCTGTGGGTGAGCTCTCCTGCAGCTTCAGACTGTGAATACTTGAAAATATAGCTGAGGTTCAGCTCACAGTTTGGTGTTAATGCTGTACAAACCCAAGTTTTCAGGAACGGGATAACTGGATGAAGGATAGTAGGATAATGTAAAGGGTGAGTGCCAGGGTCTTGGTGACACCTAAAGCCAGCACAGGGGGCAATGGTGGAAGCTGAGGCATAGGAAGTTTTAAGGAAACATGAGGAGGAATTTTTTCTCTGTGAAGGTGACAGAGCCCTGAAACAGTTACGGGGGTGGGGGGTGGAGTCTCCCTCTCTGGAGATTTTCAAGAGCTGCCTGGATGTGTTCCTGTGTGATCTGCTCTGGGTGATCCTGCTCTGGCAGGGAGGTTGGTCTGCATGAGCTTTGGAGGTCCTTTCCAGCCCCTAAACACTGATTCTATGAAGGGATGTTTGTTGTATTTCTCATCTTACTAAAGGGAGTTAGCAGATGGAAGCTTCCTGCTGATTTTAGAAGCACCTCCCTGTGATCTCTAAAGATGTTCAGTAACTGGTTTGAATTTTAGATCTCCAGCTTATCACTGCACTCCATAGAAGACAAACCAGCCGAAGAACTCCCAGTGCTGAGTCAAGAAGAGCTGGAGGCCATCAAGGACCCCAAAGGCATCATTAACCAGCTAGCTCTGCTGGAAGCCCAGTGTCAAGAAATGAAACCCAACCTGAGTGCTATTGAGGAATACAAGAAGAAGGTAGGCTTGGCTCCTGCCCTGTGCTGCTAGGCTTCATCTTCTTCATGCTGCCCTAAGCGCTGGGTGGCCAGCACGCTTGTGTGCCAGGGCTTCCATCTGCACAGAGTCTAGGGCACTGCTGCTGCAGCATGGAGCTCACCTTCCAGCTGTGCCTTTGCCTTCAGCTGGCTGCCCAAACAGATCCTGTGCTTGAAGCACACGAGAAAGGACTTCTTTATTGAATTCTTCAGGCTGGAAGAGAGGTCATCAAGTCCAGCCTTTAACCCAGCACTGCCAGCTCACCACTAAACCATGGTCCTCGGCACAGCTTTGAAATCTCTCCATGGAGGGGCTCCACCACTGCCCTGGGCAGCCTGGGCCAGGGCTTGACAACCCTTTGGGGGAAGAAATTGTTCCTCATGTCCAACCTAAACCTGTCCTGGTGCAACTTGAAGCTGTTTTGTCATCCTGTCACTTGTTCTTTGGCAGGAGAAGCCAACCCCCACCTGGCTCCAGCCTCCTTTCAGGGAACTGGAGAGACAAAGGTCTTCCCTCAGCCTCCTCCAGGCTGAACAACCCTAGATCCCTCAGCTGCTCCTCACCACACCTGCTGTCCAGACCCTTCACTAGCTTTGTTGTCCTCCTCTGAACCCCTCAATTTCCTTCCTGGAGTGAGTGGCCCAAAACTGAACCCAGGATTTGAAGTGTGGCCTCACCAATGCCCACTACAAGCAGACAGTTCCTGTCCTGCTCGCCACACCATTGTTCATCTGTGCCAGGATGCTGGTGACCTTCTTGGCCACACTGCTGGCTCACCTTGAGCTGCTGTCAGCCAACACCTCCAGATCCTTTTCCAACAGGCAGTTTTCAGTCTCTCTGTCCCCAGCTTGGAGAGACAAAAGGGAATATCTATGCTCTGGGCACACCAGGATGAAGTGGTCCTGTTCTTCCTCAGTTCCCTGCTGAAATGGAACCTTTCAGCTTCCCCTCTCTCCTCTGCAGGCTCTGCTGTTGCTAGATCCTGAATGGTTGTTAGCTGCTACTTAGCCAGGTGTGAAGGTTGTGCCTGGGAGCTCAGGCATACCTTTGTAGGCGAAGACAACTTTCTCCTGTGAGGGCTGGTTGATTTAGTCGGCTAGTCCTGACAGTCTAGACAGATAGAGAATAAGCTGAGGACAGTTAGTTTTTTCTCCACACAATACTCATCTTGGCCCATTCAGCAGATGAAATCTGGTTTTCTTTTCACACAGGGTTTCCATCAGCAGCATGGAGATGAGATAAAAGAGATGCTTTGGGTTTGTTCTTTTGTTTCGGGGCTGTCAACCGTTCTGGGAAAAATGAATTTTCAACTGGTAGGGAGAAATGGTTTAAAATCTGGGAATTCAAATGGAAACAGCTGCTCTAACTGTACTTTGTGGGTTTTTTCCCACAGGAAGAGCTGTATTTGAAACGTGTGGGTGACCTGGACAACATCACCAACGACAGAGACAAGTTCAGACAAGCTTTTGAGGAGCTCCGGAAACAAAGGCTGAACGAATTCATGGCAGGGTTTAACGTCATCACCAACAAACTGAAGGAGAACTACCAGATGCTCACCTTGGGAGGAGATGCTGAGCTGGAGCTTGTGGACAGTCTGGATCCCTTCTCTGAGGGAATCATGTTCAGGTCTGTCTGAAGACTTTGTGGTGTTGTGCAATCCCCAACTGCTGTGATTTTTGCAGCCTGCTTTTAAGCTTAGTTAGTCTGCAGCTAACCAGGACAGTTTCCCTCTGGGCTTGATGTGGGCACTCAAAGAGTGGTGGTCAATGGCTGAATGTCTGAGTGGGGAGGAGACCTGTTCCTCAGAGCTGGGAACTGGGACCAGTCCAACATCTTTGTTGGTGACATGGACAAGTGGAATGGAGGTACCCTCAGCAGGCTTGCTGATGACACCAAGCTGTATGGTGTGGTCGATATGCTGGAGGGACCTGGACAGGCTGGAGAGGTGGTCCAGTGCCAACCTGCTGATGTTCAACAAAGCCAAGGACAAGGTCTTGCACCAGGGTTGGGGCAATCCCAACCACAGATCCAGGCTGGGTGGAGAACAGATGTAGAGCAGCCCCATGGAGAAGGACTAGGGGGTGCTGGGCAGTCCAAAGCTGGACATGAGTCAGCACTAAGCACTGCCAGCCCAGCCCCAGCCTATCCTGGGCTGATCCTCAGCAGCAGGGGCAGGGAGGGGATTCTGCCCCTCTGCTTTGCTGTGCTGAGACCACCCCCTGCAGTGCTGGGGCCAGCTCTGGAGTCCTTATCATAGACATGGAGCTGTTAGAGGAAGAAATTCTCCCCTATGAGGGTAGTGAGGCACTGGAACACGTTGCCAAGAGCAGCTGTGGAGGCTCCAAGTCTGGAGGTGTTCAAGGGCAGATCAGATGTGGCCTTGAACAACCTGCTCTAGCAGGAGGTGTCCCTGCCCATGGCACAGGGTTGGAACTGGATGATCTTTAAGGTTCCTTCCAAGCCAACCAGTTTATGATTCAATCTTGTTGCATTTACAGCAGTAGATTGCAAGGTATTGGCAAGATGCTGACAGAAGCCACAGGCATTTAGCATCAAGACTTGATCTCTCCTGGAGCAATGAATAACTGTAAAGTCATTTCTCAGGGGTTTCTTCATCCACAAACAATTTCATTTTGAATAGGGAATTGTGTCACATTGTTAACTGGAGATTGTCCTGTCACAGCTGGTCCTTAGAGTAAATTAATTACTGAAGAGTAGAGCAGCACATTTGAAAGATAACGAAGCAGCAGCTGTGAGGTGATGTGGTCCCTGCAGAGAACAGCCTAGTGCTGGTTTGAACTGAGGTGGGCATGGAGCTGTGCATGGACCCAGGGAGCTCCTTGGTGACCAGATCTGTTCATATCTTTCCTCTGCAGAGGACTAAGCAGCAGGCAGCTCAGCCCTGATTTTGTGTTTTCCATGAACTCCCTTCTGGTTTCTGTCCTGGTGAAAAAAGCAGGTGAACAGCCAGAAGGAACTGACAAACTCTGGTTTGTTTCAGTGTTCGGCCTCCCAAGAAAAGCTGGAAGAAGATATTTAACCTGTCTGGAGGAGAGAAGACTCTGAGCTCCCTGGCTCTGGTCTTTGCTCTTCACCACTACAAGCCAACACCACTTTATTTCATGGATGAGATTGATGCAGCCCTTGACTTCAAAAATGTCTCCATCGTAGCATTTTACATCTATGTAAGTACTGAGTGGTACCTTGAGTGCATTTGTGTGTTTGTTATTTTCCTCTTTGCCAGAAAAGCCAAAGCAGGGAGTCAGAGAATCATTAAGGTTGGAAAAGCCCTCTAAGGTCATCCGGTCCAGTCATCAACCCAGCACCACTAAGGCCCCAAGAGCCATGGCAACACCTCCAGCCACGGTGACTTCATCACCTCCCTGGGCAGCTTGTTCCAATCCCTTACCACTCTGGCACCAAAGCAATTGGCCTCAAGTTGCACCAGGGAAGGGTTAGGTTGGAGATGAGGAACGTTTCCTCTCATCCAGACACAGTGCCGACCAGATTTAACAGGCTGGAGAGGTGGAGCAAGAGGTGGAGCCTATTTACTAAGAATGCCAGAAGGGTGCTCAGAGTGTTGCTTTCTGTCTGGTTTTGATCTGTTCCTTTATTCAATCATAAAACAGGTTGGAAGGACCCTGGAGACCCAGGGACACCTCCCAGTAGCCCAGGTTGCTCAGGGCCTCATCCAGCCTGGGCTTGAACATCTCCAGGGAGGAGGCATCCACAACCTCCCTGGGCAGCCTATTTCAGAGTTTCACCACCCTCATGCTGAAGAACTTCCTTAGATCCAGTCTAACCCTGCTCCCCCTGAACCTCAAACCATTCCCCCTTGTCCTACACAAGGCACCCTTATGCAAAGTCCCTCCGCAGGGACCCCCCCGAGGCCATACAAGAGCAGAGGCTTTGGCAGTGCTGAGGGCTGACACAACCACCTTGTGTTGCAGGAGCAGACCAAGAACGCCCAGTTCATCATCATCTCGCTGCGCAACAACATGTTTGAGATGGCAGACAGGCTCATTGGCATCTTCAAGACCCACAACGTCACCAAGAACGTGGCCATCAACCCCAAAAGCATCGGAGCCAAAGCGCTGGCCCAGCTTGCTGCGCGCCCGCTCCACGTGGGATAGGGTGAAGTCACCTTCCCTTCCCCTTGCTGCTGCTCCTTTCAGTGTATATTTTGTACTGCAGCCTTCTGCATTTAGTTGAGCTTGGTATTAAAGTTGTGTCAATAAAGTTTTGCTTTACAGTCTGCAGCGATTTGAATTCTGTGACCCAAGCTAAGAAAAGCTTTTTCTCTGCTCTTTTACTCTTCCATGAGCAGACTTTCTGCCAACATCTGGCTTCTGCAGCTGGCTTGCAGCGCCTGCTTTTTTACTGTCTCACCCCAAGCCAGCAGATTGCTTGCAAACGCCATCAGATTGTCCTGCCACACTCCCGTTCCCAGTCAGCAGGCTGCACAGGCAGCATTCAAATGCCTAGTGTGAGGATGCTGTAATGTTGCAGGGCCTGCTTTCAGATTTTTGTGGACATTTTGTGCTGAGTTGGAGTGCTTTAGGAAGCTGCTTTTCAGTCGTTTCTCTCTCTTCCCACAGAGGACAATTCCTCCTCCTTCTCTCGGACTGCAGCCCCACTCTGCACTTAGGGCTTATTAAGACAATGACCATCAGCTGGCTCCTGCCATCATCTCAAACGGCTAAACCTGCTCCCAGGATAGGTCGGGTCAATACCCTCTACCCTGTGCCTGTCGCTCAGATCTGATTTGGAGCTGAGGGGGGGTTGTGCTTTCAAGCCCAGGCAGTACCAGGGACACTAGCACCTTGTGACACTCACCAAGAGAGAAAAAAAAATCACCACTCCAAAAAGCTCCTTTACTGCCCTGCTGCTGCTGCTGAGTTGAGGCAGACAGGGGTAGAAGAGCTGAGGCCAGCTATTCTGGCTCACCCTGCTTTGTGCTCTCTGTCCTTAATTCCCTCTCTGGCTGTTTCCACTTCAAGCACTGAACAAAGCCTGAGGTGGCTCCTCAAGCTCTTGTTGCCACCCTGAGGTCAGTTGCAGATACAGCTCAGCACTGGCCCAAACCCAGCCCTCACCCTGGCATAGGGCACAGACAGCAAAGTGGTGCTGGTGGGGAAATGTGGTGGGAGGGGCTGTAAGTACAGAGAACTGCTTTCTGTGGGGTGCTAAACCTTCAGTTTCTATCAGCTCCTGACCAGTGTAAATCAATTTGTGTGGCCTGAGGTGCTGTGTGTGTAGCACCTCACTGTCAGAAGAGATGGTGTTGTTAAATGTAGACTGTTTGCAGCAACCTCAGCCCAGCAACAGGCACAAGGAGACTGGATGGGGAAAAACAGGCTGCAAAACTCTCCTACAGCAGATGGGCACAGGTTTGGCTTTCCCATCACAAGCTGAAGCTACAAAAATACTCAGGGTAAGTGCCCAGGCTCCATCAGCCAAGGACAACCAACACTCAGCTGGAGAAGCAGAGAGGACAGTTTTGAGCTTGCACCAAGGCTGGCTCATGGGACTTTTGGAGCAGTGCAAGAGGAGGTGCAGGGCAGGATGATCCCTTGGCAATAATAAGCTGGGGAAGGCAAACCATTTTCTTTCCACCTGCACCTGGTGATGTTCTGATTACCTTAATGTCTCAGCACTGTGCATTGCTCTTCGTGGGCTGCTTGGCCACCTCAGAACTTCATCTCTTCCCCTCCTGGGTCTGAACAAGCTCCTCTGCAGACAGACTTCCCCTCTGAGAAAAGAAAAATCTAGAAAGAAATGCTTGCAGTAAGAGTTACACTGCTGAAGTAGGGCTTCAAAAGAGGAGAAAACACAGCCTACCTGGGGCTGGCAGGGTGGAAATCCCTCACAGAGGCCGAGCATGGTGGGGGGTGAAGTGGCCTCTAGACAATCCAGTCCAACACCCCTGCTAAAGCAGGGGCACCCACAGCAGCCAGTCCAGCACCACGCTGCAGAGAACCTTCCTAAAGCTATTGCAAGAAAGTGAGGCACTAAGGAATGGGAAGCAGGGAGAGCCCAGTGGAACAGCCACAGTCCTGCCTTTGGCAGATTGCCTGCTCCCTCTCCCCTCCTCTGCTCACAGGGCTGCTGGGACCTGAGCAGTGAGGGTGTCAGGCAGGCCTGCTGCAACAATAGCTTTTATTTGTATACCATTTCCTTAAAAGAGCAGTACAAGTAGTAAACTTTCCCATTAGTAGTAAAGGCATTGTGGAAACCTCTGTGACCTCAAAAAAGAACTCAAGAACTCTGAGAGTGGTGAAAAGGCAGGAAAGCAAAGAGCAGGCAAGTCAGAAGCCTGAGGGGACAGTGGACAGAGACAGCACCAGGGCTGGAAACTGATGTGCCAGGTGACAACCTTCCAGCAAATTACCACCTTGCCTGGGAAATGCCCGTGGTGGGATTGACCTGGGCCCAGGGTCCACCCCAAAACCACTTCAGAACCAGTGGCGTCAGTGGGATTTGCTTCTGGAACTCTCCAAGACGATAGACAGAAGACACAGAAATCCTGGGTAGCACTTCTACCCCTACCTGCTCTGCTGACTCCTACTTCAGCCAGCCCTGAGCACCCCAACCTCAGAGCTGCCAAAGGGCAGCTGGCTGGAGGCAGCAGCTCTGCACTCTCAGGATTGCTGTCAGGAGAGTTAGGCAGGCTGGAGAATCTTGTCAGCATCACCTGGCTGTCAGCAAGAGGCACTTTGCAGGGCTCCAGTAAGCACCTGCTGGTAGCACCGGACAGGTTTTGGGGTGCACAAGGGTTAAAAAAACCCCAAAGGCCAGAACTGAGCCACTCCAACAGCTGCTGCTGCTATTCACCACCAGCCAGCAGCGCTGCTGTGCTGCACTGTGCTGCTGGTGTTACCATGAGCCAATGGCAGACACTGCTTCTGGGGAGCTTTCAGTGAAGATAAACTCAGCTGTGCTCTGCTGTTGTAACTGCAGCTCTCCCAGGCTGCCATCAGCCTGCTCAGCACTTAAGATCCACAATGGCTCCTTTTGGGGATTTCACTCCTGAACACAGCTCAGACCGGAGTCCTGGAAGCGTGCTGGCGACCGACGGATTGCAGGATATGATTGCAGCTGTTGTGTTTCCTCTGCTTCAACACCCCTGCTCGTTGTGCTGAGAAGCTGAAGATAACTTTCTTCACCAACAGCTCTTAAAGCAGCTTGACAACAGCTGGATCCATTCACCACTGCTTACCTCAGAACCTGTTCATTTCCATACATGAAATGCTGCAGTCATCCTCCACCAGTAACTGCTACCACACCAAGCGAAACCCGGAACCAGCAAAACACCAGATGTGAGTTTTAGCTACAGCAGAGCTCGTCACCCCTCCCAGACTCCATTTTCACCCTTTTGTACCCTTTAGTGTTGTGCTTTGACTAAAAACTTTAAAACCAAACCACATCACCACTCAACCTAAAAGAATGGCGTTAAAATCACATTCCCAAAAGGGATGCATGAGAAGATTTTACAGACAGGGCTCCAAATGACAACCTGGGAGCTGATTTACCTTTGGCAGAGATCGCTTCTGATCAGCTTCTTGTTTAAACTAACTCCTGCCAAGCTGTGGTGGTGGGTGAGCAGGAGAAGCAGCCTGTTTGTTGTCTCAGTGAAGAGTTAGCCAAGAAAAAAAACCATACAGCACAGAACAAGGAGGAGATGGAAACAGGAAGGAAAAGTAGAACTTGGGCACTTCAGCTTTTTAGGCAGAACTTACAACTGCAATAATACCCTGAGGATCCCTCCCCTAGCTTTTCACCTCCTCACTGGAAGAGCTGAAGGGAAGCAGCTCTCCCCACAAACTCCATCAGCAAGTTAAATCTGTTGCACAGCTCAACAGCCACAGCCTGCCAGCGGGAGTGAAGACCCTGACAGACAGGCAGCAGCACCTCAGACAGGTAGAGGGGAGCAGCTTCAAACAGCAGAGAGGACACAGGTGTGTAAAAGGAGAGCCCTGCCATGACTGTCATCACAAGCAGCAGCTGCACCACAAGGTTCACAGCCTGCAGCTGCTCCTTCCCTTCTCGGCCTCCCCGCCGGCTGCCACCTCTGCTGTGTAGCTTCCTCTTGAGGACCACCTTGATTTTTGGAGCCGGGATCTTGTTGATCTGCCCCAGCTCAGTTTTTGACCACACATCCTTCAGCAGGTGCCCGATCCTGGGATGAATCTCCACGGGCTCCACCTGTGGCAGCTGCTTCTCTCTCAAGGCTTTCAGGCGCTGCTGCATGTCCCCCATCTTCTCCAGGAAGAGGAGTGGGGACTCCTCCCTTTGCACGGCCGTGTTGAGGGACATCAGCTCCAGCTGCTCTTCCCGCATCTTTTCCAAGCGCTGGATCAGAGGGTCGTATTTCACCACCACGTCAGCCCTGGCTTCTTCCAGCGCCTTCAGCAGAGCCTGCTTCTTGTCCTCCAGGGCGTCGCTGAGCTTCCTGAAGTACTGCACCACTGCCATTTGATCCCCTCTCACCACACTCTCACACTGGGCCTTCTGCTCCTTCAGCTTCTCCAGCAGCAAGCACACATCAGTCCAGTACCTGTCGGTCAGCTGCTGGAGCAGATGGCTGGAAGTCCTCTTCTCTTTCTGGTAGGCAATGTGGAGGTCATCTATGGGGTGCCCGTGGTGCTCTCCTATGGTGAGGCAGTGGCCGCAGACCAGCTTCCTGTCCAGCAGGCAGTAGATGTTGAGGGGCTGCCTGCTGTGCTGGCTGCAGGTGGCAGTGCAGGCTGGAGCCTCCCGCCGGGATTTCTCGATGATGGCTTTGACGGCAAAGTTGATGGGCAGCGACTCGACAGCCCCGGCAGGGATTTCGGAGACGCTCCTGCAGTTGGGACACTTGAGGGGAATTCGCAGGGGTCTCCAAATGGAAAAGTTGCTCGACGCCTGGATGACGCCTTCCAGACAGCTCCTGCAGAAGGTGTGGGAGCAGGACAGGACACGAGGATCTTCAAAGAGGCTGTAGCAGATGGAACAGGTCAGCTCCTCCTCGAAGGGATGCATGTCCTGCAAAAGGAACACAGACACACCCCAACGCTGTCTACAGCCCTTAAAGCCATTTCAGCCGCCTCAACACTCTTTCCATCCCAGCTTGCTGAGTTTCTTTCCCACCCCATCTCTCCCTTCTTCTCTTTGGGAAGCTGAGGGGTTCACGGAGAGCCTCTGGCACTCGCCTGGTGGCCAGCCCAGCTCTGACCTGTGACACCAGCAGCACTGTAAACTGGGCTGTGTGTTTGTAACAGCACCGTGAGGCCATGGCAATCAAGACCAAAAAAAGGCTGGAAGCCAGCAACAGTTCAAAGACTCCAGCAAACTATGGTCTGCTCCTTTGATCCAAGGACTCCTCCTGGTCACCCGTGGCCAACATTGGCCTTCAAAAGCCAGGAGAAGTAGCAACCTGCTCCTGGAAAGGAGCTACAGGAGAGGGAGGTGGTGGTGTCACCACCCCTGGAGGTGTCCAAGAAACGTGTGGCCATGGCGCTTTGGGACACAGCTTAATGGCTGCGGTTGAACAGGATGATCTCAGATGGCATTTCCAACCCAAACAACTCTGTGATTCCAAAAGCAGTTTCTAAGAGTGCTGACATTTTTCTCCCACTCTGAGGCACATTTTCAACACAAGCAGGGCACACCAAATACTTTCAGTCAGCCTTACTAACCAGCAGTTCTCTCTAGGTTCTGGTACCAACCAGAGCCTAACTCAACACCCCTTAACACAGCCCCACAGACAGTAACCGGACTCACAGTGTTACTCCTGGGTTACTTTAAGCACACCAAAAATCTAACTTTTCATTGTCCATCTTTTTTTTTTTTTTTTCCTTTACCAGCTTAGTGAAATCACCCTCTCAGGTCACACAGAACAGTAATTCCAACCCTAGTTTTCATCCTAACCCCACAACTCTGGTTTTCATGCTGTTACAAGTGTGAACTCTCTTTATCCATGTCACATTTTCCCATCCCCTTGTCAATTCTGTCTGCCTTGCTACACTGCAAAAACAAATTGTCCAAGCATTTAGCAACAAAGACTCAAAACTTAGGGTTTGACTCCAAATCTGAAAGCAGCAGCCTGGAGCTGGGCTGATGCAGCTGCACCAAGCAGTGCTGACCTTGCCCGGAAGATTAACTGCCTATGGGACATGTTAAGGGAGGATATTTTATTCAATCCTTGGGGCAAAAATAGTTCCTTTATTAAAATCTATCAGCAGTTCTCACTGACACCAAGCCATGAAAATGATCAGGAGGTTAGAGCAGCTCTGCTATGACGACAGGCTGAGGGAGCTGCGGGTGTGCAGCCTGGACAAGAGAAGGCTCCAGACAGACCTGTAAAGGGTTACAAGACCTCGTAGCAGTCTGACAGTACCTGAAGGGGGCTACAAGAAGGATGCAGAGGAACTGATTACAAAGGCCTTCAGGGACAGGAGTAGGGCAATGGCTTCAAAATAGAGCAGAGCAGATTCAGATTGGATGTTAGAATCATAGAATCATAGAATCATAGAATGGTAAGGTTGGAAGGGACCTCAAGGATCATCTAGTTCCAACCCCCTGCCATAGGCAGGGACACCTCCCACTAGTAGAGGAACAGGTTCTACACAGTGAGGGCAGTGGAACACTGTAACAGGTTGCCCAGGGAGGTGGTTGAGGCCACAGCCCTGGAAATATTCAAGGTGAGGTCGGACAGGGCTGTGGGCAGCCTGACCTAGTCGAGGATGTCCCTGCTGGCTACAGGGGGTTGGACTGGATGAGCTTTGGAGGTCCCTTCCAGCCCAGAGCATTCTGTGATTCCATGACAACAAAGGGTGACTGATTTTAAGTGACTCTACAAGGAACTGAATTGTTGAGGGTCCTGCTTGCTATCGGCAGCCTGGCACCCAGAGCTGTACCAGGAGGCAAAGTGGTAGAGCAGAAGTGCCCAGGTTCAGTTTTACCCTGCACAAGGAAATGAGCAAAGCATTTCCAGAGTAGTGGGAATAATTCACTACCTGGCTATGGGAGAGCCTAGGAACACTGGTGAAAAAGAGCCAACACCCTAGAGTTAAGCAAAGGCAAAAAAAGAAGTTTCCCAGGTAAGGAAAGCAGCAGGAAGCTGGTAAAGTGCTTTCCTGCCCAGGGCAGGCAGTCGGCATTGCACCTGCTAAGCAGTGGCATCAAACACTTTGTGTAGACACTGCTTTGGCCCCAGAGTCACCCAGCACAGGCAAATTACACCCCAAGGGGCGTGATAAAAATTCTAAAGCGTGATTGTGCTGCCAAGGGGGACGTTTCAGAACCCTCCCGGCAACAAAAGGCCTGCTAAGGGGCTGGGACTTGATCCTCTTGTAATGAGTGGCACTGCAGGCAAGGGGTGGCACACCCGAAGCAGAGCACACCTGTCTGCCAGGGAGGGGCTGCCAGGGGCGATTCGGCCCTGTGTTAACGGCTGCAGTGCCCCACACCAAGAGGTGCATGGGGAAGAGCTTCCCAAGGACTCCTTCCTGCCGGGCAGCCTCAGGGAGGGAAACATCCAGAGGGCACCAACGCTCCCCTGCTGAATGCACAGGAGAAATGCTTTCTCCCCGTGCCCCAGAGCAGGACGTGAAGCCCTCCTGGAGCACGAACACAGAAGTTCAAGTCTCTGCTGAGCAGAAAGAAGGTTAAGTGGTGCTCTGGGCAGTCTTCTTCTATAAAAGTCACCCTCCTGGGAAAGGCTGACACAACTGTTTACAATAAAGCCCAGAAGGCTGAGGTGCAGCCCTGGTGTTTGTAAGCACATCAGAGAGGATGGAGCTTCCTGCACAGCTGCCAGGTTTGCTGCTCACAACAGGCCAGGCAGGCAGCAGGAATAAGAAGCACAGAATCATCACGGCCTGGAGAAAAGGAGACCAGGAGAGACTTCCTTGCTTTCCACAGCTACCAGAAAGGAGTTGGGAGGTGAAGGTCAATCTCTTCTCCACAGTAAGGGCTGACAGGATGACAGTAAACGGCCTCAAGTTGCACCAGGGGAGGTTTAGGTTGGACAGCAGAAGAAACCTTTTCACTGGAAGGGTTCTCAGACTGGAACAGGCTGCCCAGGGAGGTGGCTGGAGGGATTTAAAGCAGAGATGTGGTGCTGAGGGCCGTGGGCTTAGCACCAGCCTTGGTAAAGTTAGAGCATGGTGGGGCTGGATGACCTTAAATGGCTTTTCCAGCTCAAAGCACTCTGTGTGATTTCTGTGATCAGAAGAGACCTTGAAGCTCACCAGGTCTGCAGCTGCTACAGCCCTCAGCACCACAGCAGCTGCACTGCTTCCTTCCACACCACAAACACTGCACTGGAGTCACTGCAGTTACCAACCAGGCACATTCTGCCCCTAGTCCCTACTCCTTCCACAGCTGCTCCACCACTGTGCCACATTTTCACACTAGCTTTTTTTTTATGGCCTCAAAAGAGATGAACATAGCTGAGAAATCTGTCATGTTTCCCCAGCAAGCTGACCTGTCCCTACTGCCTGGCCACCCACTGGATTCTCATCTGCTACAACAAGCTTCCACAGGAGCTACCACATTGAGAAAGCCCAGATACAGCACTCTGTCTTCTCCACACCCACCTTCCACCGCCCAGCCTTGCTCTCCATCCCTCATCTCTTGAACTTTACCAAAGCCTCTGGTCTGAAGCATTCCTTTGCCTCTTACAATTCAGCAGCTGACAGAAAAACAACTTCTTCTACCTGCTGCACAGCCCCCGCACACCACAGACCCTCTGCCAGCTCACACATACCCGTTGGTGGCCATAAGCAATCCCTGAACCCTAGCACGATGGGGCTCTAGGGGACCTCTGGAGATCATCCAGTCCAACCCCCCTGCCAAAGCAGGACACCCACAGCAGCTTGCCCAGCAGCACAATGCGATGGAAGGGGTTTAGAAGCTCTCCACAGAAGCAGACTCCATCCCACAGCCTCTCTGGGCAGCCTGGTCTGGGCCTCCAGCACCCTCACACCAAACAAGTTTCTCCTCACGCTCAGTTGGAACCCCCTGGCTTCCAGTTTGTGCCCATTTTGTGTCGTGCCCCTGAGCACCACTGACAAGAGTCTGGCCCCATCCTCTTGCCCCCACCGGTCCTTTATCTCTTGCTGAGCACTGCTCAGCTNAGGGTCGGCGGCAGATGTAGCTCTCCGCAGCCGCCAGGCGCGGCTGGGAGCAGGGGGAAGACCGCAGAAGGCTCTGGGCTCAGCGCTGCGGGCGCCTGTCCCTCAGCAGGCCGCCCGGCCGAGCCCCGACACACCGCCCAGCGCGACGCGGGGCACGGCCCGGACCCTACCTGCGCGCTAGGACTGGCGCCCGCCAGCCCTCGGCCGCTTACTGCTGCTGCTAGGGCGCTTCCCCGCACCGGAACCGATGAGGCCCACACGGCCGAGCCGCCGCCGCCGCCGCCGCCGCCGTCCTCTTTAAACAGGCCGGGACCGCGTCCCGCCCGCCGCTGCCTGCCTCTGCGCATGCGCGAGGAGCCAACGGCCGCCAGTGGCGAGTTCAAAGAACTCAGCACCCAGCGGCGCTCTGCGGCAGCCGAACGGCCGCGGACACCACTCCCGACCGAGCGGGCTCTTGTCAGTGGTGCCCAGGGACAGCACAAGGGGCAAAGGGCACAAACTGGCAGCCAGGAGGTTCCATCTGAGCAGGAGAAGAAAGTTGTTTGGTGTGAGGGTGCTGGAGGCCTGGAGCAGGCTGCCCAGAGAGGCTGTGGAGTCTCCTTGTCTGGAGAGTTTCCAAATGCCCCCCCAGGCATTGTGCTGCTGGGCAAGCTGCTGTGGGTNCCTGCGTTAACACCTACCGAGGCCAACACCAACTCGCTAATTTCACAAGACAAAAAAGGCGCCTGGAGGTGACGGCAGGAGCGATCGGGAGCGGATCAGGACGGGGCCGCTGAGGGCAGAGCCAGCTCCCGTGGTGCCCGCGACAGCAGGTTCCGGCAGCGAGGGTCGGCGGCAGATGTAGCTCTCCGNGGGGAGTGGAGTGGATGATCGCCAGAACTCCCTTTCAGCCCTACCCTGCTGAGACTGTGTGGGCTTCCAGTTGATTGTGTTGGGCCCTCCCCTCTCCAGCCTACCCCAAGCCCAAGGAAGGTCAAAAGCTGTTTGGTGTTTCTTGTAAACTGCAGCAACAGCTCACCAGTTCTCTACGTTTTGGGGCAGGGGATGGGGTTGTGTTGCTACACCAGTCCAGGATCTATACTAAGCACACTGCAGCATCAGAGAATACCTCAGAAGGAAAGCACAGGATGCAAAGGGCAGAAGAACTCAGGAGCAGTTTTGGTTCTAGGCTAAGAGTTGTTACAATCCTCTCCCCTCTACTACCCCCTGAACCAACACAGCAGTAGAGAGGCAGAACCAAGGGGGCTCCCAGCTCACAACATAAAGACATTTGTGGAGGAAGCACAGGCCCAAGACTCGGCCTGCTTGGACTGGGAATAAATTGAAAATTCAAGATGAAGCAACACATAGCAGTAACTTACCTGCCTCAAGTCGTGACCAGCTGGTGCCAACAGCATGTCTGACCACTGAGCAGCTGCCACAGCCACAAAGCTGCTGTTGTGCAACGTCCTGCTCTGAGCTGGGTCAGCACTAGTTCTGCTCAGGGCTGGCACTGCCCAGCTCAGCCTCTGCTCACTCAGGCACTTGCTGAAGCTCAGGGCAGCTTTGCACACCCAGGGGCTGCTGCTAGCAGGGAGAAGCTGATGGCAGAGCTCTGCCAAGGCCTGGGGGGCACAAAGGCTCTGCCTGGCACTTGCTCCTCTGCACACCAAGGGCACAGTCACAGCTCTGCCACAACCTGGGGCGGGGGGCAGGAAGACAGAAGGGGCAGCTGTGGGGAGGAGCAGGCAGCACAGGTGAGCCTCAAGTGCCCAGCAAGGGATTGCAGCCCCTGGATGGCATCTTCAGCAGCAAGCTGAGGCATGCCCAGGGTCAAGCCTCCTCTTCCCTGGCTGCTGTCCCAGGAGGACTCTTTCCCTTCTGCCTTCCAGCCCCATCCCTGTGCTCCTCACTCCAGCTCCTGAATGTGGTTCCCAACTGCTGCTGAGTGCAGCCAGGGCCTTGCCCAGTGCCTGCCTCCAGCATCAGTGGTGCCATCCTTGCCCTCAGGGGCCGGGTTCCATGCTGGTTTGTGTCTCTATTCCCATGGCATTGTTGTTCTCTCCATCCCAGCTGGGTTAGTTTCTTTCCCACCCATCAGTCTCTCTCTCTTCTTCCCTTTCTCTTCTTTGGGAAGGCAGAGGGCTTCCTGGAGAGCCTCTGCACTCATCCTGTGGCCTGCCCAGCCCTGACAAGTGGGTCTCAAGGAGTTCCTGACATGCATTTACCAACAACTAGGATCCCAAGTTTCCCACAGCTCTTTTCCACAGCAGCAGCTTTCAGTGGTGCTTTGCCTGTAGTCAAAAACACGTCAATGGTATTTACAGAGGACAATCTTAATGGTGGCTTGAGGAAAGCAATCCTCCAGCTCTGGAGCATACCAGGCCAGGAGAACAAGCATGCCACCTCCACTTCAAGGGATTTACAAGGAAAGAAGAATGGGGAACGTGATGGGATCTAGGTTTGCAGTCCCTTTTCAGTGGGGATTGCAACAGCATTAACCCTCTCCGTGTCTGCCCTCTGGGTTTCTCTCTGGCAGGAGCTCAAACTTGACCATTGGGAAGGGTTTGTGAACTTCACACATTTTCTGCTACCAAGTTTCCTTTCATAAAGTCTATCTGATCCAGATGCAGGAATGCTCTAACTGCTTCCTGCCTCCTGACTAGGGCTCCTGTCACCAATTTGGTGACACACAGAGCTGAAGAAACCTCTAGAGTTAAAAACAGGGGCAAGGCTGCAGGCAGAGTTTCTGAGTTATAGAGCCCTGGTAAACAGCTCCTTCCTAGCCTTCCTGTGTTGAAATGCAGTTCTAAAGCCTCCCAGGAGCTGAACAGTCTCAACTCTGCCAGCCTGTTCCCACAGGGGAGGTTCTTTCTCCAGCACTCTTGCCCATCTCTGGACTCCCTCTAGCAGGCCCTTCCTGTCTTAGGAGCCCTACAGCTGGACACAGCACTGCAGGTGAGGTCTCAGCAGAGGGGCAGGATCCCCTCTCTCCATCTCTGGCCACGCTACTTTGGATGCAGCCCAGGCTGCCCTTGGCCTTCTGGGCAGCATGTGCCCATTGCTGGCTCCTGTCCAGTTTCTTATGTACAAATATCTTGAGGGCTGGGTGTCAAGTGGAGGGGGCCAATCTCTCTTGGGTGGTCAGCAGAAATAAGCCAAGGAGTAATGGATACAAACTGGGACAAAGAAGCTTTCAGCTCAACATGAAGAGAAACTTCTTTACAGGGAGGGTGACAGAGCCCTGGAGCAGGCTGCCCCAGGAAGGTTTAAAGTCTCTAGAGAAGGAGACTCCACAAGACCTGCCTGGATGCGTTCCTATGCAGGCTGCCCTGGGTGATCCTGCTTTGGCAGGGGGTTGGACTGGATGGTCTCTGGAGATCCCTTCCGACCTCTAAGGTTCTGTGATTCTCCCCCATGTCCCTCTCTGCAGGACTGCTCTCAATCTCACCCCCAGCCTGCACTGACATGGAGCTTTGCCCACACCTAGCTGCAGGGCCACGCATTTTGCCTTACTGAACCTCCCGAGGTTCTCCTCAGCCCACCTCTCCATCCTGCCCAGGCTGGCACCATCCCACCCTTCAGCCTTACCAACCACACCTTTCAGCTGGGTCTCATCTGCAGGCTCGCCCAGGCTGCCTCAACCTCTCTGGCTGTAAGCTCAGCGCCACTCTTCGCAGCACCGCCTGCAGGAAGGTGGACACACAAAGACACAAGAGAAGGCAGCAGCATTGCAAGTTTCCATGTTTATTTCCCCAAGACAGCCCCTTAGCCTGCACTCTACTCCGGTAAATTTCACAACCTAGTTCTCTCTGCTTCTACTTTTGCTGTTCTTTTAAAACTTCGTAAATTAGGGGTTTTTTTGTGTTTTTTTTTTTTTTAATCTGATGACAAAGGAATGCTGCAAAAATACTCTATAGAGTCCAACAAAGAGTTATGATCACAAAATAATCTTTTTTAATCCATTCTACAGTGTTTCAAGAATTACCAAGTTGATTTAACAAAAAAAAAAAAACAAACAAAAAAACCCAAAACCAAACCAAACCAAAAAAACCCGAAAACCACACAAACCCAAAGAAAACAAAATCTCAAGGAAAAAAATACCAAACCCCAACAACCCCACAAAAAGGTAGATAGGAGATGCTAAAGTGGTGGCTAATCTGGTATGGTTTTATTATAGCAAACTGTTGTTCATGCAACACTTTGTGCTCGCAAAAGGGGAAGGCACAGCATTTCCTACAGTGAGCCACCTTAGCAAGAGTTCACTTGGGAGCCTCCATTTGTTCAGCTCACCTTCCAATTTCAGCTGCCAAACCCAAACCCTGAGGCTTTAAATCCCACTGGTCAATAGTAAGGAAAAAAAACCCCAACACTACACAAACTATTAGCAGTCCCTTTTGGTGTGGTGTTTTTGTTTTGTTATTTTTAAGTGCAAGTTTTACAAATACAAAGCTTGGGTTTGGTTTTGTTTGGTTTTTTTACTTTGTGTGGGGTTTTTTTTTCCCTTTTCTTTCTAAAGTGGCTCAAAATAAGATTGTTCATGGCTGCCTACATCTAAAAAGAGTCTAAAACAATTGGATTAGGCAACATTAAAGGTGTTCAAAACCATAACTTGATTTGTACATCTATTCACACCTCTCTTATTTGCTGTCTTTAATTCTGCAGTACAGATGCACCAAATTGTCCTTTTTTTTTTGCCCTTTTTCTCTAAAAGTTTCCATATCATTTTCATAGAAAACAAAGTCTGAAAACAATTAACATTGAAAAAACACAGCACATTTTTTTTGTTGATTTTGTTTGTTTGTTTTTTTTTTTTTTTAATCCTACCACAACAGAACAGCTGCTTACAGGACTCAACAGAATCTAAAAGAAAGAAAATGAGGCTATGCTGGAGATTAAACCACATGCAAAGGTCTTCCAGGTTATCTCTGAAAAATTAAAAGGATGAGATTTTATGTATTTATTATTATTTCTTCTTCAAGTCTTTTTATTACCACATTTTACTGGTTTCTACTATTATGGCAACTTGTGTACTGCAACACAGTCTAGTTGAAAGGGAAACAGAGGAGTTTTCTTGCTGCTTTCTATCTTCCATGCAAAGAGGAAAAAAAAAAAAAAGAGGAAAAAAAAGAAAAAATCTACAATTTAGAGGGTTGGTTTGTTTGGGGGATTTTTTTGGTGATGATATGGAAAGCTTTTCACAACATCAAACATTCATCTGGTGCAAATGCACAGAGGGAAAAAGCCTTCCTGAAATTCTGATTCTACAAACTAAAAGAAGCCATAAAGGAAAAAAAAATAAAGGGGGGAACCCCAAAATAAAGAGGGGAGGGGGAATATACTAAAGACAGGGGAAAATAATAGAGGGCAGGGAAAATAATAAAGAGAGAGAAGGGGGAAAATAATAAAGAGGGGGAGAATAATAGAG
>VWZE01013329.1:119043-148722 GCA_013396675.1 Eubucco bourcierii
AAATAATAAAGAAAGAGGGGGGCAGAGAAAGGGGAATAAGCCAAACTAAAGAGAGGCTGCAGGAGTAAAGCAGAGTCTGCTGCTAACCGGGTCTTTGTGTCCAGTGTCAAGTTCCCCCTCCAGAGCTCCGGTGGATGATGTCCTAGGTTTGTTGCCAGCCCCCTGAAGGCGGCTCAAGCTCGCATGCGCTCACAGACAGCGTCACACCCACACTCTCGTACACACAGCCACGGCTGGGAGCCTGCCGGCAGGGCTGCGCAGCCCCGCGGAGTGAAAGAGGAGCCTGGCTCCACAGCAGCGAGTCCAGACATTCACTCAGTGGTGTCCATTCACACGGTGCTTCACAGCAAGGCCTGGGCTCGTTCTCCTCCGACTTCTACGGGCATCCTATTCTCTGATGCTTACAAGGCTGGATGATGAGAGCACTGCACTTCCCCCCAATCGCTCTAGGAAGTCATTGTTCCTCCTCAGGCGCCGAGGATCTTTCGTCGCCTGTAGCCCTTTGTGTTTGAACAATCTACATAAGCATTCAGTGTGAAGTTTGTCGTTACATTTTGCCACTCATTCTCACTCGCACCCACTCGCCAGCTCGACTTCATTTGGGCTTTGGCTGTGATTCCAAATGAAATCTTCACATTTGCTTTCCCGATTTAATGCAGCAGCGGATCCCAGGAGCCAAGATTGATGGATCAAACCTTTTTTTTGTTTGTTTTTATTCAGTGCTGCATTGTACCTAACTTCCCAAAATACCACTCTAAAACTGGAACCCTTCTGCTGGTACGTTGGCAGATGAATTGAACCCAAACGTCCCGCCCTGTATCGCTTCCGGAACCAGGCTGGGATCTTCATCAATCTGCAACGGAAGGGCAACAGCATCAGCAGGGACAGAAGGACCAAGCCTCACTCAGCAGGGGCTGCACAAGCCTACAGAGCATCTCTCCTTCTCCACCTAACTTTCTCACAAGCATCTCTCCTTCTCCACCTAACTCTCACAAGCATCTCTCCTTCTCCACCTAACTTTCTCAAGGGCCTCTCTCTCCACTTAACCTACCTCCTCTTAACCATCTTTCTCTCCACCTAGCCTTCCACCTAGCCTACCTCAAAAGCATCTCCCCCTCCACCTAACCCATCTCATCAAGAGCATCTCCCTCTCCACCTACCTCCTTCCCAAAAGCATCTCTCCTTCTCCACCCAACCTACCTCCTCCTCAACATCCTTCTGAAACTCCACCTAACCTAGCTCCTCCTGAACAGCCTCCTCCCAACATCTCTCCCCACCTAATTTCTCTCTCTCTCTCCACCTAATCCCCTCAAGAGCATTTCTCTCTCCAACTGATCTACCTCCTTGACTCAAGCCTTGCCATTCTTCTCCCTCAGTGTCAAGCACTGTCATGACAAAGTAATTTAGGATGAAATGTTTTGGCTTGCAGGCTCCATAGCCCCCAAGTCTCTCTTGCATGCACTTTTCACTCCTGGAAAGCATTCCATCAGCCCTGCTGCCAGCTCATCAACTGCACAATACCTTTAAAAGAACTACAGATCAAGCTGCAGCTGCACTGGGAGTAGGCAGCACAGAGGTCAAACCGACATTGAACTCCAAGTCCTGCTGCACATGAAGAGCTGAGCTGCTGAACGAGGTTTGAGTCTTTCTGCTCACACAAAAGTGAAACTCTAGCACCCACTGGGGACAGTGAGACATGAAAGCAACTCAGCCCTGCCACTTCTACAGTGATCTGATGCCAAAAGTCCTCCACACAAGGAGAAAGCACTGACTGTATACATAGATTAATCATGACACACACAATTTAGAGAGAATTGCTTATGGCACAATGACATCAGTAAAGCCTTCTACATGCAATTCACTCCTGTGTTTTAAAGTGCTCACCAATCTTAACCCTTCATTCCCACGTTTAAACTGAAATAAACACTCCTGACCAGCACATCCAACCCTGAAGTTACCAAACTGCTTCAAACTGTTTGCTTCTTCAGGCAGCAGAATCTCAGTCTGGGTGCACAGGTCAGCAGGGATCTTATCAAAGGTGAAACACTGAGCTCAGCCAGAAGCTAACAGCTACTCAAAGCCCAGCATTCTAATCCCTGGAGATGAGGCTTAAATTAGGCAACAGCTCTTTAGGTATTTCAGCAGGAAGATACGCAGCAGGTTCAAATAAAGGCTCACACCTCACTGAACAGCCAAGCAAATGGCACAGACCATGGCTCAGAGCTGTTGCCTTCTCTTGAGCCACAATGATAAGCCCTGACAAAAGCAGAATGTGGAGCCACTGCACACTTACATCATCTGAAGAGAAGAACTGATCGATGATCTCATAAGCCAGCTTGTAGATGTCTTCATTTTCATGATTCTGTAGCTGTTCAATTTTCTCCAGACCTACCATTAAATACATAAACACAACAGAGCTGCAAGTCTGAGTTGATGCAAAACAAACTTCCCCTCCTCAGGGCCTCATCATGCAACAAAAACTGAAACCAAAACCCCAAGCTCACACAGAAGCTGCTTTGGAAGCTGCACCAGAATGGTAGGAAATTGGCATCTAATAAAAATTCCACTCTCAAACTCCCCCACATCTCACTTTTTCGTTCATACATACATTCATTCAGCATGGGGAGGGTTGGAAAGGACCTCTGGAGATCATTCAGTCCAATCCCCCTGCTAAAGCAGGGCACCCACAGCAGCTTGCCCAGCAGAACAATGCCCAGGGGGGTTTGGAAGCTCTGGGCAGCCTGTTCCAGGCCTTCAACACCCTCACAGCAGAGAATTTTCTCCTGCTGTTCAGGTGGAACCTCCTGGCTGCCAGTTTGTGTTTCTTGCCCCTTGTCCTGTCCCTGGGCACCACTGACAAGAGCCTGGCCCCAGCCTCTTGCCCCCCACAGCTCCTTCAGCCCTTGCTGAGCATTGCTCAGCTGCCCTCTGGGGCTGCTCCTCTGCAGGCTCTCAGCCCCAGGGCTCTCAGCCTTTGTTCCTCACAGAGCTGCTCCAGGCCCCTCAGCAGCTCTGCAGCCTCCCCTGGACTCTCTTCCTTAGTTCTTTGTCTCTCTTGAACCTGGGAGCTCAGGACTGGACCTAGCAGTCTAGATGTGGCCTCGTCATGGCAGAGCAGAGGAGGAGAGCCTTATGAACTTAATCAGTTTGCAAAAGCAAAGCAGATTCCCCTGATAGGCATGAAAAGGTCACTTCAAAATGCTTTGCCTAAAGCACTGTGCCAACAACCAAAGTCAATAGCAAATCCAGATGTCAGGAAGCCAAACTACCCAAATCTTGGGCCTGAATCATACCTCCACACTCTTCTATAAAATTGGCTATGGTTTCTGCTTCATCTTCAGCCATTTTTAATATATTACTTAGTCCATCCAGAACCACTTGCACAACTTGTGCATCTTTTACTGTCAGCAAATTGCAAAAGGGAGGAATTACATGTTGCTGAATTAAATATGCCACCTGAGAGGGGAGGGAAAAAAAAGAAGAGAAGAGAGTTAGGAGTGTGACAGGAGCAAGGATTGCACCAAACACACGAGTTTAACAAAGTCAAAGGACTCAAGTCACTCAAGGGACAGAATTCTGCAAGTCACTGAGAAAGTGTGGCCCTGAAGCACTAAAAAGTAACATTTTTGTATTGTTACAGAGGTATTTCAAGCCTAGAACACACAAGTAGCAGCTACCCAAGTTTTCAGCATCAGACCAAGGAGTTTCAAGCTCGTCTTTAAGAATGACACTACCACCCCAACCCTGCACAGAGATTCTGGTATTAAGAAGGTATTCTAATTGTACTCAATGGCTACTATCCTTGTAGTTATCACATTCTTGTCTGCAGAGGGGGGAAATCACAGGAGCACAGGATGTTAGGGGTTGGAAGGGAACCAAAGAGATCTTTCAGTCCCAGCCCTGCCAGAGCAGCACCACAGAATCCAGCTCAGGGCACACAGCAACACATCCAGACAGGGCTGCAAAGGCTCCAGAGAAGAAGACTCCACAACCTCTCTGGGCAGCCTGTGCCAGGGCTCTGGCACCCTCACCCTCCAGAAGTTCTTGCTCATGTTGAGGTGGAACTTCCTGTGCTGCAGTTTCCATCCCTTGCCCTTGTCCTATGCCAGGGCACAGGTGAGCAGAGCCTGTCCCTGTCCCTTCCTTCCTGGCCCCCAGCCCTCAGACATTGCTCAGATCCCCTCTCAGCCTTCTCCCCTCCAGACTGCACAGCCCCAGGGCTCTCAGCCTCTCCTCATCAGGCAGTGCTGCAGTCCCTGCAGCAACCTTGCAGTCCTCCCTTGGACTCTCCCCAGTAGATTCCTGTCCCTCCTGAACTGGGGAGCCCAGAACTGGATGTAATATTCCAGGTGGGACCTCGCTAGGGCAGAGTAGAGGGGAAGGAGAACCTCCCTCTACCTGCTCCCCACACTCCTCTTAATAGCCCCCAGGACCCCACTGGCCTTGGTCATCAGGGCTCACTGCTGTCCCATGCAGAACTTGCTGTCCACAGGACTCCCAGCTCCTTCTCCACAGGGCTCACCTCCCAAGCTGTATATGTTGAATAATCTGAATGCAGTCATTTATAGCTACTAGGTCATCCTACCAGGAAAACTTCCATCCAAATCCCTACTGACTCTCCTTATCTTGAGGCATTCCAGAAACAACCAACATTGATGCTTCAAATCCCTTCTGGAAAAGGGAAGTTACTGAAGAGAGGAGGAATCCAGATATTCAGAATCTAGGCACCAGCAGCTCAAATGCACCCAGGAAGACAATTAACCTTCTCTTAAGATTTGACTCACTTGGTCTTTTCTTCCACTTATGGTCAGGTTGCTTATTGCCCAGGCAGCTTCTTTCTGAGTGCCAAAGTCACCCTGAAAATACAACCACAAAGAATCATTCCAGGGTTTATGTTTTGTAGCATTCTAGTAAAAGCTTGTGTCTGTTCCAGTCCATTCTGCCTGGTACCAACTTAATAGTTTTTGGCACAACTACCAAGTCCTGTAGGTGTTTGAGGCTGCTCAAGAGCACTCATCCCCTCCCTGCAACCACAGTGTTAAATCCATCTTCCAGAGGAAAGGAAGTGGGTTTGTACCCAAGTAAATAACTCCAGCAGTCCACTCTCCTGTCCCTTATCAGCAGCTGCCATGTATTACAGGGAGAGATAAGCAGGAAGTGTCACTTTTGATAAAGCTGCCTCTGAAGCAGCTTCACTCTGCTTCCTATACTTGATGAAAAAGGTCTCCAACTCTTCTCCCAGTGATCAATAGATTGGCAGCTCACAGAACTGTGTGTGATACCTGGGGAAACAGGCAAGTCAGACAAGACAGTGTATCCCTGCCTTGCCTGAACACATCCTAAGGTTGGGATTTCTGTTTTCCTTCCACACTTAAGGGAAGAAACCAAGAAGGAATAAAACAGGGAATGTCTGAGAGCAGAAATGTGTTGTTCTCATTTAAAACACTGCTTTTAGCCGCCCTTCTTTTTCACAAGGAGCACAACTGCTTGGAAACTGTTTTAGAAGACATTAACCCAGGCAGTGAAAAGCAATGCAGGTATTTGGGTCCCAAATAATGGCCTCTAGTGCTCAACCAGCAATGATTAAGCAGGAGAAAGACATTCACAGAATCACAGAACTTCAGAGGTTGCAAAGGACCTCCAGAGATCACCCAGTCCAACCTCCCTGCCAAGGCAGAGTCACCCAGGGTACCTCACACAGGAATGCACCCAGGTGGGATTTGAAAGTCCCCAGAGAAGGAGACTCCACAACCTCTGGGCAGCCTGCTCAACCCTCACTGTAAAGAAGCTTCTCCTCATGTTGAGGTGGAACCTTCTGTGTTGCAGTTTGTACTCAGTGCTCCCTTTCAGCGGTGCACAGCAATCAGACAAGAGCTTGGCTCCCTCCACTTGCCCCCCAGCCCTCAGGTATTTGCATGCATTGATCACCTCTCCTCTCAGCCTTTTCCTCTCCAGACCAAACAGCCCCAGGGCTCTCAGTCTCTCTCCACAGGGGAGATGCTCAAGTCCCCCACTCATCCTTGTGGCTCTGTGCTGGACTCTCCAGCAGGTCTCTGTCTCTCTTGAACTGGGGAGCCCAGAACTGGCACAGAATTCCAGGTGTGGTCTCACCAGGGCAGAGCAGAAGTTGGGTGAAGAACCTCCCTAGCCCTACTGGCCACACTTTCCCTGATGCCCCCCAGGATGCCATTGGCTCTCTTGGCACAAAGGCACATTGCTGCCCCTGCAGAACTTGCTGCCCACCAGCACTCCAAGGGCTTTCTTCACAGAGCTGCTTTCCAGCAGGGCAGCCCCAACCACAAACTGGTGCCTGTAAGTGCTTGTGAGCAACTCCTTCACTTCACTATTTAGTCAAAAGGTTACTAAAAGCTTCATTTACCACTGAAAAGCAGCATCCAGCCTGCTGCTGTGCTATGGACAACTCCTTAACACCCACAATCTCTTCAGTATTTCCTACGTTTCCTTCATGTAGTTTTTGCTCCTTTAAAAGCAACAGATGAGACAACTCCACTCCAGTGTCACAGGGTGATGACTTGGATCACACTGGATAAATGCAGTAACACCAACAAGCTGGTGACTGTCACTGCAGAGCATTTGCATTCAAAGATTCATTGAATAGTTTGGGTTGGAAGGGACCTTCAAGATCATTCAGTTCCAACCCCCTGTCTTGGGCAGGGACACCTCCCACCAGTCCAGGTTGCTCAAGGCCTCATCCAACCTGGTCTTGAACACCTGCAGGGAGGAGACATCCACAACCTGACTGGGCAACCTGTGCCAGTGTCTCCTCAGGCTCACTGTTTCTAGATAATACAGGAAACAGGGATGAAATCCTGAAGCTTTGGCAAAATGCTGGGAAGGAACTCAGTGCTGTACCCACCCAGCCCTCTTCACACCACCTCTGAGTAAAGAATTTCATCTCCTTTTATTTACAGAGTGAGAAAAGGAATTTAAAGAGAGTTAGAAGCAGCTGAGGAGACTCTCCTGACTTGCTTTCCCTCCCCAATCCATTTGGCTATCATTTGGCAGCACTTCACAATCATCACCAGCAAATGTATTTCATCTTCCAACACAGAAAAGCCACTCAAGGAAAAAAGTTCACCCTTCCCCCCCACCATTTACACATGAAGCAAGGAATCCAATGTCAGTTCCTCCAATTAAAGAAACAAACTGTTCAAGCCTTGTTCTCTAACCTTATCTAGCAGATGTATTATCATTGGAACAAGGTTTGCATCTATTACTGCCTGAACTTGCTGTTGGTTTCCTGCAGTGATGTTAGATAGGAACCACACTGCTTCCTGCAAAAGAAAGAGAGACGTTATTATTCCTTCTGATCAGTTTTCTCTCTCACATTTGCTTTCCACTCCAGCAGGATTTTCCACCTGTCTGTTTTTAGATCTGCAATTCATACACTAGTCCAGCTTAAATACAATCAAGAGTAAATTAGTTTGAGCACAGAGAGCTGACCTTCCTGGAGGTCACAGAGCACAGCCTCACCCCTTAGACTCCACAACTCTCACCGGTACCAAGTTACAACCAAACACTCCAAATCTACAGATTAGAAGGGGAAATTACTTGGAGATAAAGTCACAAGGCTCCAAACAAGCACTCATAATAAAGCCTCTTACTGAGAATGAATCAGAGAATGGTTTGGAGTTGGAAGAGACCTCCAAGGGCCAACTGGCCCAACCCTGTCGGCAGTCACCAGAGGCATCCACAACTAGATCAGGTTGCTCAGAGCCTTGTCAAGCCTCACCTTGAGTATCTCCAGGGATGGGCTCCAACCACCTCCCTGGGCAACCTGTCACAGTGTTCCACCACCCTCCTGGTGCAGAACTTGTTCCTCACGTCAAATTTAAATCTGCTCTTCTCTAGTTTCAAACCATGACCCTTGTCCTGTCCCTGCAGGCCTTTGCAAACAAGAGGCCTGTCCCTCTACAGCCTTCTTGTAGCCCCCTTCAGGTACTGGAAGGCTGCTGTTAGGTCTTCCACAGAGCCCTCTCTTCTCCAGGCTATAGTGGTTTTTAGGCTGTGGGTCAGGTGAGCTCCAAACAGCATCATGCTTCCCAGGTATGAGTGAGAGAAGAAAACCTCTTCAAAACCTGCTCCATCAGGCTTCTCCTCTTACTCTAAATCAAGAACATGCAACATCTACTTCTGCAACACCTTCACTGCAGTACAGCTACATGACCCACTGTGAGCATGGTAAAGTTACATGATTCATGATCATCATTCTGTCCATAAGACTCTTCCCTTCCAGCAATAACCAACAGCAGGTGCTGAGGGAAGTGTGCAAGGGGAGGTCTTCCTCCCAGTAGAATCATCCAAGTCCTCAACAGCTGAAACTGTGAACCGAGTCAAAGGCTGCATGTAGACTAGTCAAAGGCTGCATGTAGACTAGTCAAAGGCTGTGAACTAAGTCAAAGACTGCAACTAGAACTGCCTATGGCAGGGGGTTGGAACTAGATGATCCTTGAGGTCCCTTCCAACCTTACCATTCTATGATTCTATGATTGAGGTCCCTTCCAACCTTACCATTCTATGATTATGTTAAAAGCATAGAGACACCACCACCATCCCTCTCTGGAAGGAAGAATTAGCTAAGAAATATCAGCATGTCACAAAATCTTAAGGATATTCAGAGCACCACCCCATTTTAATACCACAGGTGGCAAATTCCTCGCTTCCTAGAAACCCTCCATTGCTCCTCAGTTGCCCTGATCTGGCACAAGGACTTTTCAGTCAGGAATTCTGACTTGCCATTCAACTGAGTCTCTTGGATCAGCTCACAGGGTCACACTTTCATTGGTGAGCCTGTCAGAGATGTAGGATGCCCCAGGCTTGTCCTGGTGGGCTTCTTTTGGGCTTTAATCATCGGCAGTGTTGTAAGCAGCACCCCAGTTTCACAACATGCCTCAGATGCACTCCGGAAGCAGCACTGCACCATCAGTGCCCCCATTCAAAGCCTTTCCCACACCTGCACCACACACACGTTCCCCACCCTCCACCCCCAGTCCAACTGGGTTTAAACCCCAGTGAGCATACACACTCCACTCAAAGGCACATCCAATTATCTCTATTTCATCACTTCCAAGAGACTCAGTTGAACGAAAGCGACATTGCACATATCAAGAAATTGAACTCTGAAGTCAGCAGCCAGAACTGCAAGATAAAGCTTTCATTCCCTAAAAAAACCTCAACCAGCAGACCCAGGAAACAAGGCTCTGGTCAAGTACAGGTTTGCATCTCCCAGAGTGATTTTTCCAGGTGTCAACTTCCAAGAACGATTTCCGCACCCTGCCTGCTCTTGCCACAACGTGGGGTTACGCAGGCAGCTACTCTGATCTCCACCACACCACACTATGTGGAGTCCAAATCTGCAACCTCTGCACTTACCTTATTAATTTTTTCTTTGGGATGTGTCAGAAGTGCTGGAAAATGAGACAGGGCTTCACAATTCAGAACTACCTGCGTCTGCTCGTCGGTGCCAGTGACGATGTTTCCGACAGCTCGCAGGGCAGCGGTCTGGAACAGAACACAGGCTTTGGAGAGGGGGGTCCCAAAGAGCTCCTGCTGGAGCACACACTTTCAAACACATCTGGTGCAAAACAGAACCATTTCGGTTGGCAAAGACCTTTAAGATCAAGTCTAATCACTCTCAACTCTACCAAAGCTGGTGCTAAACACTGTCCCTCAGCACCACAACTCTGAGGCTTTGAAACTCCTCCAGGGATAGGGATTCAGCCACCTCCATGGGCAGCCTATGCCAGGTTTTGAGAACCCTTTCTTTCAGGGGAGAAGTTTCTTTTAATACCCAACCTAAACCTCCCCTGGTGAAACTTGTGTCTGCTTCCTCTTGAAAGGGAGGGGAGACCAACCCCCAGCTCATTCCAATCTCCTTTCAAGGAGCTGTACAGTGAGGTCTCCTCTCAGCCGCCTCTTCCCCAGCTCCCTCAGCTGCTCCTCACCAGCCCTGCTCTCCAGAACCTTTACCAGTTTGGCTGCCCTCCTCTGGGCCCCCCTCCAGCACTCTATGTCCTTCTTGTGGTGCTATATTCCACAAGAAAACACATTTAAACTTCAAGATGAACGATAAAAACCCCTCCAGGAGCACATTTTGAGCAACACTGCTGTCAAGTTATCCAAACTTACTTGCACTTTAACTTCTTGATGACTGAGAAGTGGAACCAAATGAGGAACTATTCCAGAGTCTATCACCATCTGGATCTGTTCATTGCCAGCATCTGTTAGGTATGAGAGTGCCCAGACTGTATCTACCAATATCTAGGGAGCAAAGACATTTGTAATTAATTAGCACACAAGTGCCACAAGTCTCCAAAGTAAGCTGAAACACAAAACCATTCTGATTGTGAGCTAGAATTGCTGCAGTACAGAACAACCTCACTTGTTTTTACCATCTCCACACATTCCACTCCATACAAGTTTGAAACAGAGCTACTGTTTCATCTATTCTAGCCCCAAAGACTGCACAGACATTAGTAACCACTTCACCTGCTCACTTCACCTTGAATTCTGAAGGATGCTATAGAAGCACAGACTGCTTGGGGTTGAAAGGAACCTCCAAGATCATCTAGTTCCAGCTCCCCTGCCATGGACACCTCCTACCAACCAGCTTGCTTGTCAAAGTCCAACCACCAACCCAGCACCTCCGTGGCCATTAAACCATGTCCCCAAGAGCCATGTCCACATGTTTATGACCACCTCCAGGAATGGTGACTCCACCACCTCCCTGGGCAGCCTGTTACAGTGCCTGAACACTCTTGCAGCAAAGATATTTTTCCTCATCTCCAATCTAAACCTCCTCTGGGCCCTTATGTCTTTAAACCATTCCCTCTTAAGACTGTCTCTAGACACCCTCAGCACAAGTCTCTCTGCAGCCTTTCTGCAGGATCCCTTCAGCTATTGGCAGGCAGCTCTAAGGTCCCCCCAGAGTCATCTCTTCTCCAGGCTTCACCCCCCACCCCAGCCCCCTCAGGATGTGCTCACAGCAGAGCTACTCCAGCCCTCGGAGCATCTTTGTGACCTCCTCTGGTCTCTCTCCAGGATCTCTGTGTCCTTCTTGTGCTGAGGTCACCATCACTGGAGGCAGAATTGGAGGTGAGGTCTGAGCAGAGCCAAGGGGCACAATCCCCTCTCTTGCCCTGCTGCCCACACTGCTCTGGCTGCAGCCAGCACACAGCTGCCTGCTGGGCTGCAGGAGGGCACTGCTGGCTCCTGGGGAGCTGCTCAGCAATCAACACCCCCAAGGCTCTTTATTCAGGGCTGCTCTTAACCCACTCTGCACTGAGCCCGGATTTGTGCCTGGGATGCCTAAGAATAAGCAGTTACAAGGTCTAAAACTGCCTTAATGAGAGAGATTTTAAGTTAATTATGATAAGATTCATATTTCAGTAAGTTAATTATGCCAAGCTTTATATTTCAGTTAAAATTTTGCTCAGAGGCCAGAGCTGGCTCTGAGTGGTGTTACTTACATTTACATCTGTGTGGTGAATTAGAACACAGAGTGCTGGAAGGATCTAAGGAGGCAAAAGAGAAACACCTGATGGTTATTTTTAAGGCAGACACTCGGCTTCAGTTTAGATAGAACAAAGAGTGAGGAATTCAGTCACCTCCTGGATGGTTTCCATGGGTGGAGGAGGGTCTTTGTGACGGCACAAGTTGACCATGACCCAGGTAACATTCCTTAAGAAGGTTATGGGAATAGATGGGCTGATGAAAGACAGCAGTGGCTTCACTACTCCAAGGCTAATAACGTAATCTCTACACTGGGGTCCATCACCTGTCAGAGAGAAAGAATGAAGATGACAAAGATTATCCTGTGCCATTCACAAGGAGTTTGATTTCTGCACACTTCAAGCTTCATTGAACTCAAGATAAATAAGGGTCTAGGATATATAAATACAGAGAAGTTGATAGAGAGCCACCTATCATAAACACTTCCACTTTGGTAGAACCTGTGGCTGCTGTATTCTTTCATTGGGAGCTACTCATTAAAACAAGCTAAACACACAGCGTGGTTTGGGTTGGAAGGGACCTTAAAGATTATACAGTTCCAACCCCCCTGCCATAGGCAGGGACACCTTCCACAGAGAAGTGTTCCTTGATTTAGAATACAGGCTGGGGTGGTGATGGGTGAGGGGAAAGGGGAGGCATGCAATGCCAAAAGCCCAGAACTGTGGGTAGTCCAAAGTATTCCTGAAGATCACAGACTGGTGGTGGTTGGGAGGTACCTCTGGAGGTCATCCAGCTACAGCAGGGGCACCCACAGCAGCTTGCCCTGGAGTGTCCAGGTGGGCTGGAATCTCTCCAGATATGGAGATTGCACCTCTCTGGGGAGCCTGCTCCAGGGCTCCAGCACCCTCACACCAAAGAAGTTTCTTCTCCTGTTCCTTAGCTATTTCCTTGCGCAAGATGCCAGCACAAAGTTTCTAATCAATACTAAACCATCCCAAGGAGCTCTAAATTGCCTGAGAACTGACACTGTTATCTTTCTATCACTGTTTCCTTGAAGGCAGCATCTTAGCTGCACTGCAAAGGCATCGCTACCAGCTTGAGGCAGCCACCACAGCACGCACTTGGGTGGTTTGCTTCTCAAGAAGGATCAGGCACTTGCAAAACATCAGACTGCAGAAATCTCAGCGTGTCACATCAGAGCCTGTAGTCCTCAAGTACTACAGAGTCAGGGCTGTGAACCACCTCAGCTTGCACAAGAGGTGAAAACATCAAATGGAAGCTTGAATGATCTAGAGTTCAGTTGGTGTCTAAGCTCAGGCAAAGCTTTAAGACTCAATGCAAAGCAGTTTTTCTTTTAACACTCTCCTTGTCACTAATTCCTTTAGCTGTGCCTGGGAACAAAGCATGCAGGGATGCGTTTGGGTGCACACTGTCAATACACAGCAGACACTGCCAGGTGAGCAGTTGCTTTTTGTCTGCTACTCCAGCACCTCCATCTCCTACCACACAAAACCCCACCTACTTCATTTAGGAACTCAGAAGTTGTTACTGGCAGGAGCAACACAAACCTATGATATTTCCTAAAGCCCACACAGCTTGCTCACAAACATTTTGATGAGGTGAATGCAGCAGTCTCAGAAAAAGTGGCACAGCATCTGAAAAACACAAAGAAAACCCCATGCAACAGTTAAGAAAAACATTGTTCGAGAAAGTTCACAAAATCACAGCTTTTAAAGACAATTTCATCACTGCAGGAGAATTCTCTCTCTGCTTAAGTATTGGGCAGACCTTGACTAACTTCCCAGGTGACACTGACAAACACACACTGTAACCATTCCTCCTCCATTGCACAGCCCACAGAACGAAAGCATCTCTGGAAATAAGCTGATATTTAATTGACATCTCATGAGTTTACTGAAGCTTGGCAGGGCTCCAAACATAGTTCTACTTCTTGAAATTGGAAATTCCATCCTAAGTTTCCCATCAGAAGCAACCACGAGGTAGGAGCCAGACCTGAGATTGTGTGATACCAACTTTTTACAACGTTAAACTTTGTGCTCAATTTGAGACCCAAGATCTAGCACACCACTTCCTGACTGCTGCAGAAAAGATCATTTCAAATGCAGTTACCGCTGTGTGGGTAAAGAAAGAGCTGCAAGAAAGGGTTTCAAAAGACAACACAACCTCCACAGCTGTTTCCAAGGCAGCAACTCTTCCACTCGGCGTGAGACAGAAGAATGCTCCCAGGATTTAGAACTAAAGCTAAGCCAAAGTTTCAAACACATTCTGCAGGCACCACGTTTAGATAACTGATCTTTAGCTTTATAAATCCAGCACTAAGCTGCTTGCTTACATGGAGTCACAGAATCATTTTGGTTGGAAGAGAACTTTAGGATCACCCAGTCAAATCATTAACCCAGCACTGCCAGGTCACCACTAAACCATGGCCCTCAGCTTCACACCTTTGAAACCTCTTCAGGGATGGGGACTCTGTCACTGCCCTGGGCAGCTGAGTCCAGGCCTTGACAACCCTTTTGGGAAGGAAATTGTTCCTCATATCCTACCTAAACCTCCCTGGTGCTATTTGAGGTTCTTTCATCATCCTATTACTCGTTCTTTGGGAGGAGAGACTAACTCCACCTGGTTCCAGCCTCCTTTCAGGGAGTTGTAGAGAGCAAAGAGGTCTCCTACTCAGCCTCCTTTTCTCCAGACTAAACAGCCCCAGGTCCCTGAGGTGCTCCTCACCAGGCTTTTCTCCAGCCCCTTCCCCAGCTTTGTTGCCCTTCTCTGGACACCCTTCAGCCCCTCAGCATCCTTCTTGCAGTAAGAAAACACACACATCTCTATGATCCATGTAACAAACACAGAGATTGCAACAGATGGACATCACATCTTGGAAACTGCTCTTACTACATCAGATCAAAGCTGCAAGTAGCTCTAAGAGGTCAATGTACGATGGTTGTGGTGGGGGAAACAGAAAGAAGGATCCAAACTCTGTCTTACCACCCTCAGTGGTATCAGCAGCATGCAGTGCAGTACAACACTGAGCTCAGCCATTAAAGCTGCTGTATTCTCTAGCAACCTCAGTTTGGTGGGGATTTTACTTGAGCTTTACTGTAGGACTGATTCCTCCATGGTTGCTCAAGAAGCGCTGCTGTTCTATCACTGAATTCCAAAAGACTGCAGCCAGTCCTGATTGGTTCTGCTGTATCAACAGAAGTACTACTGCAACCTGGGACAGCTTAGAAGAAAGTCTGCTGTGCTTGGCAGCTTGGATTCCAAGTGCAACAACAATTCCTCGCTTCGGATCTCTCAAGATACAAAGGACAGGGTGTTTTCTTCAGCTTGAGTTTGGCACCCTCTGGATTTAGTCCACATCTTTTCTTCACAGCAAACAGGAAATCCCTCCCTGGGAGGTGGGGTTTTTTTAGGGTTCTGTTTGGTTTTGTTTGAAGTTTTTGTTGCTGTTTGGGTTTGTTTCTGTTGGTTTTGAGTTTGAAAACTGGAAACCAGCAGATATTAACTCTGCTGAAATAGGTTGAGTTTCCAGAAGAGATTACTCACCATGAGGAAACCCAACTGAATTTAAAATCAGAGAAAATGAAGAAAAGCAGCTGTGCTCTTCAACTGATGCTGCTTGCCAGAGAAGAGGTAGAGCATCTGGCAGAAGACTTCATGTGCAGGTCCTTCAACGACGTACCTGCGATTGACGACCCAATTTCAACCAGGCTATGGCAGGCAAGGACCAAGCCTAAGATGTGTGTGGATTGGTGAGCATGCTTGACACAGAGCAGCAGGAGTGTGGATGCTCTTTTCAATATCATTCAGATGAGTCTTATTCTAGTGGAAGTTACAGTGAGAGCTTTATCAATGACCAGACACTGGGGCACTTACTGGATTGAACTACAGCCTGTGTTTGTTCAGAGGTTCCAGAGGCAATGTTTGTCAAAGCCCATGCAGCTTCAAACTGTAAAGAAGGACTGCAAAGGAAAAAAGAAAAGATGGTTAAGAATTACTGATTGCATTGGGTTGGAAGAAATCCTCAAAGGTCATCTTATCCAACCACCCTGCAGTCAGCAGGGACACCAAAGACATCAGCAGCTTTGCTGATGATACCAAACCGGGAGGCTTGGCTGAGACACCTGGAGGCTGTGAGGCCATTCAAAGAGACTAGGACAGAGCTAGGCAGAGGAACCAAATGAGGTTCAACAAGGATCAGTGCAGAGTCCTGCACCTGGTAAGGAACAATAAACTGCTGCAGTACAGGTTGGAAGGTGATCTGCTGGAGAGCAGCCCTGTGGAGGAGGAGCAGAGAGTGCTGCTGGACAGCAAGTTCTGCATGGCACAGCAATGTGCCCTGGTGGGCAAAGAGGCCAATGGGGGCCTGAGGGGCATTAAGAGGCAGCATAAGGAAGGAGCTTCTCCTGCCCATCTACTCTGCCCTAGTCAGGAATATTGCATCCAGTTCTGGGCTCCCCAGTTCAGGAGGGACAGGGATCTGCTAGATAGAGTCCAAGGGAGAGCTACATGATTAAGGGGTTGAAGCAGTGCTCTAAGGAGAGCCTGAGGGACCTGGGGCTGTTTGGTTTGCTGAAGAGAAGACTTAGAGGGGATCTAATCAATGTTTAGAAATACCTGAGGGCTGGGAGTCAGGAAGGAAGGGACAGCCTCAGCTCACCTGTGCCCTGGGATGGGACAAGGGCAGTGGATGTAAACTGCAGCACAGAAAGTTCCACCTCAACATGAGAAAGAACTTCTTGACTGTAAAGGTCCCAGAGCCCTGGCACAGGCTGCCCAGAGAGGTTGTGGAGTCTCCTTCTCTGGAGCCTTTGCAGCCCTGTCTGGATGTATTCCTGTGTGACCTGAGCTAGATTCCATGGTCCTGCTCTGGCAGGGGGTGTGGATTTGATGATCCATGGAGGTCCCTTCCAACCCCTAACATCCTGTGATCAGGCCACCACGGGCCACATTGAGTCTGATCTTGTGTTGAGACCAGTTAGTTGTCACATCAGATGCCATGGGCCCATTAGCTAAAAACCTTGCAATAATGGAAGTATTTTGAGCTTCAGAAATACTTACTTGTCATCTCTTTCAAGACAGTGCACTAAAATAGGTAATATTCCTGATTTTATTAGGTCGTCGATTGGTGGGTTGCGATCACTGGAAAGCAGTTTTCTGTTTGGGAAAGGAGAAAACACAACAGTTGGCAAACAAATCACAGGATAGGAAGTTGTAAAGGCTGGGAAGCGTCTCTCAGCCTCAAAGACCAAGCAGGATTTGTTTTCTCTACTTCAGCAGCTAATGACCAATCCCCCAAAGTGAAGCAACTGCAGCAGTGAAGCCCAGACCATGCCATTCACTGCCCTTTTCAGCTGCCATGTTTTCTGACTGCTTTTGAGGTTTATCAGCAGTCAGTAAAATGAAGATCAGAGTTCCTCAGTTACACCTCCTGCAGCTTCTTCCTCCTCCACCCAACAAGGGAGGATAAACAGATCCTGGCTGCTTTGACAGGAAAGGCAGAGACTTGTTTCTTCTTCATAAGAGTAAGTCAGAGAACAAAGATTCATAGAGGCTAACTGCAAAGAACAAGAGTGTACCCATGTGCTACCATTATTAGTCCCTTTACCTTCACTTTCCTGCAGTGAAGGAAGTAAGGAAGCTTCTTAGAGGGGACATCAGAGGCTGTTGCACTCAACTTTTACTGGCAGTAGGAAGAGGTATTCCATATAGTCACCTCCTCATGTCCCAACCTATTCACACACCTGAAAGACTGGGAAGAACTCAACTAGAAATCAACTCTCCATTGCTGCTTTGCCCTGAGAGATGTCAGTGGTGTGATAAAGGGACAAGAAGAGAAAAGAGATGAAAAGTCAGAGCTGCAGAGCAAAATCTCAGGCAAATAAGCAATGGGGAAGACCTGAACCCAGGCTAAGCGAAGACTGGTAAGGATTAGAAGTGAATTTTCAGCTTCCAAATAAACTGTGGCCATTTGAATTAAGATTCCTACCTCAGACATAAAAAAAAATACAAAACAGAAACTCAGAGGTGGAAGCTCCTTTAAGAAGTGAAGACAAATTGTACCTACAAGCTTTAGAATCTTGATACTGTTTTGTGTTCAGTGAGAAAACAATTGCAGTGCACTCTATGCACACACCACCTGCTCAAACAGGTAGAGAACTCTACTAAAAGAATCCAGAAACCTTCAGGTTTTAGGGTGATTGATTTGGGTTTTTGTTTTGTTTTAGGGTTTGCTTTTCCTTCACCACTAGAATCAGTTTTCTGTTTCTCATATTCCAGTTGACTGTTTTGTGGGTTAGACCTGGGCAGAATTTCCTTTTCTGTTCCAGCTTCAGTCCAAAGGATGGTAGAGATTCAACCAAGACTGAAAAGCATTTTTTTCCCTCTGAAATATACTTTAATGCCTTTCCAGTAACATCATCTGCACTGCTTTAATTTTAAATTAATTTCCAAGTTAAACAATGAATTACAACTGTAAGAAATACACGTGGCCACTCCTATTGAATTTTAAATCAGGCTTAATTCAGTGTAAGCCTGGTTTAGATCAGCTATAGTAAGAAGCATCATTATCCTGTGCTGAAGTTTTTCCTGAAGGCAACTTGTCTGATGGAAACAGACACACAAACTGTTCTTGCCATCATCATTTTCAAAACACATGAACTCCCAAAAGTCCAAGTGACTTCCAGTTCATCTGTATTCTGATCTGAAAGTCTTCCCTTGCACTTGAATCAGGTAAGAGAGTAAAAGCTTTTTGCTACAACCACAACCTCTCCAGCAGGTCACAAAAGAGCAGGTAAATATTCAATTTATGCATACATTTAGGATCCCTTCTCAAATATACACAACCAGAGAATTCCTCTCAAAAAAGTTGTATTGGTCCAAGTGGTGACAAAACCAGAAGGACTACTGCAGTTCTCTGTATTGAAAGCTGAAGGCTTTACAGTCCTGTTGATTGTATCTTTTACTCATGAGAAACATCATGCATAGGACTAAGACTACTTCAAAGATCCAGGTATTTGCATCTAAAGTTCTATTTATCAAATGTTCTGTTTAAAATAAAAAATAATTAAAAAAAAAAAATCAATCTGTAAATGAGGTATTTTCTAGTTCAGCTAGAACACATTTCTGGATTTAAGAGCACTATGAAGAACAAAGAAGTCTGAGCAAAGCGTGTTCTTACCTTGCTGCCTGCACAGCGCTTAACTGTATACCCTGGTTGTCACTTGAAGCGTTCTAAAACAAAACAGGATTTAGACTCTGCACATTTGTCACCATAACAAAGAATGTTCAAACAATTAAATCAGTTTAAAAAAAATTATTATTACCTGTACTATTGCTTCCAAAGAAGTATTTTGCTAGGAAAAAAAAAGACAAAAACATTAAGCAGTGAGAAATAAAAAGGACATAAACAGCCATGCCGGGGAGTTAGTTCTTACCACTCTGAAGTCGCCATCGATATCAGAATCTTCACAGATATCTTCATGGGGAACATTTCTCCTCTTTAAAAGATGCTCATCTCTTTTGTTCTTAAAGGAAAGGATTTAATACTTTTAAAACCTTGCTTTAGGAGGGGATGGTAAGCAAAAAGACAGCAGCTTCTGTTTTAAACAAGCACCGTAAACAGGTTTTCATTGCTACTGTTAACATTCCCAGCCTTGAAGAGGCTGTGAATGGCTGCACAGAGCAGCAGGCTCTGAGAATCTCTTCTTCCCAGAAACATTTATCCACAGCAGTGACTACTTTTGTTGGAGGTTTCACGTGCACACATCCCTCACCACTGAGGCTACAACCTATCTGTCATCATTTAGAACAAGACAAGGTGATTCCCAGAGGTCACTTTTCATCCCAGAAGGAAAATAACTCAAGTTATGATTGCTTTCATAGTTCTCAAGAGCTAGTTTTGCAGTTCTCTTCCACTTAGGTGCTGAACTGATGGTTTGAGTAAGAAAATAGTTTTTTGTCTATAAATTAGCAGCATTTTTCAAAGCAAAACTCATGCTTTGTGTATGTTTTTACAACTAGAATCCTAGTTGGAGAAGCAAGAATTATTCCCTTCAAGTAAAATTCTGGGGTATTCCAGGACAAAAAATATGGAACTTATAGTACCAAGTATGGTAGCTTTAGAACTTATAGAATCATAGAATGGTTTAGGTTGGATGAGCTTTGAGGTCCCTTCCAGTTCCAACTCATCATAGGCAGGGACACCTCCCACTAGCACAGGTCGCTCAAGGCCTCATCCAACCTGGACCTGAACACCTCCAGGGAGGGAGCAGCCACAACCTCCCTGGGCAACCTGTGCCAGTGTCTCACCACCCTCACTGCAAACAACTTCCTCCTAACATCCACTTTCAATCTCCCCTCTGCCAGTTCAAACCCATTCCTCCTCATTCTGTCATTATTTCTTTCTAAACCAGAGTACCTTGACAGACTTAATAAAGGCAGCTAGTTCAACAGTGATGCTTTTGGTGGACTACAAAACACACAACACTATTTATTTTTTTGTCCTCCAACAAAAACCTCTTCAATTGGTGAAATAACAACACAGCCAAATCCTATTTGGTAAAAAGTAATGCTGAGGTTCTCTCACCTTTCTCAGCTCCACAACAACTTCATTTCTTTGTCTTCTCATAGTCTGAAAAGAATCAAGATCAAAGCACATTAAGTTCTGAATCAAGACCAAGCCATTAAAAAATTCTTGCACGGCTAATTCCAAGTTCTTGCACTTTAAACAGTACATGCACAAAAAAAAGATTTTATTTTCATTATAAAAGTAGAAATCCAATAGGAAATGGAAATAACTGGATTGCTTCTGCCTGAATTATTTCACTATAGTCTCCTAGATCTTCCTGTTGAAGAAAAATGGGTATATGGAATCAGGGAGTCAGAGAATGGGTTTGGGTTGAAAATTTCTTTCAATATCAAGACCAACGCCCCTGCACTCAGCAGGGGAATCTCCAGCTAGAGCAGGCTGCTCACAGCCCCAGACAACTTGACCTGGAATGGTTCCAGGGATGGAGCTCCTACCACCTTCTCTGGGCAACCTCGATCTCTCACCACACTCAGCATCAAAAGTTTCTCCCTTCTCTCCAGTCTGAGTCTGCCTCTTTCAGTTCAAACCATCACCCCTTGTTCTGTCACAACAGGTCCTGCTCAAAAGTCTGTCCCCAGCTTTCTTCTTGGGCCCTTTCATCACTGAAAGGCCACCAAAAGATCTCCCTGGAGCCTTCTCTTCTCCAGGTTGAACAAGCCTAGCTCTCCCAGCCTGACCTCACAGCCCTTGAATCATTTTTATGACCTCGTCCAGCTCCATTCCTGCCCTCGTTACACTGAGGGCTCCAGGGCTGACAGCACTCCAGGAATGAAGAAATCTCTTTTAACAGTGCTGAAAGGAGTCGTGCATAAAACAGCACCAAAAGCTTTATAAACCACCACAGCAAACCAACAACATACTAAGTTTCCCCCAACAGTCACAACCTTGCCTTGATTCTAGGTTTTTCATTAGGAACTTGCATCTCTCTTTTCTTGCTCAGAGCAGTGGGGGGAACCAAGTGACTCCCCAAGCAGAGACACTCAGCTGCCAGACCTGTTAGTAAGAGGTAACCATCACCACACAGCTGTGGTGAGAAACAGAGCCTGCAAAGCACAACTGCTAAAGCACAAAGAACTTACAATATTGTTTGTTTGTTTTAATCAGTATAAACAGATCTGAACACCACCAGGCCCTTTTCTGAATGGTTCCTATCAGGTTTCACATCCAAGTGTAGCACCAACAGACAGAAATGGTGAGCTCTCCCTCATCCAAACCCCCAAAATGCTGCTTGTCTATCCCAGATATTAAAGTAAAAATCACATATTTCACACATTTCTATTACTTGATGAAACAGCAGTAGCTCTGTGCCCTGTTGAATGGCTCTACAAAGTTCAAGTTAAGAGGCCTAGTAAGCAAAACTGTTACAAAAATATCGTTTGTAAGAGAAAGCCACATAAACCTCCTGGCACTGTACTAACAGAGAGGGTTTCTTTCAGTCATTTTCTCCACATTGAGACTATTCAAGCAAAGAAACCAATTGTAAATATACAGAAATAGGTTAACTACTGCTTGTGGTAATACAGTGCAAAGTGGAAATAGAAAAAAAAAAGCCAGTGTATAGAATAAAATCACTACAGACTAAGTGGACTTTGCAGTGAGGGAGAAAAGCAAAACTAGAAAGAATTGCATTTTAATCGTGATTTAACCATTCACAAGCCCAGCAAAAGCTGGAAATCCTGGAGCATAATGGACTAGCAGAGAATACAAGAGAAATGAACAGCTCCAGGAGCTTCTGAGCAGCAGTGAGAAGCAGCTCTGAAGATAAGGATTAAAAGCTTGACTGTCAGGAGCATAATTATTTTTATCAAAAGGAATGTGTGTTTCATCAGAATCAAATTTCCAGCTCCGAGTGAGACAGTCACATTCTCAGGAGCTACAAGGGAAAAGGCAGGAAAGGATGTGAGTGGAAAAGAAAGGATGGTTCCCTCACTGCTCTGGAGGTAGAACTTCTCATTTCTTGAGCACCAAAATGCAGCTCATCATGAGGAACAGAGAGAGGAGGGGAAAACCCAACACCCCCACACCACAGCATGCCACATACAAGCGTGCCTAATGCAGCTGCAGCACCTGGAATGACCAGACAAGAGCCACCACAACTACAAACTGGCCCCCACTAAAAGCACCAAAGTTTCCAGGAAAGATCTGCAGCTTTCAAGAATGTTCATTCAATTGGTCAATCAAAATTTCAATAGCTGAAACTGCCACAGCTTAAATTCTGGAATTTTCAGTTTTAAAGCTAGAAAAAGTCCGAGTGTGTCCAGCAGATGGAAGGAGATTCTCCTCTCCCTTTACTCTGCCCTGGTGAGACCTCACCTGGAATACTGCATCCAGTTCTGGGCTCCCCAGTTAGGGAGGGACAGGGATCTACTGGAAGAGTCCAAGGGAGGGTTGCAAGGATGCTGAAGGGACTGCAGCACTGCCTGATGAGGAGAGGCTGAGAGCCCTGGGGCTGTGCAGTCTGAAAAGAAGACTGAGAGGGGATCTGAGCAAGGTCTATCAATATCTGAGGGCTGGGGGTCAGGAAGGAAGGGACAGGGACAGGCTCTGCTCACTTGTGACAAGCAGCAATGGATGGAAACTGCAGCACAGGAAGTTCCACCTCAACATAAGGAAGTCCTCAAACGACAGTGAGAATCTGTTTAAAAGCCATCCAGAGGTGGTGCTGAGGGCCCCAGTTTCATGGTGACCTGGCAGTTGGACTGGATGATCTTAAAGGTCTCTTCCAACCAAAATGATTCTCTGATCTCAAGGGTGTAATCTCTAAAGGCAGGGGAACTAAACCCCATACCCTAACAATGAATCTTTATTAGTCCTCCTCTAGCCCATTAGGTATTCTCTGAATTAATATACTACCTGGTTGAAAAATCCAGGAAATGAGGAACATCTCTGGTAAGGAGACTGCAGAATTGTACTGAGCCCCTGATGGTCTCACAAGACTTGATTAACACCTTTCCAATCCATAACTGTTACTACAACCTAATAAAATAAGCATACCTATGGAAAAGCTGCAGTGCAGGAACAATTGTTCTCACCAGACTTCAATGTTGATATTGCTGGTCACAGAAAAGCTGTTGCCAAGAAAGGACAGCATCCAATGTGCATTTTCAACAAGCAGAAAGCTCGATTGGTAGAACATCAGCTATAAAATACCCTTTACATCCTAGCACTAACTAGAATATTAAGAAGTAAAAGATGTCAAGAAGCAATAGTTATAATTACTACGTAAGGCCAAGAGGAAATTTACTCCAGGTCAGGTGCTAGCAAACACCTCCAGGACAAGCACAACTGTGTTTGACAGATACAGGGAGGAATGGGACCAAAATTAATGTGCAAAAAAAACCCCAAAAAACAACCCAACCACCAAACAAAACAAAACACCAACCTTAAATGCTTCTTTACTTCAAAATAAAAAAAAAAAAAACCAAAACAACTTATGTGCAGTGGAGCAGACTTGGAATAAGTCCTGAGAGTCCATCAACTCTTTGCTGGAACAAGAATAATATTCACCCTCCAGACAAAGGTGACAAGCCCTTAGTTTTGCATCTGAGTGGGACCTGAACACTTGGGCTCACAAAAGCCTTCAACCAATGAAGTCACTCAAAGCAAATTTACCAAAAAAAGGGCTCCACTAAAATAATTTTCTGTGTAAACAAGTGGTTGGTTGGACAAACTACTTATTACTGTTTAACCTTTCACTGCTTTTCCTCCTAGGAAGAGAAAAAGCACAACAACTAAGAACTGAAGTTAGCCCTGCCAAGGAGACTCACAGCAGCATCACCTCAGCCTAGAAACAGAAAAGAGTCTGGAGAAACTCGAATGGGAGCAGACTCAAGATCAGCTCATGTCATCTTTTGGAGAACAGCACCAAGGGCAGAAACCGAGGTTGTAGAGTTAACTTTGCCTTCTGTCCTAAGATTTGATTGCATTGTCAGCTTGCACCAACACAGTTGTGAGCAGGAAAGCAACCTCAACCCAAGTTCCTAGAACCAGAATTCTTGGCCCTTGGAAGTGCTCCAATTCTAAAGCATACAGTGCTTCAGGATGAACTCATATGGCTCTTGCAGTCATTGGATCCTCTTCCCCCTTTGCTACACTGAAAATCAAATGATTGAGTCTATTTCTGTCAGCCTATGATTGCTACCCCTCCATCCTCCTTTTCCCAATTATATTTAGCTTAAGTTTTAGCAGAAGGGCTATTTTCTGACCATTAGTCATTACTGAGCCCTTCAGCTCATCATTAAAATCTTGTGTTAGCTTATGCCTGCAGGATCCTGACATATTCTAGGCTTTTTCACCAGACCAGAAACAAAAGCCACATTCTAAGCTCAGCACTCAGAACAGCTCAGATCTATTCACCCGTTCTGAGCACACTCACATGTACCTGGAGCTTGTGCTCAGCAGATGCATTATGAGTTCTCTTCCACTTCTTCCTCTGAACATTGCTCCTCAAACTCAGGAGCACATGGCCTGCTTTACTTCACTCAAGCAGCCATGTTTATGCACCTCTGACAGGGAAGCCTGACAAACAACAGTGGAAGTTGACTTCTGGAGGCACCTTGTTTCTGTTGTGGAAACGCTCAAGGGCAACAGCGACTTTAGAGCTGAACCACTTGAACCATCTCTCCTTCCTACAAAGTCGCAACTTCACACCAACCAGGCTCTAACTCAAAGCACACATCAGAAACTAAAGGTAGGCAAGGGAGGAGGTGTGTGTATGTCTAGGAACAGACTACTCAGCTCCAAACCACGTTGTGAATAACCTTTTTAACTGTTTGCTTTTTAAAGCACCACATACTACAGCCCTACTCACAACTGCTTACTCACTGGCTACTCTACAGACCATGGTTGGAGAAGAGTGGTCTACAACCCAGAGTATCCAGCACAGTGCCCACAACAACAGCTAAGAAATGTTGACTCATCCTTCACAGGTCTAGAAGGCACTCAACTACAAAATAAGGGAAAGAGCCTTCAGAGGCACATGCAAATACATATTTGCATTTGGTAAAAATCCATGTGCTTCACTTTCAGGTTAATTAGTGTGTCCAGAGATGGACAACCACGTTGGAAGGGTCTGGAAAACAGGTCTGGTGAGGAGCAGAAGAGGAAGCTGGGGTTGTTCAGCCTGGAGAGGAGGAAGATGAGGGGAGATTTTCTGGTTCTCTACGGCTCCCTGAAAGGAGGTTGAAGGCAGTTAGGGGGGGGTCTCTACGTCCAAGAAACAAGTGACAAGATGAGAGGAAACAGCCTCAAGTTGGCACCAGAGTGGGGTTAGGTTGGACATGAGGAACAATTTATTCTCCAAAAGGGTTGTTAAGGCCTGGCCCCGGCTGACCAGGGCAGTGTTGGAGTTCCCATCCCAGGAGGGGTTTCAAAGCCATGGAAATGTGGCGCTCAAGGACATGGTTTAGTGGTGACCTGGCACTGTAGAATTAACAGTTGCACCTCAGACTTGAAGTATTTTCCTTCTTAATGATTCTATGTGACTTAGGCCCTTCTCTGTGCATTATTTCCTCTCTATGCTAATCCTAGCTCACTTGCAAAGCAAAGCAATGAAGCCTACTCTCAAGATCACTGATGGAAACACTAAGGGACTTCCCAGCCAACACAATCTCAGCAAGATAGTACCAGAAAAGAGATCTCAGCAAGTATTATAATGGGACTCTCGGTTACAAACAAGTAACTAAAAATCAATATGACATTGCCCATGCTGCCAATGTGATTTCTCCCAGAGAAGCTGTGCACGCCAAATAAAATCCCTTTTACAAGCAAATATCTCAGCACAATCTTTAAGCTGCAAAATGGATGAGCTTCACTGTGGAACTACAAGTCATGTTTTGAACTAAGTCAGTGAGCAAAATTCCTGCTCTCTGTCCATCCACAACTCAAATCCCATGCAAACTGTTCTGTGTGAAATGCTTCTAACTACCTGTGATACCCAGTATGTCCCAGAGCATTCCTTCAACCTCCTGGAGCTTCCTTGGTGTTCGCCACCACGCTGTTCGTGTTGGAGGTGCAGGGAACGCTGCTGACACCACAGATTTTAAAGCACCTACACTCAATGGCTACTCCTAAATTAATTTTGAAGTAGTCTGCATGATACCATGTTCATCATTTCACATGTGTCTCTCAGCAGAAATAATCTCTGAAACTTCTCCTCTGCTGGCACTACTAAAGCAACTCTTAATCTCTCACCCAGCAAGGCAGGTGAGTCAGGGAAGAAAAGGTCAAGAGAAATTCATCAGCTGGAGAGAGTAGGAAAGATATAACATGCATGGGGTTTCAGTTCAAGTCAAAACCCCCAAAACCAGTCAAATCTGAGTGTTGTAGTCAGCCAACAATCACTAACAGAAAATAAAGCGTCCCATCAGTTAGTAAAACGAAGCAAAGCAAACAGAAATCCCCTTCTCAAACCTTCCCTTTGAACCTTCAAGGCATTACTCAAGGCCCATAAAATGCAATTACTCAAAACCAAACTGTTCCTAAGTGTCTACTGATATGCACAGCAAACAGTTTGCACTTATCTTGCCCTTTTTACAGTAAAGATCTAGTTTTTAGTTCCAAGGTCTATGGTGCTGCAACAAAATAAACAAACATTGGAAAGAAAATTTGGGCTCATCACTCATATTTGTCATATTCACAATAAACAGGAAAAAAAGAAAAAACAAATCCAGCTCATCTTTTCTTCTTCAGGAAGAAAAAAGCCCAAATAAAACCTGTTCCACACTGAAAACACAAAATTATAAAAGTTATCTACTAGGAAAGCTAGTTAAATGCTTTGCATAATTCTGTGTAAGAATTTTAAGTAAGATTTTGGGTTTGGATGTTAAAATGCTGTGATTTCTGCAGCTCTGCAAGATTATTAGCTCCTTTTTGTGGTCTACCAAAACTACTTTCTCCCCTCCCACAGCTCTAACAGCTTTTCAGTGTTGGAAGACCTTAACAGAATGCTACAAAGACTGGACTAGAAATCTTCAGCAGCACAAAAAATGCAGCATTCTGAGTAGTATTTGCTACAAATTATTGTTCTCACAGCACAAACTTTTCTGGTGTTATTATACTATTTCTTTGAGCAATGATGTGAGAGAGGAAAACAAACATAACAACCAAAAAAACCCACAAAGGTCAAGGAAGTGTTTTATCTTTTTGGTCAGGATCCCTCTATTTCCAGCATCATCACCAATCTGTCATCTTGAAACACATGGCTGCAATTGTTTACATCACAACATGCCCATACATGTATGTTTACTCCAGAGTTAAGCATATGAAGGAATTTTGCTAAGCATCTTATGTAAAACAGCTGTGTGTGCAGTTGGTTTGTCTTCCCCCCCACACTTTTTTTTGATCCTTTTTTCCTCCCCCCCTTTCAAGGCAAAAATTTGCATTTTTAGAAGCATATTTATATAGGTTGGGAAATTAAAGTCCAGCTTCAACTCACTAAGCTTCCAAAAAAGCTAAACATCTGCTTAGCACTTAAGAGAAGCTTCAAGAAATTGTGTTTTTAAAGATACATAATAACTTCCTACAAAGGAAGTAGGACCTGACAGCACCTGAAAGCAGTTTAACTGTTGATGGACCCATTTAAGTAACACGGAATCATGTAACATTGAGCTGCATCAGGGCAACAACCCTTGGCAGCCTCTAAAATATCTATTAATTTGGGATTCGTCCAAACTGGAGCAATTTTTTATCTGTCTGGAGGTAAAATGCCATGGGAAAGAGAGTAAGATCATGGTTTTGTCCAAGAAACCAACAGCTAAATGCGCAATTTCAGCAGAGATAAAAAGGGGGAGGAGGAAAGCAGATAAAGATCAGAAATTGGCTTCCTATGTGAAGTAGACATCTTTGTGCTCAAAGTAGTCAGGAACTAACTCAAGACTAGCAACTGTTGCTCCCACAGGACCCTTGGCTAGAAGTGAACATTACCAACACCTCTCACGCTAAGGGAAGAAAAGTTAATAAGCAGGATTACAGCCATAAGCCTGAGGTGATGTATGAAAAGTAGCCATCCACTGGAGTTATTTTAGGGACCAAGCACGTGCTCCAGGATTTGCTGGATAAATGTCAATATCTACCAGTTAAACACGGCCTAGCCGTGGGTTTTTCACCATGTAGAAGGCCATTTAAGTGCACCAGCAACTTCAGCACACACTGAAGAGATTACCTGCTTCCTGATACACACACACGTGTTTGCTCGCACGTGTTCATCTTGAATCTTCCCTATTTTAGCTGACTTACCTCAAAACTCAGTATGGAATCACAAAAAGAGAGAAAGCAGGCGAATTCCAACCTGCATTTTCCTTGTTTTTTGCTACAATACCACAGCCTTTATTGTGAACTTTCCTTGCTTGCACACTTCTCTCTTCTGCGAGAACAAAATCCCACAAACCCAAATTAACATTTAAGGCAACCAGCTACTAACAAAGCTAACAACCCTGTTGGTAAACAGAGCAATCACCACAGTAATTATTCCCACTTCCAACATTTTTGGCATCGCCAGACACTCTGGATAACTGAGTAATGAACTGTTTTGTCGAGATATTTGGACAAGTTTTAAAAAAAAAAAAATCGAGGCGTTAATGACTTCTGAATTACCCAAATGGGAAACTTGGCAGATGTTTTAATGACTGACAACATGAAGACATCTTTTACTTTAGAAGAAAGAAATACTGTACAATTGTCTTCATGTAAAAGATTAGGATATTATGCTAAACACGGAGGTATATAGCGAGGCCAGTGAAATAGAGAAACGAGAACGCCAAGAGCTCAATTTTGGATGAGAATCCTGCACTGACAGCATTATGATGCACGGGATTCCCCAATCAGCACTCCTGACTAAGTGTTACGGGTGAAGATTGATACCTGATTTTGCAGTGCGAATGTTTACTCATTTACTAATTACCTTCTCTGCACCTTCACAGTTCAAATAAATGGATGCAGCAATGCAGCCAGCAGAAAGTTTAGAGGCTCTACAGACTACGAGCCGCAACTGTTTCAACACCCAACTAACTGGGCAGTGAAACAGCAACATTAAAGCAAAGCGTTCGGCTTTTAAAATAATTACCTTTACTATAAAGCGCTAGCAATAATTCCTTTATTCACTTGGGCATCTTAGAAAGACACACGGAAGCACACGCAGCTGGGCCCTAATCCTTGACTCAGGCTTTTAGGGGCTACTCAGCGCAACGAGCGATCATTAAAGCGCAAGAAAGGAAAGCAGCGCCGCACGGAACACGATTGCCGGCCTAGCCGGTACGGCCCCTGGGCAACACCTCCACCAGCCAGGAGATGGACCGAACCCCGCCACTTCAGCACACTGAACGCCAGGCCGCTGCCGGCCTGCCCCGCGACGAAGCCACTACGGGCCGCTCCCTGACCGGCAGAGAGGGCCTGAGGAACCCCCGGGGCGGCGCTGCGGGGCCGGCCGGGCGGCGGAGGCCGTTGCCCCTTTTCAGCCGCGGCGCTCCCGCCTCCGCGCGGCGCCCAACGGCCCAGCCGCGCCCGGTCCCACAGTGAGGCCTCCCCCTTCTCCTCTCCTTCCTGGCTTCCCTTCCCTCGCTGGGCGGCGGGGAGCGGCTCTCCCGCCTCTCGGCGGGGCGGGC
>VWZE01013329.1:158627-181992 GCA_013396675.1 Eubucco bourcierii
TCAGTGCCGTGGGTTAGTGAATGAGAAGGTGTTGGGTGATAGGTTGGACTCGATGATCTTGGAGGTCTTTTCCAACCTGGTTGATTCTGTGAATCTCTTTTGAGGTGGGAGTACCTATTTGTACTGCTCTCTGCTTGGGTGCATTCTGAACTCTTACATTACAGCCAGCTTTCTGCCCTGCTTCCCTCCTCACTTGGAAAAAAAAGTCTTTTTAATATTTTCAGGTAATTTTTCAACTTGTTTTCCACACTGCTATCCTAACTGACTGGCTTAAAGTTGTTTTTGGATGGAAATTGGCTGAAGTCCTTCGGATGACAGCAGGAAAAAAAAGGTTTGGCCCAGAAATGCTTCCAGAGCTTTGCTATCTTTTGGCTTTGTTCACTCTTACTGAGGGGTCATTCTATGCAGTAGGATGCTTCTGTTGTGCTCCAAAGCTGCAGAGTTCTGTGCATGTGTCCCTTTTCTTTTCCTGTGTCCATTTGTAACCTCTGGTACATTGTATTTTGACATATTTGTGTGTGTTTAGAAAACAAATTATGCATTTACCCTCAGAAAAAAAAAATGTCTTTAGCTGGAATGGTATTTAAAAACTCACTGTCTAGCATCACAGCTTCTCAAAGCAATGAACTGCCCAGAAGTGAAAAAGCAAATCATCTTAAAATAGCCTAAGATGTACCAAACCTAGTAGGAGTCGATGCCTTTCCATTTATAACACATCCATCCTGCTGTGCAAGCCACTAAAATTACCCAGAGATCTTCTGCCTCTTGGTTTCAGCAACCCTGTCAGATGTTAATGAAGCCAAAGGCCTGCTGATGTCACCAGGCCAATTTAGTTTTAGCGCTCTCACTCATTTAGCACCATCCCTTGCCAGCCTTGTCTTCCTGCCCTTATTTACAGCCCCAGTACCACATATGCCTTGAGGATCTCCTCCCCCAAGGCCTGTTTCCATCTGAAGCAGGGCACAATGAGCCCTCTTTGTTGTTGTTTGCTGAGTAAAGACCTCTAGAGCTTTTTCTGTTTCCAGTTTTGTGGAGGCTACCACGCCATTAGCCAGCAGAGGCTGCAAAACACATCCCCAGATGGTACAAATCAAAGGTGGTTCCTCTGGCTTCGGCAGCCCTTCGCTGATTCACAGCGGCTTGAGCATCTGCTGCTGCGATTGGAACATAAACCCTGGGCTCCCACACGCCTGCAGACACTAAGCAGGAGGCAGTCCTCTGCACATTTATGATCAGAGCTTCAAAGCTGTCTCTGAAATAGTACAGCAGCCTACTGCTCCTCTCACTTATTCTGCTTTAATGGAACTTTTAATGTAATATAAGCCTGCGTTTGGGCATCAAAAATCAGATTGGATCAGGCCTCTTGCAGACAAATTTATACACCGCGAAACGACTGCTGCCAAAAACGTTTCTTGGTGCTGGACCTGGCTTTGATCACAAAATCCATCATGGACTCATAGAACTGTTTTTTTGGAAAAGCCCTTTAAGATCATCCAGTCCAACCATTCTCTAACTCTGCCATAGCTGGGACTAAACCATGTTCCTCAGCACCACATCTCTGCCTCTTTCAAACACCTCCAGGGATGGGGATCTGACCACCTTCTTGGGCAGGCTGTTACAATGTTTGACAACAAATTCAGGGAAGAAGTTTTTCCCAACCGAAACTTCCCCTGGTGCAACTTGGGGCCATTTCCTCTTGTCCTATCTCTTGTTCCTTTGGGGAAGAGACCAACCCCCACTTGCCTCCAACGTCCTTTTAGGGAGCTGTATCAAGCCAGAAGGTCTCCCCTCAGCCTCCTTTTCTGCAGGCTGAACAAGCCCAGTTCCTTCAGCTGCTCCTGACTAGCTGCTCCTCATCAGCTCTCTTCTTGAGACCCTTCACCAGCTTCATTGCCCTTGTCTGAAGCTTCTTCAGCACTTCCATGTCCTCCTTTTAGTGAGAACAGCAATATAACCCCAGAAGAACAGTAAGCTGCAGCACAGGAGGTTCCAGCTCAATACAAGGGGGAATTTCTATACTGTAAGGGTCCCAGAGCCCTGGCACAGGCTGCCCAGAGAGGTTGTGGAGTCTCCTTCTCTGGAAACTTTCAGTGCCTGTTTGGATGTGTTCTGTGTGACCTGAGCTGGATTGTCTGGTCCTGCTCTGGCAGGGGGTTGGACTGGATGATCTCTTTGGGTCCCTTCCAACCCCTGACACCCTGTGTTCCTGTGAGCCTGTGATCCTGTGAACAGGAACCAATCATGAACCAGCAGATTGTGGGCCTGCACTTTCCTGCTTTTGTCTTGCTGCTTTCTACCTTTCAAACAGAGCAATCCCTGTTACAGGCAAGGAAAGAAAATGTCATTTGGGTCAAAAGTGAGAGGATGGTTAGTGACAGGAGTCATTTCAGTGTTCCTTGAAACACTGGGGCTACACTAGATGATCTCCAGAGTTCCCTTCCAACCTGAGATTCTGGGATTCAGAGATGTGTTGTTTCCATGCTAAACCAATTCTCTTTAAGAAGCCCCTAAGAGCAAACTCATCTTCTGCTAGCACCTCTGATAGTGAGACAATGGCAGAAAATGTGGCAGATGCCTGGTTTGGGTGAGTTCCTCACTGTTTCATGAAGGAAAGGTAAAATCCAGCATTCTGGATTCTGTTCCACTTGAGTGTCTGCAGAAGGGGAAGTTATTTGCCCTCACATCCTCACTTCCTCACATTTTCAGATGGAAGGATGATCCTCAGAGGTGCACTTTAAAAGTGAATACATACAATGAGAGAACCAGAAATGGTTTGGTTTAGAAAGGACCTTAAAGATCATCAAGTTCCAAGCCCTGCTGCCGTGGGTAGGGACACCTATCAACAAGACTCAGCTGCTCAAGGCCTCATCCAACCTGGCTTTGAACAATTCCAGCCTTGGATCCACAACATCGTGAGACCTGTTCCAGTGTCTCTCCACCTTCCTGGTGGAGAATTTTAAGGGGCTTAGATAATTGAGCTCTAGTATGGAGCATCAAGTAATTGGTGTTTGCCATTGTGCACAGAAACACCAAAGCCAAAGACATTCTGGGAGCATCTGAAATTCAAGCTCTCCTCTTTGTGGCTGTTGAGGCTGCCAGGGAGCAGAGTTTAGTCTGTAAAATGGCATCAAATCCAAGATGCAGCTTTTCTGTCACAAAAATGTAAATGTCCAGCTGCAGATTGCTATTGTCAGGGATGCCTTTCAGGCTCCTTTTGCAAGGAAACTGGAATACAAAACCGAATAAGGACTTCCCAAAGGCTGGAGGCTGGATATTAAGGAGAGAAGTGAAAATATCCTCAGTGTGCACATCTCTTTGTTAGGCTGTAATGAAGGAAATGAGTGCTTCTGAGCAGCAGCACTAACGAGGCCCATTCTCCTCAGCAGTTCTGATTGAGAACTCCTGCATTTCCTGCTGGCTGATAAAGGGCAATATTTCTCTTTCAGCTCTTCTTTTGAGGAGAAAGAATGGTCACATAATTTTCCTGCAATATCTGATGTTTTGGTAGCTTCAGGAACTCTGCCTCTGCCAACTCACCTATACCAATCCTATCTTGCGAGGGCCATTGCTTCTTTTGATACTAAAATCTCCTTTTGGTTAATCAGTAGTCACAGGATCACAGGATGTTAGGGGTTGGAAGGGACCTCTGGAGATCTTCAACTGCAGCCCCCCCTGCCAGAGCAGCATTCAGGATTCAGGGCACTTACAAATCACTACAAATTAAGGTGAAAAAAGAAATGCCGTTCATGGCAATTCCAGTTTAGGAACACATCCTTGTAATGTCATAAACTACAGAAGAGCTTTTGTGCTGTCTCCATTGTGATGGTCTGAGCCTGGGAGGCAGATAAAATGGGATTTTTTGTAATGTTCCTGCAGGTGCAGCAAGAAGAGTGTGGCCAGTAGGTCAAGGGAGGTTCTCCATCCCCTCTACTCTGCCCTGGTGAGGCCACAGCTGGAGTACCTGCCCAGTTCAAGACAGACAGGAAACTGCTGGAGAGTGTCCAGAGGGGGCTATGAAAGGGTCCACCTGCCTGCCAGTTCCACCCCTGCCCCACTTACTTCTTCACACCAGCATTATTCTCACAGAGTCCCAGCATGATAGGGCTTGGAAGGCACCTCTGGAGATCATCCAGTCCAATCCCCCTGCTCCAGCAGGGCACCCACAGCAGTCTGCCCAGCAGCACAGTGCCCGGGGTGGGTTTGGAATCTCTCCACACAAGGAGACTCCACAGCCTCTCTGGGCAGCCTGCTCCAGGCCTCCAGCACCCTCACACCAAACACATTTCTCTCCTGCTTAGGTGCTACCTCCTGACCTCCTGTTTGTGCCCTTTATCCCTTGTGCTGTCCCTGGGCACCACTGACAAGAGCCTGGCCCCAGCCTCTTGCCCCCTACAGCTCCTTCAGCTCTTGCTGAGCATTGCTCAGCTGCCCTCTGGGGCTGCTCTTCTGCAGGCTCTCAGCCCCAGGGCTCTCAGCCTTTGCTCCTCACAGAGCTGCTCCAGGCCCCTCAGCAGCTTTGCAGCCTCCCCTGGACTCTCTCCAGTAGTTCTTTGTCTCTCTTGAAGTGGGGAGCCCAGAGCTGGGCACAATTTTCATCTTAATACGGAGTGGACACAAACATGCATATTCTCTCGAGTGCAGGAGTCTTCATTTAACAAACAGTTCAGGTCTGTAGATCTTTCATGTTTGAATTTGTGCTGTCAATGTCATCATTAGCCAGCTTTTGATTTTTAGCTGTGTGGGTTAAACCTCTCAGAACAGGGAGCCCTGCAGCTGGTGGTGTCACAGCAGATATTTTCCCTTGCCATGCCCTGCAGTGTATCTTCTGCACCACAAGATGTCCCAGTGAGGAAATGCTGAACTTGGTACCAGTGGTTTTAGATTATTACTCAATTTAAGTAACGATTTGGCTTGGGTTTTCCCAGACTCCTTAGACAGGGGGGTTTTAGCAGTACTCGGGACAGAAGAGTTACAAGGAGTGACAGCACCAGGGGAAACAGGCACAAACTGGCAGCCAGGAGGTTCCGCTTGAGCCGGAGGAAAAACTTGTTTGGTATGAGGGTGCTGGGGCCTGGAGCAGGCTGCTCAGAGAGGCTGTGGAGTCTCCTTGCCTGGAGAGATCCCGACTCTCCCGGGGCATTGTGCTGCTGGGCAAGCACAGCTTTAGCAGATAATCATGGACTAGATGATCTGCAGAGGTCCCTTCCAGCCCCCACCCTGCTGAGATTCTGAGAGTTTTTGATCTGTGAAGCCTGAGGTATGCTGTATCCTGTTTGCCCTCAAGGAGGTTCTGCTCTGGGACGTTTGGATGTGACACTTTATAAGGTGACAAACGCCAGGCATGAGGAGCTGTCCTTCTGGCCATTCACTGGGCTGTAGATTCATGATGAACATTCTGAGTTCTGAAGCAGCCATCACAGAGCTCATTGAACATAGCTGCTGTGGGAGGAAATGCTTCTGGAAGGGAAGGTGTGGAGCAGCAGAAGAAACCCTTGCAGATTTGGATAGTAACACTCCCTTCTTTGCCTGACATATGACCAAATGCTCTGCAGACTCAGAGGGCAGTGCAGGGGCTGGGAGAGGCAGGACAAGGCTTCTCCAGATCAGGTAATGCAGAGCTGGGTGAGGCACTCTGCGTGTCTCAGTGGCCACCTCCTCCTCATTTCTGAGGGGTTAACTGAAGCAGCTAAAGGAAAGACTTTCATATATCAAACAAGCTCTAAGCCTGCTCCAAAGGGAGACAATACTTTGAAGTGCTGCATGCACATTAAGCTGCTTAAAGCAGGCTTTCTTCCCAAAGCAAATGACCCAAGCTGAGTTCCATGCTGCTCCAATTAGCCTTCTTCCATTTATAATTAGCTCAAGTATTCCTCTCCAGCACAGGCGGAAGGATTCTGGATGTATCAGATCACACAGGCTAGATTATATAAGTCTCTAATTTAGGATGTAAACTTTTGAGGGTGGAGGCCCCACTCACAAAGCTCACACCATGCTGCAGGGACAATTTGCAAATGTTAATGAATGAAAAAGTGCCAAGCCCAAGCACACCTCTTCTGGACCTGTGTGGTGTGAACAAATTGTACCTTAGCTTCTCTTGGAGCTTCCACAGTATTCTGTCCTTGACCTGTGATCAGTGTTCTTGCGCCTTTCTTACTCACCCATGTCCAGCACCAAGCTGGATTACAGAGTCACAGCATCACAGAATGTTAGAGGGTGGAAGTGACCTCTGGAGATCATCCAGTCCAACCTCCCTGCCAAGGCAGAGTCACCTAGGGCAGGTCACACAGGAACACATTCAAGTGGGCTTGGAATGTCTCCAGAGATGAACACTCCACCAGCTCTCTGGGCAGCCTACTCTGCTCTGCCACCCTTAAAGAAGTCCCTCCTCATGTTCAGGTGGAACTTCAGATGTTCCACTTTGTGCCTGGTATCCCCTGGCCTGTCACTGGGCACCACTGAACAAAGCCTGGTCCCATCCCCCTGCCACTCACCCTTTAAGTACTGATCAGCATTGATGAGTTCCGCTCCCCCCCCAGCCCTGGCCCAGCTGCTCTCCAGACTAACCAGTCCCAATTCTCTCAGCCTTGCCCCATCAGAGCTGCTCCAGTCCAGTCAGCATCTTTGTAGCCCTTTGCTGTACCCTCTCCAGCAAATCTCTGCTCTTCCTGAACTGGGGAGCTCAGAACTGGACACAGGACACCAGCTGTGGCCTCGGCAGGGCAGAGCTGAGGGAGAGAAGAATCTTTCTCAACCTGCTGGCCACACTCTTCTTGCTGCACTCCAGGATGCCATTGTCCTTGGCCACAAGGGCACATTGGTGGCTCATGGTCACCCTGTTGTCCACCAGCACTCCCAGGTCCTTTTTGCCAGAGCTGTTCTCCAACAGATCAGCCCCCAAACTGCAGTGATGCATGAGGTTGTTTTTCCCAGAGGCAGGACTTCACACTTGGTGCATTTCATCAGATTTCTCCCTGCCCGGCAGAGGACACCCAGAGACAGCTCCCCTCAGCCTCTGCTACCTCTGTACCCACTCCCCACCCACGCACTTAGTGGGGTTTGCACAGCAGAGTTTTCTCTCTCTCTGTCCTTCACCAGTCACCCGAATGGTGATGCTGGTTTTGGTGCTCTTTTCGTTAGCTCTTCACTGAGTGGTCTGTGCTTCCTCCCACCCTGCACCTAGCACTTGGAATTACCTAAACACATTCCCCAATCCCCACAAGTGTTTGCTTTCAGATCCTCCCTTCAAGCATTCCTTTCCCTCAAGCATGCAACAGTCCTGACTGGGTGCTTTTAGGGGTTTATGACGTGGCTCCAGCCCATATCTTTTGATGAGTTTTCCTTTATTATTTCCTCGTTCTCCCCATATTTATTTCTCTGTTCCCTTTTAGCCTTAGAATGTGCTTTCTCTGTCTTTGTACTGCATGATTGATGAGAAGAGTTGCTAGAAATAAGGACTATCTGGTGGAATAGCTGCTAAAAAATGTGATTTGGGGAGTTGAACTAAAGCAAAGCTCTGAAACCTGAGCTGTGTCTCTTCTGTTCTTCCTTTTTAGCACACAGAGCTGAGAACTGCAGCAGCAACCTCATTGATCCCAAGGCTAATCTCCCTTACAACTGTCCTTGGCTGTTAAAGGATAACTGTGCTCTAATCAATAATTTTCAGTGACTTATCTAGAGTGTGCACATTAATCACTGAAGAATTCTGGTCTCTCAGCCCTTCCTCACTCAATTCTTAGACCCAAAAGGTTCTGGTTTAGTTTAGGCCTGTCACAGATACAGGAGAAAACCTCTCATGCCAATAGGATGCAAAACAGAATGGAAAGGTGTTCTGGAAACAGCTTAGTTACTAGATGATAACTGACCCACAGTCTTCTCGTGGGCTGGGTCTCTGCCAGGCCTCCCGTGCTGGAGGTGCTGCCATTTCATGTGCCCCCACACAGAGGGACAGCTTTGGACTAAATTCCTGTGGCTTTGCCTTTGCTGAGAATTTACCATATAAGATTCAACGTATCTAGAATGTGTATCTCTGCTCATGAGATGAATGGAGAAGAGAAGGCTGCAGGGAGACCTTAAAGATGCATTTCAGTATCTGAGAGGACCTACAGCCAGGCTGGGGAGGGACTGTTCAGAAGGGCCTGTGGGGATAGGATGAGAGGCACAGGTTTGAAACTGGAGCAGCAGAGGAGTTTTAGGTTGGACATCAGGGGGAAGTTCTGCACAGTGAGGGTGGGGAGACACTGGCACAGATTATCTGGGGATGTGGTTGAGGCCTCATCCCTGGAGATGTTCACCATCAGCCTTGCTGTGGGCCTGGGCAGCCTGCTCTAGTTGGAGGTGTCCCTGCTGCTTGCAGGGAGTTGGACAAGATGACCTTGGAGGCTGCTTTCTAATCAAGTGCAAGCTGTGATCTGTGAATGCTTACCTACTCATCAGTTATTTCACAGAGACATGGCATGCTGGGGGCTGGAAGGAAGCGCTGGAGATCATCCAGTCCAACCCCACTACTCCAGCAGAGCACCCACAGCAGCTTGCCCAGCAGCACAATGCCCAGGGTGGATTGGAAGCTTTCCACAGAAGGAGACTCCACAACCTCTCTGGGCAGCCTGCTCCAGATCTCCAGCACCCTCACACCAAACAACTTCCTTCTCTTGCTCAGATGGAACCTCCAGCGTTCCCATTTGTGCCCTTTGCCCCTTGTGCTGTCCCTGGGCACCACTGACAAGAGCCTGGCCCCAGCCTCTTGCCCCCCACAGCTCCTTTAGCTCTTGCTGAGCATTGCTCAGCTGCCCTCTGGGGCTGCTTTTCTGCAGGCTCTCAGCCCCAGGGCTCTCAGCCTTTGCTCCTCACAGAGCTGCTCCAGGCCCCTCAGCAGCTTTGCAGCCTCCCCTGGACTCTGTCCAGCAATTTCCTGTCCCTCTTGAACTGAGGAGCCCAGAACTGAACACAGTCACTCCCCTTTGTGTTTCACCATCTCAGATATGCACCCTTAGTCTTTCAGGGTTGGATGGAAACATCAGCAGGCACAAACAGGCACGGGAAGCCTCCTCAAAGCACTCTGGACCCCTCAAGAATCATAAAACTGTTTTTTTTAGTGAGTAAAGTAAATAAATTCTCAATAATGAAACAAGACTTGTGCAGGAAGAACTTCTGCTCACAATACCGTGGGCTGTATTTTTAGCAGCGGCAGAATTCCACTTTGCTGTGCTCTGAAACACAAAGACAAGTTCTGCTCATTACATCGCTCAGCCAAGCGATCAGAAGATCTCAGTTTACAGCAGGATGAAGCTGTAAAAAAGCTTCTGTGACATCCTTGCTCTTGATTTCACCACGTAGCATCTGTTGGGATGGGATTGGACACCAGGCAATTCCCAGCAGGGACCAGACAGTCTCCTGCCGGAGAGCGAAAGGTGCGGATGCTGTGGTGAGTGCTCATAGACTCATAGAATGGTTTGGGTTGGAAGGGACCTTAAAGCTCACCCAGTTCTAAGCCCCTGCCATGGGCAGAGACACCTCCCACCAGACCAGGTCACTCAAGGCCTCATCCAACCTGGCCTTGAATGCCTCCATGCAGGGAGCATCTGTGACTTCCTGGGGCAACCTGTTCCAGTGTCTCACCCCCCTCACTGGAAAGAATTTCTTTCTAATCTCCCCTCTTCAAGCTCAAAGCCACTGTCCCTCATCCTGGCACTTCAAGCCTTTTCTTCTCCAGGCTCAACAGCCCCAACTCTTCCAGCCTGTCCCTACAGCAGAGGTTCTTCATGTCTCTGATCATCTTGGTGGCTTCCACTGGACCCCCTCTGGCAGCAACATGTCCTTCTTGTGCTGGGGGGCCCAGAACTGGAGGCAGTGCTGCAGGTGGGGTCTCAGCAGAGCACAGAGGCAGAATCCCCTCCCTGTGCTGCTGCTCTCCCTGCTTTGGATGCAGCCAGCACACAGCTGCACAGTGACCATTGCCCCCTCATGTTGTTTTTCACCAGCTGACACCCCCAAGTCCTTCTCCTCCAGACTGCTCTCCAGTCCTGCAGAGTTCCTGCTCCCTGCTGCCTTGGACCTTCCTCCAGAGCAAACCTCCACCTGCTTGTGAAGTCCCTTCCCCAACAGACCAAGTGGTCAGGGAGATTCTCCACTCCAGGTTTGGAAAGGAAATGTTAAGCAGTGCATTCTCTTTCTCCTCATCCTCCAGAAGCCCTCAGGTGCATTATTTACTCAGCAGCAGAGAAAAAGACCAACCAGCTCCAGGGGCAGAGGCACTCATTAACTCCAGGCTCTGGATTTCTGTCCTCTTGCAGAATCTCCTGTGGCTAAAATGAAACATTTATTTCCTGAGGGATTAGTTTTCTGTACCTATCAGCCTTGCCTTGACTGAGGGTACCAGGATGGTCACTTTTCCCTATCTCACTGAGTTTTTAATTAAACTCCCAGGCCCATAATTGCTTTAAGAACCCTGTGCCTCTAGAAACTTGATTGATACTTATTTTAAAGCTTGTTCAGAAAGGTGAGGGTCTCCATGGCACAGGAAAAAAATCTCTCCAGGAAACCAAGCTCTTATTGCAAACCAGGTTTTAAATATTTCATGTTCTGCAAAGTGAGTGAAAGAGAGTTGTTTTGTTTTGTTTTTTTTTTTAAACCTCCTCTGAAGCATAATGGAAAAGATTTTCTTCAGGTCAGGGTGAAGATCATCTGGTCTGGTTTGGTAAGGTCACGAAGTTCAACAAAGCCAAGGACAAGGTCCTGCACCTCAGTTAGAGCATTTCCAACCACAAATCCATGCTGAGGCTGGGGGTGGGGGAATGAATGGAAAGCAGCCCTATGGAGAAGGCCTTTGGAATGCTGGGGGTGCAATGCTGGAGATGAGCCAGGACTGAGGGCTGCCAGCCCAGCCCCAGCCTGTCCTGGGCTGATCCCAGCAGCATGGGCAGCAGGGGCAGGGAGGGGATTCTGCCCCTCTGCTCTGCTCTGCTGAGACCTTCCCTGCAGTGCTGGGGCAGCTCTGGAGTCCTCAGCACAGCACAGACAGGGACCTGCTGGAGCAGGGCCAGAGGAGGCCACAGCAATGCTGGCAGGGCTGGAAGGGCTCTGCTGTGAGGCCAGGCTGAGAGAGCTGGGCTTGGGCAGCCTGGAGAAGAGAAGGTTCCAGGGCCACCTTAGAGTATCCTGCCAGGATTTGAAGTGGGCTACAGGAGAGATGAGAAGGGACTTTTGACAAAGGGATGTAGTGACAGAATGAGGGGCAATGGCTTCAGACTGGAAGGAGCTGGATTTAGATGAGACATAAAGAGGAAATTCTTCCCCATCAGGTTGGTGAGACACTGGAACAGGTTGCCCAGAGAAGCTGTGGAGGCTTCAAGGCTGGAAATGTTCAAAGCCAGGTTGGATGAAGCCTTGAGCAAGCTGGTCTGGTAGGAGGTGATTGTGCCCATGGCAGGGGGATTGGAAGCAGACAATCTTTAAGGTCCCTTCCAACCCAAGCCCCTCTGATTTTACAATTAGGATAACTGGGAGAAGGGCCTGTGTGCCTGAAAGCTTATTATCTTTCTTAGCTTTAGGAGCTGGTCTGTTCCACTACTTTATTTCTCCCTTCAGAACTTGCTGATTACAGACCCTGGTCCACTCTTAGTAGGTCTCTCTAAGGCCAGTGAACCAGCTTCAGTTTTATAGTAGTGGGAGAATTCAGTCTGAACCTCCACATGCACATGCTGATGAAGTTATTGACCTGAAATATGACATTTTAAAATACAGAATTGTGTGATTTAGAAAACTAATGTTGCAGAATTAATAATAAAGGTATTTTCTATTGAGCCTAAATCCATAGGAGAGGTGATCAGAGGGTTGCAGCACCTCTCCTATGGAGACAAACTGAGAGAGTTGGGGCTGTTTAGTCTGGAGAGGAGACCTTATTGTAGCCTGCCAGTATCTAAGTGGGCTACAAGAAAGCTGGGAAGGGACTTTTTAGGGTGTCAGGTAGTGATAGGACTGGGGGGAATGGAGCAAAACTCTCAGTGGGTAGATTCAGATTGGATGTTAGGAAGAAGTTCTTCAGCATGAAGGTGGTGAGAGCCTGGCATAGTTTGCTCAGGGAGGTGGTGGAAGCCTCATCCCTGGAGGTGTTTAAGGCCAGGCTGGATGTGTCTCTGAGCAACCTGCTGTAGTGTGAGGTGTTCTTGCCCACGGCAAGGGGCTTGGAGCTAGATGATCCTTGAGGTCCCTTCCACCCCTGACAATTCTGTGATTCTATGATTGCAAATCCCCAGCCCAGGCCATGACAAGTCTAAAGAGTCTGCTTTCAGAGATGTAGTCTCAACATGAGTCAGGATTTCGCCCACGGGAGCTGCTGTCAGTATTAATAACAGCTGCTCTTGAGAAACCTTCCTTTACAATTTCAGCAAATTCACCTGATGATTTTTGTGTGTGTGTGTGCCTTTGAATAACCTATGCATGAGACAGCAGGGTACGTCTGGGAGCTTTTCTTGCTGCTTCACCCTTCCATAACTTGAAATTCCTGCCTCTTTATTAGCAATTTCTCACGTGAATTACTTGGTGTAATTATTTTGTCACAGGAGAAGGGCTCAGCATGGCTTTTTGAGAGCATGTAGCTGGGAAGTTCCTTTTTGCCAAGGGTCCGTTGAGTGCTTAAATGTCTTGCTGGTGGTCAAAGGTTGTCATAGACATAGAGAAAAAAAAGAATATATAAATATAAATCAAGCTATCCAAGCAAGCATCCTGCCCACTGCAGCATCCTGCCTTTGCAGACACTGCTCAAGGAGGCAGCAATAATCAGGACAGATTTGCTCTGACTGTGGCCAGAAGTTATTGGTCTCCTTTGCATTTAAAGCACAGGCCCTGGGAACTTGTCAGCCTCAGTGCGTTCATGGCTGAGTCGGTTCCGTCCGGTTTCAGCTGATCACCCCTTCATTGCTTTAATGGCATTCAGAACCCTAACCCACTCCCTTATCAGTCAGAAATTTGGAACAGAAAGTTCACTTGGAATGTTTTCCTACGAAATGCCCCTCTGCTTTCCCCTAATGAGGCCACGTCTGGAGTACTGGGTCTAGTTCTGGGCTCCCCAGTTGAAGAGAGACAGGGAACTTAGGAAGGACATGGAAGGGTTGGAGCGGGTCCAGAGGAGGCCACGAGGATGATCAGAGGGCTGGAGCAGCTCTGCTGTGAGGACAGGCTGAGAGAGTTGGGGCTCTGCAGCCTGGAGAGGAGAAGGCTTCCAGGAGACCTGATAGTAGCCTTCCAGTATCTGAAGGAGGCTCCAGGAAGGCTGGAGAGGGACTGTTGACAAGGGCTTGCAATGCCAGGACAAGGGGAATGGGTTTGAACTGGCAGAGGGGAGATTTAGACTGGATGTCAGGAGGAAGTTCTTTACAGTGAGGGTGGTGAGACACTGGCACAGGTTGCCCAGGGAGGTTGTGGCTGCTCCCTCCCTGGAGGTGTTCAAGGCCAGGTTGGAGGAGGCCTTGAGTAACCTGTTCTAGCAGGAGGTGTCCCTGCCTATGTCAGAGGGTTGGAACTAGATGATCCTTGAGGTCCCTTCCAACCTTACCATTCTATGATTCTATGATTCTATGAACAGCTAGAGAGAGTCCAGTTCCAGTAGGGCTACAGAGCTGCTGAGAGGCCTGTGAGGAGCAAAGGCTGAGAGCCCTGGGGCTGAGAGCCTGCAGAAGAGCAGCCCCAGAGGGCAGCTGAGCAATGCTCAGCAAGAGCTAAAGGAGCTGTGGGGGGCAAGAGGCTGGGGCCAGATTCTTGTCAGTTGTCAGTGGTGCCAAGGGACAGGACAAGGGGCAAAGGGCACAAACTGGCAGCCAGGAGGTTCCATCTGAGCAGCTGGAGAAAGTTGTTTGGTGTGAGGGTGCTGGAGGCCTGGAGCAGGCTGCCCAGAGAGGCTGTGGAGTCTCCTTGTGTGGAGAGTTTCCAGTCCCCCCTGGGCATTGTGCTGCTGGGCAGGCTGCTGTGGGTGCCCTGCTCTAGCAGTGGGGTTGGACTGGATGACCCCCAGAGGTGCCCCTGCTGGAGCAGTGGGGGCTGGATCTGATGATCTGCAGAGGTCCCTTCCAACCCCTACCATGCTGGGATTGTGGGATCCTGTGAAACCAGAGCAATAGGATCAGCAATTTTGTGCCTTTTATCTAAAATTTAATCGTACCTAAATTGATCAGTAACAAAATTTCAGCTGGCTCCCATACAAACAGGAAAGGATCCATCAAGGTTTGTAGAAGTCCAAACAAGGAGCAAATCCTCTCATTCCTCCCCCATTGTCCCCCATCCCAAAACCAACCGAGCTCAGCACTTGGCAGGACTGATCCCATGCTGGCTTCCACTGCAATCCAAGAGGATAGAAACCACAAAACCAGTACGTGGAATGTAACAAGGAGCCCTCCACCTCACACACAGCACTGGATCTCCACTCTGCCTGTGGCTGGGTGAGGAGCAGATCCCCTCTGCTAAAATCTACTTGAGGGAATTGCTTCTAGAACGCAGTAACATCCAACAAGTATTTCAAGTTCATAGGTTCTCTGGCACAGAACTGAGAGCTTAGGCTTTAAACCGACCATCATTTCACAATAAATACACCCAGGGGGCATTTATTACAAGCCAACAGTTTCTCTCCCCTCTTTCCTTGCTGCACAAGCAACTCATCTCTTTCACATCTCAGCAAGACAACTCAAGTATTTTAAGCACCTCTCACCTATTTCGTTTCCATCTGCCACAATTCAGCAGCTCAGCTCCACCTTTTTCGCATGGTTCGGCAGCCACACTGCTGAACTGAATATCCCCCAGCACACTATCACTAAGGAAACCTGCAGAGCTGTAGCTCCCAAGCATCTGCAGGTACAGCTTCACAACGTGGAAGCTCTTTATAAATATGGATAAGGGTTCTCCAGAACCCAGCCCTTCCAGCTGTTGTCTGTTCAACAAAAGGAGCTGATTAATGTTCACCGGAGCTCGACAACAGGAGCTCCTGAAGTGTCTCGAGCTCCTTAAAGGCAGTAGAAGTCCCCTTTGATCTGCTGCTCTGCTTGGTGAAAGCAGTTAGGATTCGGAGAGCTTCTGACAAGCCTTCTCCTGTGATAGCACAACAGGGTTGCACGTACCAGTTCCTGTCACTGCAGTACTTCTTCATGTTGAACCTCCTCGTTATTTCCTCGGCGTTCAAAGCTCCTGGCAGATCCTGCTTGTTCGCCAGCACGACCACGGGGATGCTTTTTAGTGATTCAGCCTTTAAAATGACTTCAAACTCTTTCTTTGATTCTTCCAGGCGCTGCTTATCAGAGCTGTCCACCACGTACAGCAGTCCGTCGGCGTTCTCCAGGAAGCTGCACCACGACTGCCTCATTTTCTGCTGTCCTCCAACATCCCAAAAGGTCAGGGTGAAATCCTTCTGGGTTTCAATCATATCCACATTGAAGCCGATGGTTGGACTCGTTAGGAAAGGATCACTGTACCTGAACTTGTACAGCAGTGTTGATTTCCCTGCAGAATCAAGTCCTAACATCACTACATTGGCTTGCTTGACTTTGTAGTGTTTGGTGTTCTGGAGGCCCATCGATGTTCCCTAGGGCAGCTGCAATTCTTTGTCTCCCCTGAAGCTGATTTTTGGCTTCCCCGGTGAGGGTGAAGCACAAAGAGTAAAGAAAAGGAAGAGGAAGAAGCAGCTTGGTGCTATGAAAAGTAAGTAAAAGCTCTGTCCAAACACACACTGCCTTTTATCAATGTGATAACACACAAACAGAATGAAGGTGAGTGCCAAGCCCGTGGGTGGAACAGCTGTGAGTAACGTACCATTTGGTCATGGGCACAAAGGTTACAGTCCTCCAACACGTCTCAACGGTGAACCTCACTCACAGAACTCTTTCTGTAGCAAATTGTGTGTACCAAAACCAGCAGCAGCATTATTCTCTCTAATCCCGTGGTGCTGGGAACCTCTGGCTGAATCCCTTCATCACTGCCTCCCTTTGGAAAAGAAGTCAGACACAAACGCAGCCAAGGAGGAGAGGAAGCCACAAGGTTTGTCCACAAAATGACAAGGTACCTGATTTATTGGTGCAGCTCATCTCCCAGCCACAAACTGACCTCAGGAGGTTTCTAATGTGGGTCCACATGGACACAGGGACTCCACTGGCTCATAGATCTCCATGTTAAAACCTGCTCTGCTCTAACCACACTCCCTTGGGGGTTCCTCTTGCCTGCTCACACATGGAGTTGGCTGCTTTGGGTTGTAAACTTGGTGAATTCGTGGACAAGCTTAATGCACTCTGCCTGGTGGAGACTAAGTAAGGATCTTATGGTTATTACTGGGATTTAGTCACCTAACATTAACAATTCCTGGTAGCTTCATTATTCACAGCTTGCATTGGGTTGGAAGGGACCCTCCAAGGTCATCTGGTCCAACCCCTGCAGTCAGCAGGGACAGCTCCAGCTAGAACAGGCTGCCCAAAGACACAGCAAGTTTGATCTTGAATGTCTCCAGGGATGGGTCTCAACCACACCTCTGGACAACCTGTTCCAGTGTTTTACTACTCTCATTGAGCAGAACTTCCTCTTGATGTCCAACCTAAATCTCCCCTGCTGCAGTTTCAAACCCTTGCCCCTTGCCCTGTCACCACAGACCTCTCTAAACAGCCCCTTCCCAGCCTTCCTGTAGGTCCCCTTCAGATCTCAAAATGCAGCTCTAAAGTCTCTTCCCCAGGCTCTATGCTCCTGGTGCCCACTGATGTATGATCAAGATTTCCTTCAGGAAATGAACGAAAAGAGGTAAAGAAACAGAGTCTTGATCAAAAAAAATTGTTTTTTTGGGGTGAGGGAGGACAGAAAACTTAATCTAATGTAATTTAATTCACATTAAGGCTCCATTCTTTGGTCAGACAGCAGATTTAGGCTGGCTGGCTGAGTTAGCAGACCCAGCCAGTATCATAACACTCAGTTGCCCTTGTACCCCTACACACAAGGATTAGTTATCACCACTAGTCTTTGCTTCAGAAAGTCCCTCATCAGCAAAACCACATGAAGGTCTCCCTGGGCAGTGAGCTGCTGACTGATAGGGTAATCATTCTGATAATTATGGCACTGGTTGCTCAGATATTACACACGTGGCATAAAACAAACCTCAGCCTTGACAGACAGGTTCTAATCTGGTTTCTCTCAGAGCTAAGAGGGTTGCAGCAGAACTAATTGGGGGCAACAAAAGATGGCAGTGACACAGTCACTGCTGTAGGTTTTTCACACTTAATAACACACATAGATTAAGTGCAGGGTTTGGCTTCTTCAGCAGCAGGTCACGATGTGTAAAATCAGGGAAGGATCCGCTTGCATTTCTTTACTAGGTAATGCAGGGAAATGAATGGGAAGATGGGGAGGCAGGAAACTGTGCAAAACAGAGTGCAATGAATCACAGTTGCCTGCAGCACAGCCTGCCATTCCTTGAAATACGGTTATCTGGATCCAAGGGCAAAGCCTCCCCTCCGCGCCAGCTGCGGCAGGGCGGGTGGATGCCGTGGGTCCCGGGCAGTGCTGGCATGTCAAGATTACTCACAGGCCTCTGCTCTGTGTGCTTGCTCCAACCGTATTTGATAGTTATGGTCGCCACTGGTGTTTTATTACATCAGACTTACCAGTTTGAAGAAGAGATTAAGCAATGTCTTGCTTCTGACGAGCTAATTACACTTATTTCTAGCCAGCTTCTGAAGTCCCCATGGCTTTGCAGTGTTTAATTATATCCAAATCAAATGTGATTTTGGTTCAGAGTGAGATTCAGGGCCATTTCCAGGAATGATTTCTCACATTACTTCAGAATTTATGTACCAACACGAGACCAAAACCGAGCTGGAGTCTTCTAAGCAGGACACATCATAATGCTTGCAGGTTCTAAAGCTCCATTTGCCCCCAAAGGTGAGCATTTGAAAGAGTGAGAAATCTCCCTTTAGGTTGTCCAAAGGTGTATTTGTTTTGCTGGGGCGAGGCTATCTTGCTTGTGTAAGGTTCACCTATATGTTCAATTTAAAAACCTTGGACTAAACAAGCCCCATCCCTGGCAGCTGATTTACCATCAGTTAACCTCAACTCAAACTTTGCACAACAAGCCTGTGTAGGCTTACATAAACTATGTAGGTTTACCGAAACGATGTAGGTTCCTAAATTGTCCGAGCAGGATAATCCGCCACAGGCTACAAAGGCTACAAAATGAATGCAATAATTTAGGGAAGCCTGGGGGCGAGTCCTCACCACCACAAAAGGCAGCAAGCAGAGTTTGAAAGCCCTTGCCTGCCTTTTCTTCCCGGGAATGCGTACACTAGAACCTCACAGCACGCCGGAATTCTCGAAGGCGGGGCCGAGCCGGGGCAGCCGGCGGACAGGCAGGCACAGAGCCGTGCCGCTGCGGGCCTGCCTGAGGCTCTGCCGCCGGCCAGCCCGCGGCCAGCTGCCCCGGCAGGAGGCGGAGGAGGAGGCGGGCATTGCCCGGTGCCCGGCTGCCGGGCGCCGCTTCCCTTCCGAGCCCTCTGCGACCCCGGCCGCTACGCGTGGGAAGCGGGACGGGACACCTTGCCCTGTCCTGCCCTACCGGTCACCGCACGGCACCGCAGCGGTAACGCAGCAGCTGGTGGAGCGGGGCGGGGGCACATGGCGCCTCCCCGGGGCCGCCACTGAACACAGCAGCCCCCACCTCGGGGCTGTGCTGAGACGGCGGCGGGGCCGGAGGGAGCCGGGGAGCGGTTACGGGAGCGCGGGGGGCCGAGGGGGAGCGCTGGAAGCTGCCCGAGGGGAGAGCCGTGTGCGGGTGCAGCATGCGCTTGCGGCAGCCTCCGTTCTAACGGAAAACAGGGAGAGGGCCTGAATTTGTGGCTGCTTTCGGCAGAGGGCGGTAGGTGGACTCGTAACGGACCGCTGCCTCCGAGCTGACACCTCTCGGTGCTTCCCGGTGCTGGGAAAAGTTTCCTCTTCATGAACTCTTCCCTCCGAGCTGGCACCTCTCAGCGCATCGCGGCGCTGTGAAATGTTGCCTACAAGGGAGCGCTAAGGTTGCTTGGGCAATCCGAAGTGAGAGCAAGCCGTTGCTAAAGGTTATTTTAAAATGAATTTTAAGGCGTTGTTCCATTAGATCATCCTAGCTCAGAACCTTGCAAAAACTCCTTCAGTTCCTCCTGGTTGCAGGCACAGGACTCGAGGTCTTCCACAGAATTGTCCGGGTTGGAAAAGCCCTCTAAGATCATCAACCAACAACCCAACCACACCGTGTCCTTAAGGTGTAAACCTTATGGTCTTAAGGATCTTTTCAACCCTAAACATTTCCAGAGCTCTGTGATTCTGTATGAAGAAAAGGAAAAGCCAGGAACAGTAACGGATCTATTCCAGATTATTCCTACTGGCAGGTTAAAAAAAAAGGGCATTAGTTTTTCCTGAGTAATGTTTTGAACATTGTAAATATATTTTAATTTTAAATTGGACTATCCATTGGTCATTGTAGTTACTCTCACACTTTAATGAATGGGAGCATTTGACACCTTTTTTGCTTCCTGCACTCAGGGATTCCCTACCTGTAGCAGAGTGTGAGTAGTCAAGGTTTATAAAGATGTGCAGGTGAGTGCCAGGAGGCTGGAGCCAGCTCTGCTGGGTGATGCCCAATGCCAGCACAAGGGGCAATGGTGGAAGCTGAGGCATAGCAAGTTCTATGGAAGCATGAGGAGGAATTTTTTTCCCTGTGAGGGTGACAGAGCCCTGGAACAGGCTGCCCAGGGGGGCTGTGGAGTCTCCCTCTCTGGAGATATTAAAAACCTACCTGGATGTGTTCTTGCGTGATCAGGTATAGGAGATCCTGCTCTGGCAGGGGGGTTGGACTGGATGAGGTTTTGAGGTCTCTTCCAGCCTCTGACATTCTGTGATTCTATGATAGACATTAGATGATCCCTCAAGATTGAATCAATACAAAGATGTTTTGCTGGAGCTCTCCGGGATCCTCTTTCCCCCCCTTTTTGCAGAGGTGAGGTTTGTGGAGGGGAAATCTTGCAGGTGAAAGCTGTGAGAGTTCCTCAGTGCTCCTCTGGGATGTGCTGATTCCCTGTGCCTGTCCCAGCCGCAGCAGTGACTCTGGGTTTGCCTTCGTTCTGCTGCAGCACGCTTTCAAGTGACCCTTCAGGCAGCAGGAGACAGACATATTTGAACAATAGCGTTCTGGGAGCGACTTTTTCGTTTCTCTTTCAGCAAGAGTCAGGTTTCAGGGGCTGCGCTGTGGGTTTTGAAGGTCACTGCCGCACTTGTGCAGAGGAGTCCTCGCCCCGTGCCGGATGCCACGCGTGCAAGAAGGCTGCAGTGGGTTTTCTTACTCCTGCTCGCCTTTTCTGGCCTGACGCTCCGTTATGCCATTTTCCCTTCCCGTGCTGGGCCCGAGCAAACCTGACTACGAACCGCTGCACAAGCAGCGCTACCTCTTCACGCTGCGGGGGCGCCCCAGGCGCAAGGACGTCGATCCCTTCCTAGTCATCCTGGTCTCCTCCAGTCCTCAGGATGTGAAGTCGGGGTAAGCCATCAGGACAACGTGGGGGTCTCAGAGCTCCTGGTGGGGACAGCGAATCCTAACCCTCTTCTTACTAGGTGAGGACACCGAAAGGGCAGGCAGCGGTGTGGCGCTGTCGGAAGACGAAAGCCTCCTCTATGGCGACATCATCCGCCAGGACTTCACGGACACTTACGACAACCTCACCCTGAAAACCATCATGGCCTTCCAGTGGGTCTCCCCGTTCTGCTCCAATGCCAGGTTCCTCATGAAACAGTTTTTCTTCCTTCAGACTTTCAAATGAGAGAAGGAAGAATTTCTGAGCTTTTGCATTCCTTAAAGACAACAAACTCTGCTCTATCTGTAAAGAGAGGGATTTGAATCACTTTATTCATGTCAGCAAGGCCAAGTTTTCAGTAGTTTACACTTCTAACAGACAACAACACAGGGTTTGCAACTGCATTAACAGAGTTATTCTTGACACACCCACTACACAGTGAAGAGAGAATGGTTACATCCTGAACATGGAGCATGGCAGAGCACTGCCACCTTACCTGTGCTACAGTTAAGATGTGGTGGCATATTTACATTTGGCTGTCTTGCAGATAGTCTCTTAGAGACAAATTAGAAGAGGTGCAGAAACCTCTAAGTTGCAGGGTTGAGGTTTCACCAGGTTTCTTTGTCTTACCTTGTGGTTAGGGTCACTGTTGGAGGTTGGTTTTTTTTAATTGTGTTTTCAGCAGCTGCATGTGGGGTTTGTGATGGACCTTGAGGTTGCTTAGATATAAAAGTGAGGTCTGGGGGAGGATGTTCTTGAGGTGTTTCAGGTGGTGGTGTCCTAAGGGTGTAGGAAGAAGGTCAAAGATTTGAAAAAATAGATTTTGTTAAATTGAATCACTAAAGGTGCATTGTTACAGAGAATCCCAGTGTTGGGGGGGAGGTTGGAAGTGGCCTCTGGAGACTACCCAGTCCAACTAAAGCAGGGCACCACAGCAGCTTGTCCAGCAGCACTATATCCAGGGTGGGGTTTGGAATGTCTCCAGACAAGGAGACTCCACAACCTCTCTGGGACACCTGCTCCAGGCCTCCAGCACCCTCACACCAGAGAGGTTTCTCCTTCTGTTCAGGTGGAACCTCCAGTCTCTATCCCACAACACCCTCACACCAGAGGGGTTTCTCCTCCTGTCCAGGTGGAGGGTGCACCCTCAGCTGCTGTGTTTCTGGGAAGAGAGGTGGCACTACAGCTGTCCTGTGGGTCTGTCATCTGGTGGTTGTTCTGTGCTGAGATCCTGAGAGCTGTGTGAGAATTTTCACTTGTTCTTTGATTATCCATCCCTCTTTTAACAGCCTGCCACAATAAATGCTTGGAAATGCTCTGTCTCAAGAACACTGGTACTGTGGCACAGTTTGTGCAGCCTTTGCCCAAACCCATGGATTCTGAAAGACTCTGCAGCCTTCAGGAAGTGGATAGATGAAGCAGCCAGTGCTCACATGGAGAGAACCAGAGATGTGGGTCAGGGACAAGTGTGCAGGACTGCCACCAGGCAAGGTACCTCTCAGGTTTGTGCCCCACAATGCTAAGGCTGAGCATAAATCTGTACACAGTAATCTGTTCCTGCCAGATGAAATTGCCACTTCCAGTGGCATCAGTTCTGCAAGTACAGTGTAAAACATTCCTGCTCCTGGGTTTTAAAAAACCAACTCATTTCCAGTCTGCTTTGTGTCTGACCTTATTATTGCTTAAAAGACCATCAAAACTTATGCCTGAGCTGATGTTTCTGCTTAAAGCAAATAGCAGGGGAGATGCTGCTGGGAAGAGGTGAAAAAAGCTTCAAGCTGTGAACTGACATCAGCCTTGGAGTCAGTGGAGGGAGCAGACTTTATTGCATCTGCCTTAACCACTGTACTAAAACCAAAGCCTAAACCACAGGCTGAGCTTTTCCCACATCCTGAGATGTGCAGGGTACTGGGTCAGAAAGGCAGCTTCAAGCAGAATTCCAAGCAGTTGTGATTTTGGTGGGAATCAGACTGGGAAGGGCTAATGAGGTGTTTGGGAAGGCCTGCTGGGTGGATTGCAGAAGGAGCTGACAGTGAGGAATTTGAATGCAATAATCTGACTTGTCAAATTCCCTTCTAACTTAAACTCCAGATAGGTGTCTGTTGGTCCTGCTGAAGAAATCTGGGGGCAGAGCTCTGCTCAAGTGTTCATTCAGCTCCTTTTTTATCCATTCATCTCCTTTTGTACCCATTCAGCTCCTTCTCTGTCCCAGCAGCATGCAGCAGGTTGGTAATTTCTTAAGCACCTTGCAGTTTGCCTGAGCTGGAGCTGGCAGGGCCTAGGGATGTGAAGCTTCCTGCAGCCTCTGTTACATTAAGGTCCCAGGTTTGGATGTTGTCGCTGAGCTGAAAACTGTGCCCAAGTGCAGGTGTCCATGGAGGAGGGACAGAAAACAGTTACAATGAACCCTGCCAGGTTGCAGAATGACAGAGTGGCAGGGGTTGGAAGTGACCTCTGGAGATCATCCAGTCCAACCTCCCTGCCAAGGCAGAGTCACCTAGGGCAGGTCACAGAGGAACACATTCAAGTGGGCTTGGAATGTCTCCAGAGATGAACACTCCACCAGCTCTCTGGGCAGCCTACTCTGCTCTGCCACCCTTATTGAAGTCCCTCCTCATGTTCAGGTGGAACTTCAGATGTTCCACTTTGTGCCTGGTATCCCCTGGCCTGTCACTGGGCACCACTGAACCATCCTGTTGTTTACCAGGATGGTTTGCTTTGGTGCTGGGTTGGTTTTCTCTTCTGTGTACTTGAGTCCACAACCTAAAACCACAGAGAAACTTCAAAGTGTAAACCAAATCCAAACACCACCC
>VWZE01013329.1:182023-204092 GCA_013396675.1 Eubucco bourcierii
CCCCTCAGATGTTTGGTTTCTACATCTAAGGGGTGCTGTGAGATGCAGCTGGAGAATAGGGCCTGTCTGCACCCCACAGGGGACAAGGGGCACTGCAAAGGACTCCACTGCCCTCCTGAGCTATCAGTTTTGAGGGCTGTTACTTGGTTTCCATGCTTAGGCCACTGCATGAAGCTCCCATGCCACCTAACCAACCAGGCTGCCACCTCCACTGGGACCCTCTAACTGCTCCAAGAGCTCCAGAGGGTGGACCTTTTGTATCAACCCTTCCTTAAAAGCTACTTCTGAGTCTAGCAATCAGAGTGCTACACTAATTAGTGTCTATCATCAGAATGAAAGCTCAGTGGTAGCATCTTCAGAATGTGCTGCGTGAGGTGACCTCTTGGCTTGTAAAACCCCTAGGAAGAGCCCAGATTCTAAGTGCTGACTCAGCCACATTGTTTTCACCCTAGACCACACCAAAAATGCTCTTTGGCAGCAACTCAGCCTCTCACTTTCCTGCCCTTACAAACTATCATTAACCAGGCCCCTTCTGACCCAAACCATTCTCTGACTCTATGAGTTACCAGATGAACACATCACTGATAGAGCTGCTCAGGCTCAAACGACACAAAACCTCCACAGACACATCCAGCAGGAACTTGGGCCCTCTCAGATGTCTGCAAGCCACCTCACCCAACCTCTCCCTGTCTTTGGAGGGGTGGCCAGGCAGGAAGCAGCCCTGAGGATGGGGTGCTGGTAGCTTTGCCTCTCCAGTGCTGCACCAGTGTACCTGGGGACACTTCTGGCAACTCTTTTCAGATGATTCTTTCCAGTGAGGGTAGGGAGACACTGGAACAGGTTGCCCAGGGAGGTTGTGTATGCCCCCTCCCTGGGCAGGAGGGAGTTGAAGGCCAGGTTGGATGAGGCCTGGAGCAACCTGGGCTAGTGAGAAGTGTCCCCTAGCAGGGGGGTGGAACTGGATGATCCTGAAGGGCACTTCCAACCCAACCCATTCTGTGATCTACAAATGCAGGATGTATAATGTAGGCAGTGGAGGAGCAGACACTAGGTGGTGTAGGCTTCACAGTCAAGGTGTGCATTGCCTCATCTTTGTCCTCCAACAGCTGAGTGTCCCCAGAATTTGGCACAGATCAGCATGGCTGGGGTCCAGTTCAAGATGGGGGACAGGCAGGCACTGGCCCTGGATGTGGAAGACTGCCCAAAGCATCTCATCTCCATTACTTCATCTTCAAACCTAAAGCAGCTGTAACTAGGTTTAAAAAGTAATCAAACCAAAACTCAACAACTCTACCAGAGTTGTTGGGATGGGTGTCTTTGGCCAGAGAAGGGCTGTGCAAAGGTGGGGATGCTGCAGAGGAGGTGGAAAGTGCTGAACCAACCACTGTTGTAACTACAGGCACTTGGAGGCTGAAGCTGGACTGATCTGGAGGCTCAGTGGCAGCCATGAGCTTTGCTCTCAAGTGGTGTTAGTCAACAGTGGTTTTAAGTTTGGTTTTTTTTTTTCAATCACAGAATCATCATGGCTGGGAAAGACCTCTGAGATCATGGAGTTGGGATGGAAAAACTTCTACACCAAAAGGGGTGTCAAAGACTAGAGCAGGCTGCCCAGGGCAGTGGTTGAATGCCCACCCTTGGATGGGTTTAAAAGCCATCTAGATAGGGTGTAGTAGTGGCCCTGGCAGAGTTAGGCAACACTTGGATTTGATCTCAGAGGGCTTTTCCAACCATGGTGCTTCCATGATTCTGTGAAGTTCAACCACTACTGGGCTCTGCCAGGGCCACTGCCACACCATAGCCTTGAGCACCTTCAGCTGTGTTCCAATCCCAGCCAGTCCAAGGCTGCTGAAGGGTCAGCACTGATGTCTCTCTCTAGGGTTCTGCAGGCTGCTGGGTTTAATTCTGCTTTGCCCTGAGCAGCTCTTTTGACAACCATCCAGTCAGAGAAACCAGCACAGTGGAAACTCCACCTGTGAAGGACAAAAGAAAGGCAACCAGCGGATGCCCCAGGAGCTCTGCCTGCTGCAGCAGTGCTGAGGAGATGCTGAAGCACTTCCAGGAGGTTTCCATTTCACAGCAGTCTGACCCCAAACACTTCACACAGGGAAAGAACTGAAGCAATTATCAACTTCTGCTGCCTGTTGCTCAGTTGAACTGCAGAGGCATGTTTCAAACTCACTGCATGTGCTACTGCTCCAGACACAAAGTCCTCCAGGTCCCATACTCTAGGGGAGGACCAGTGCAGGCTGGGAGCCTGCTGCTTTCAGAAGGTGCTGGACACTTCCACACCTCTGTTTTCCCCTCAGAGTTGAGGGGCTCTACCCTGAGATCTCATCAACATCTGTAAATATTGGAGGGGTGGCTGGGGCCAAGCTCTTTTGGGTGGTGCACAGCAATAAGCCAAGGAGCAATGGATACAAACTGGGACAGAGAAGGTTTCAGCTCAACATGAGGAGAAACTTCTTTAGACTGAGAGTGGCAGAGCCCTGGCACAGGCTGCCCAGAGAGGTTGTGGAGTCTCCTTCTCTGGAGACTTTCAAATCCCACCTGGGTGCATTCCTGTGCAAACTACTCTAGGGGATCCTGCCTTGGCAGGGGGATTGGACTGGATGGTCTCTGGAGGTCCCTTCCAACTTCTAACATTCTGTGACTCTGTGACCAGAAGAGGCTGCTAAAGAATCCAGATTTAATTGGAATCACCCTGGGAATAGCAACAGATCCAATTAGGAGCTGTGATTATCTCCAAACAAGCTAAAGCAAGGAAGCTTGTCAGGGAAGAGAGAACCTAGGAAGAGAAATGGAAAGGCTGTGATGGGAATTCCTCCTGGAGCAGGATTTGGTCTCTTTCCTTGGTGACTTTGCAGACACACAGCCACCACACATCGTGGTACTTTAGGCACCAGGAGGCCACCTGCCCAGGGATCCTGGAGGTGGGTGATGAGGGACAGGCAGCTTTTAAATCAAGTGCCTTTATGTCCTTACCAAGAACAGGGAGCTTTGAGCAGCCTGCTCTAGTAGAGGTGTCCCTGCCAATGCCAGGGGGGCTGGAACTGGATGACCCTCAAGGGCCCTTCCAACCCAACTCACTCTATGAATCTGTGAACAATGTAAACTGATGCATTAAATCCCTGATTCACCTCAGCACCCAGATACTGACAACCTCCAGCACCCTGAAGACTCCAGCAGATTATCCAGGACCATATTCTGCAGGGAAGGGATTGTGGAAAAAGAGGATATGGGTAAGGAAACCATCCCAGAAAGCTCAGGCCTTGGCTCTGCTCCTCCAGCACACATTGCCACATCCTTCTGCTGTTGCTGCCTTTCCATCAGGAAGTTACCAGATGGAGATCAAAGTCAGACTGCCATCATTTGAACTGTGGAGCCACAGACTGCAGAATACACTGAAATCCTGGGCCTAAGCTAGACTGAGCACAAGCTCTCATCTCTGCAGTGCAGTGGCATTCATACTTGGGACCAGAAATGGTTCTAGAGTGGCCTTCCCCTGGATTAACACCACAAACGAAAAGCCTTTAATAGGCTTGACTCCCATCAAGGCAGCTCTAAGCATCACCTTGATTTAATTAGCCTTCCAAACGGTTGCTAATTAAATTAATTTCACCTTCTAGCACTTCCTTTACAGGCCTGCAGAGAGTCCATGCCAAAAACACCTAAGGTGTGGGAGAGCCTTGGTGAACCACAGACACTCTGCTGTCACAACAGCCCTAGCTGCTGGTGGAGCAGGTGTCAGAGCTCACAGTGTTCTGCTGCTCTTGGTTGCACACAGCATGGCATGGAGGGAATGCAGAGGGAATGAAGGTGGCTGCAGCTTACCCAGCAGCTAGACCTCACCACATGCTTGGCAGGGATGGATGTGAGGGGAGGGTCAGCAAAGCGAGGCAGCCACTTCCATGGCAGCAGGCTAAGAGTTGGCTCCTCTTTTTCCTTCACATCCACAAACCTTTTGCTATACAGATGAACAAAAGAAAAGAGGAGGCAGATGAGAGCATTCTTCTGGAGAGTCACACCCAGGAGTGAAAGCAGAGTGGCTGCCCTGCCCCTGCTCTGCACCTGAAGGAACCTCTTGACCATCAGAAATGAGAAGGGAGGGATCAGATGAGAAGCCTACAGGGGGTTGGGGAGAGAATGGAAGGTTACAGTTAGTTTGTGAGGAGCAGGGTGGGCAGAGGAGACAGGGAGGTGTGAACAAACCCTTTGTCATCACTCAGAGGGGATGAGTTGTATTGCTCCTTTGTTAAGCCAAGGACAAAGCCCAGGGGACCTCCTCCTCTCGGGCAGGATCTTAAGGGCGTGACAAGAACTTTCTACTGGGTTCAAACCGTCAGAGAGTCTGTTTGCAGTTCAGCCACTGGTCACTCATCACTGTTCTTCTGTTTTGCTGCTATTCCTGAACTTCACCACCATGACTGTGATGTTGTCAGGACACCCTCTGTAGAAGGACTGTAGGACTATGCTCTTGGCACCAAAGTGGGGCTCATCCAAGCGTTCCTTGATGAACCGGACGGCTTCCTCGTTGCTGAAAGCATCCCACAGGCCATCCGAGGCCAGGATCATGAACTCTGGCTGCAGTTTGTCCAGGTCAAAGGTAAGAATGTCAGGGTCAGGGATGACAACGTTCAGGTTCTTCAGAGGGTAGTCTCCTAGGGAGCGGGACATGGCCAGGATGCCCTGGACGCGCCACGAGCCGTTAAAGCTGATGAAGCCACCTGCAGAGAAACACCAACACTGAGAGCCTGCAAAAGTCAAAGCATTGCTCTGGCTCCTGGTCAGACCCACCCAAACCTTCATCCTGCTGCACCCTCGGGTCCCCAGATGTCACAGATCTGTACAGTCAGGGTGGGGAGATGCTGAACAGGTTGCCCCAGGGAGGGCTGTGGATGTCCCCTCCCTGGAGGTGTTTGAGGCCAGGTTGGATGAGGCCTTGAGTAACCTGGGCTGGTGGGAGCTGTCCCTGCACGTGGCAGGGGGTTGGAATTGGATGGTCTTGAAGGTCCCTTCCAACCCAACCCATTCTGTGATTCTATGCCTTATGTAAATCACAGAATCACAGAATGGGTTGGGTTGGAAGGGACCTCCAGAGACCATCCAGTCCAGTCCCCCTGCTAGAACAGGGTCACCTAAGGGCAAGGCTCACAGGAATGCATCCATCTGGGTTGGGAATGACTCCAGAGGAGACTCCACAACCTCTCTGGGCAGCCTGCTCCAGAGCTCCGGCACCCTCACCATACAGAAGTATCTCCTCATGTTGAGGTGGCACCTCCTGGGTTCCAGCTTGTACCTGTTGTGCCTTGTCCTGTCACTGGGCACCACTGAGGAGAGCCTGGCACCTTCATCTTGACACCCATCCCTCAGATATTGATAGACACTGATCAGATCCACTCTCAGCCTTCTCTCCAGACTAAACAGCCCTAGGGCTCTCGGCCTCTCTTCACAGCAGAGATGTCCAAGTCCCCCAGTCCCCCTTGCAGCTCTCCACTGGACTCTCTCCAGCAGGTCCCTGTCTCTCTTAAACAGGGCAGTCCAACACTGGACACAGTATTCCAGGTGTGGTCTCACCAGAGCAGAGCAGAGGGGCAGGAGATCTCCAGGAAGGACCTGGATTGTGGCCACTGATGCTGCTGGAAGAGCTGAAGCAGGGAATGTTTTGCTGCTGTTCCTCAATGGACAGGTTCTGCTTTCAAAAGAAGCAGCTTCATGCTTCTCTGCTCCCCCTGACCAGGCCCTGAACACAGCTGCTCCTGTCCCACACGACTTCAAGCTCAATGTTAGGATGAAAGTCCTGCAAGCAAATCTTTATGTCCTGGTGTGAGCCAATTCCTTTGTTCTGTGCAGTTCCCCACTTCAGAGGATGTGTGAAGCAAACACCCCGCAGCAGGACTCACATCTCAGCCCGAGGCAGAAAGCAAAGCGGCAGGTGAACAAAACCCAAACATCTCTAAGCTCTTCTAGCAAACAGCTTGGAGTGAGCTGGGTCAGAAAGCACCAAAGCAGTGCTGGGAGCAAACCTCTCAGGAAATGTCAAGTCAGAAAAACAGGAGGTGAGATTTGACTGATCTGCATGGATTCATGGAATGGTTTGGGCTGCAAGGGACCTTGAAGATCATCCAGTTCTAATCCCCTGCCATGGGCAGGGACACCTGCTAGGCCAGGCTGCTCAAGGCCTCATCCAACCTAGAATCATACAATCACAGAATTGTCAGGGCTGGAAAGGACCTCAAGGATCATCTAGCTCCAAGCCCCCTGCCCTGGGCAGGGACACCTCAGACTAGAGCAGGTTGCTCAGAGCCACATCCAGCCTGGCCTTAAACACCTCCAAGGGTGAGGCTTTCACCACCTCCCTGGGCAACCTGTGCCAAGGTCTTAACACCCTCATGCTGAAGAACTTCTTCCTAATGTCTAATCTCAATCTCCCCTTTTCTAGCTTGGATCTATCCCCCCCAGTCCTATCACTACCTGACACCCTCTAAAGTCCCTCCCCAGCTTTCTTGTAGCCCACTTCAGACACTGGCAGGCTGCAATAAGGTCTCCTAGGAGCCTTCTCTCAGTTGGACTGAACAACTCCAACTCAGCCTGTCTCCATAGGAGAGGTGTTCCTGGCCTTGAACACCTCCAGGGAGGGAGCATCCATCACCTCCCTGGGCAGTCTGCTCCACAGCCTCACCACCTTTGAAGGTCCCTTCCAATCCACCCCATTCTATGATTCTATGTTGTTCCTGTCATTTTCAAAGTCACCTGAGGACAAACAGCTTGCAAGGGTGGGACAGGGAAATGTAGAAGCACAAGAGAACTGTTGGCTCCTGTTATCTACAGGCTGCCTGCTCCCCTGCTCTTACAAATGTCTTTGCTCTTATCACCAGCCTGCAGCTCAGCACTTCGGCCCCCCACGTTATTTGTCTGTCACCTCAATCTTCTGATAGCCCTTCCAGTCCTGGCTGCTTGATCTAATCTGTAAAGTTATTCTGCTTTCAGGTGAGGCTGCATTTCATGTCATTCTCCTTTAAAGCTTGAAACTTGATTTGTGTTCAGCCCAGCAGAAACACTTTTTAACTGGGTGTTCTCATGGATTCCTCCATGCAGCCTCTGTTATGAAGATGTTTCCTTCTGTAGCCACTGCTGAGCCCACTGCATCCTACCAGGGTGGTGAGTAGGGGAAGAATGCAGCTTTTGAGGGTGTTGAAGGAGTCACGGCCACCTACTCACCATCCCAGGGGGGCTACATATGTGATGAGGACTCTAAAACCTGGAGTACAGTCCTGGGTATCACTCAGCCTTCACTCTCATCTCACTCACTCTGCTGTGGAGCTTGCAAGCCATGGTTCAGTTCTGGGTCCCTCACTTCAAGAAGGACATTGAAGGGCTGGAGCAGGTACAGAGAAGGGCAACAAAGTTAAAGGGTCTGGAGGACAGGGCTGGTGAGGAGCAGCTGAGGGAACTGGAGTTGTTCAGCCTGAAAGAAGGCTGAGGGAAGACCTCACTGCTCTCTACAAGCCTGAGAGAAGGCTGGAGCCAGGGGGGGGTTGGTCTCTTCTCCCTAGTGTCAGGTGGCAGGACAAGAGGAAATAGCCTGAAACTGTGCCAGGGGAGGGTTAGGTTGGAGAAGAGGAAAAATGTCTTTGCTACAGGAGTGGTCAGGGATTGGCACAGGCTGCCCAGGGAGGAAGTGGAGTCCCCATGATGGAGGTGTTCAAGAAAGGTGTGGGACATGGCTTAGTGGCCATGGTGGTGGCTGGTGGACCAGATAATCTTAGAGGTCTCTTCCAACCAAAACAGCTCCATGCATATGAACTGAGATGCCAGGGCAGCAAAATGCAGTTGGGGAGAGCCATTTCTAAGAGATGCTTCCCTCCCAGTGAGAGCTCAGCAGTGCCTGCGCTCACTGCTGCTCACAGGGCTGCTGCTGCTGGCTCCAGCCTGCAGGTCCTGCTCATGGGCACAAAGGGGTGTATTCATGCCAGTCTCAGCGCTGCTGACAGCACAAGCTGCGTTCCTGTGGTTTGCTGAAGTGTCTGCTGGCACCTCTGATGTGTTCTCTGAGAGGGCCAGCCTTACAGCACACTGCAATGCTCCTGGAAAGCAGCTGGCCTGCAGCACCGACTGCCACCGGAGGAGAAAGGCATTCACGGGAGAGAAGCCTTTTGGCAGCTGCACCAACGTTTGCTGTGCCAGCCAGAGCTGAGCTCAGAGGATTACCTTCAAGGTGAGTGATTTGAATTCCTGTCCATGTCACTCACCTGCTGCCTCTACCACCCAGGGCTCCTTTGGCAGCCATACCAGGGCTGTTTCAAGGCCACTGCCTTACACTGGTGCTACAAAGGCAGCTCAGGCTCCTGGTCAGGAGGAAATGCTTTGTGTTTGCTGGGGAAAAGCAGGCCAGGGTGAGGGAGCTGGGGTTGTGCAGCCTGGAGAGGAGAAGGATCCAGGGAGACCTTCTGGTAGCCTTGCAGTGCTTAACTGGGCCAACTAGAAAGCTGGGGCCAGACTGTTGAGCAGGGCCTGCTGGGACAAGACAAGGGGGGATGGTTTGAACTGAAAGAGGCAGAGTCAGGCTGGAGAGAAGGAAGAAATATTTTAAGCTGAGGGTGGTGAGAGCCTCTCCTAGGTTGCCCAGAGAGGTGGTAGAAGCCCCATCCCTGGAACCACTTCAGGTCAGGTTGTCTGAGGCTGTGAGCAACCTGCTCCAGTTGCATCTGTCCCTGCTGACTGCAGGGGGATTGGACTGGATGAGCATGGAAGGTCCCTTCCCACCCAACCCATCCTTGTATCATGGGATGTGCCTTCCCCTGTCCCACAGGGGTGGAGCAGAGTGGTAGGAGCTCAGTCTCAAGATAAAGAAGAGCAGGGCAGCCCAGCACTTGTGGGTGCAGCAGCCAGCCCCTGGTGACAGTAAGTCAGTGGCGATCAAGACCTGGTGACCACTGCTGTCACCTCCCACAAGAAACCTGAGTGGCAGCTTCTGGGGCAGCAACAGCTGCTTGAGCCATGTTGGACTGGCAGATGGAAACATTTGCCAGGCTGTAGGTTGACCAAGACTTTGGAAACAGCTTCTGGGAAGGAGGAAGAGAGAGGGACTGAATTCTTTCTACACCCACTGACAGCAGGAAGCAGCAACCTCCTGAAGATCCAGCATGGCAGTGAAAAATGAGGGTCAGCTTGGAGTTGTCATCCTGTGGTTCACACCCTGCTGAAACGCAGAGGACACCTCAGGCTCTGCTCTGAGCTGCTCCTCTGGGCTGCCTCATGCTGATTTCCATCAGAGGGAGGTTTGCAGCAGAGCTTCTCAACCATGGCCACGCAGATTTCACTTTGAAATGAAGTCTCCCTCTGCTAGCAGAGATGTGCAAGCACTGCAGAGCTGCTGCTAGGGCCCTGTGCAGCTGCAGTCCCAACACAGTGCTGTGGTTGTGCCTTGCTGTACTACTTCTAGGTCACAAGGAATGATGTGGGTGGTGGGAGTCAGGTCCTCCTGGCACTGCTGCAGCACAGGATGGGTATTCAGTTTGGGCACTCTGCTTCAGGGTTACTGTGTGGAAAGAAAGAAAGTTCCACACTCTACAAGTAGGCAACTGCTCTGCTCTGAGCTGGGCCAGCACCAATCCTGCTCAGGGCTGGCACTGCCCAGCTCAGCCTCTGCTCACTCAGGCACTTGCTGAAGCTCAGGGCAGCTTTGCACACCCAGGGGCTGCTGCTAGCAGGGAGAAGCTGATGGCAGAGCTCCTGCCAAGGCCTGGGGGGCACAAAGGCTCTGCCTGGCACTTGCTCCTCTGCACACCAAGGGCACTGCCACAGCTCTGCCAGACCTTGGGGGGCAGGAAGGCAGAGGGGCCAGCTGTGGGGAGGAGCAGGCAGCACAGGTGAGCCTCAAGTGCCCAGCATGGGATTGCAGCCCCTGGATGGCATCTTCAGCAGCAAGCTGAGGCATGCCCAGGGTCAAGCCTCCTCTTCCTTGGCTGCTGTCCCAGGAGGACTCTTTCCCTTCTGCCTTCCAGCCCCATCCCTGTGCTCCTCACTCCAGCTCCTGAATGTGGTTCCCATCTGCTGCTGAGTGCAGTCTGGGACTTGCCCAGTGCCTGTCCCCAGCACCAGTGGTGCCAGTGGTGCCCTCAGGGGTTGGGTTACATCCAGGTTTGTGTCTCTGTGTCTCTATCCCATGGCATTGTTGTTCTCTCCATCCCAGCTGGGTTAGTTTCTCTCCCACCCATCAGTCTCTCTCCCTGCTTCCCTTTCTGTTCCCTTAGGGAAGGCAGAGGGCTTCTTGGAGAGCCTCTGGCACTCATCCTGTGGCCTGCTCAGCCCTGACCCTGACTCCAGCAGCAGTGTAATCTGCTGTGTGTTTGTCACAGCACTGTGAGGCTTTGCCACAACAGAAAATGGGACGGTGGACGAGAGAGAAGCAAAGGCATGAAGTGAGTGGGCTGGAGAGGTCTTCTCTAGCTGCAGGTGCTTGTAACATTCACCTGGCCATTAAAATGCTTTCCTCCCAAGCTGGACATTCCTTCCAGACTCCAGGCCCATTTGCCATGTTGCTGTGTTTCAAAGCCTCACTTTTAGACAAATTAAACACCCAAACAATTTCTTTTCTCCTAACCGAGGAACTGCAGAGAGGCCCTGGACTTGCCTGGGAGGGATTTTACAGCCAGCTCTCCAGACTTGAGGAATACAGAGCTCCAGCAGAGTGAGGGCAAGGCTTTGCTGTTCCTTCTGAGGACCTGCTCACTGTTCCGTGCCCTCAGGGGAAAGCGGCAGCAGGAAGCATCCCCAGCTGCTCTCACTGCTGCTGGGCGCCGCAGGCAAGCCGGGAGGGCAGGGCAGGGTGCGCAGGGTCAGCTCTGCTGTCGGCCTGCTGCTGCCCCCCGGAGGGGTTTAGAAAGGTTTTATGCTTGGGGAGAAACGTTTGTATACCGAGGGGAAAAGCCCTCATTCTTTGCACTCCCCAGACTGAGCCCTGGAGGCAGAGCCACTGCATCTCCAGAGGCAGTGCTTTTTGCAGGCTGTAACAAGCACCAGAGCAACTCTTCTTCATCAAATCATTTGCTGCTGTGGGAGCCAAAGCAGAAACAGGTTCAAAAGAGGCTTTTGGCATATTCCTGGAGAATTGGCTATTAAATTTGATGATCCAAAAGGAAACTTCCAGCCCAGGAGGTCGCTAAGCTGACAAGTGATGAAAGCTAGAAGGATTTATTGCAAAAAGATTGCTGCTGCTTATTCCTTCCCTGCACTCCTACTACAATTTACATGTTGGTGCTTGTTAGCAGCCACTGGATGGGAATAAAAACTCAGCTCTGATGAATTAGGTTCTTGCTCTGCTGCTTCTAGCAACTGAACCTCACTCTGCTTCAGACCCAGCCTCTCACACTACTGCTGCTGGTAGGGTTTGGAGCGCTGCTGCCTCTCCTTATTCCTTCGCTGCCCGCAGAGGTCGCAAGGGACCTGGGCGGAGCAGGCAAATGGCTGCTGAAGATTCACAGACCACAGCTTGCCTGTGGTTTGAGGGTTGGAAGGGACCCTCCAAGGTCCAACCCCCCTGCAGGCAGCAGGGACTCCAGCTAGAGCAGGCTGCCCTGGGCCACAGCAAATCTGATCTTGAATGTCCAAAGGGATGGGTCTCAGCCACCTCCCTGGACAAGCTGTTCCAGTGTCTCACCACCTTCACCGTGCAGAACTTCCTCTTGATGTCCAACCTAAATCTCCCCTGCTGCAGTTTCAAACCCTTGCCCCTTGCCCTGTCACCACAGACCTCTCTAAACAGCTCCTGCCCAGCCTTCCTGTAGGTCCCCTTCAGATCTCAAAATACAGCTCTAAAGTCTCTTCCCCAGGCTCTATGCTCCTGGTGCCCACTGATGTATGACCAAGATTTCCTTCAGGAAAAGAGGTAAAGAAACAGAGTCTTGATCAAATATTTTTTTGTGGGGGAGGATAGAAAACTTAATCTAATGTAATTTAATTCACATTAAGGCTCCATTCTTTGGTCAGACAGCAGATTTAGGCTGGCTGGCTGAGTTAGCAGACCCAGCACATACCCAGTTTCAAACCTTTGCCTCTCATCCTATCCTCACAGGCCCTTCTGAACAGTCCCTCCTCAGATACCGAAACGCAGCTCTAAGGTCTGCCTGCAGCCTTCTGTCCTCTAGGCTGCACAGCCCCAACTCTCCCACAGCAGAGGTTCTCCAGCCTCTGATCATCTTTGTGGCCTCCTCTGGACCCTCTCCAGCAGGTCCAGGTCTCTCTTGTGTTGGAGGCCCCAGAGCTGGCCACAGCACTGCAGTGAGGTCTCTGCAGAGCAGAGCAGAGGGGCAGGATCCTCTCTCTCCATCTCTGCCCACACTGCTTTGGATGCAGCCCAGGCTGCCACTGGCCTTCTGGGCTGCCAGTGCCCACTGCTGCCATTGGCCTTCTGGGCTACCAGTGCCCACTGCTGCCATTGGCCTTCTTGGCTGCTAATGCCCATTGCTGCCATTGGCCTTCTGGGCTGCTAATGCCCATTGCTGCCATTGGCCTTCTGGGCTGCCAGTGCCCACTGCTGCCATTGGCCTTCTGGGCTGCCAGTGCCCACTGCTGGCTCCTGTCCAGCTTCTCACCCACCAGCACCCCCGAGTCCTTCCCTGCAGGGCTGCTCTTACTCCTACACTGGCTCATTAAGGCACAGGTTTAGGCTTCCATTTCTCTGCAGCACCCCTCTGAGAAGTGCTGTATTAACAGCAGAGGATTTGCTTAGTGGGTGCCTCAGTCTGGCACTTGCCAGCCTCAGGGCAACTGCTCCTGTCAGAGCCGAGAAGGCAGAAAGGTGAACCTTCGGTGCAAAGCAAACAGGTGGGGACTCACCAGCTCTCTTAATCCTCTTCCTCTCTTTCAGCTGGTAGGGCTTGTGGTCATGTGACAGGGGGATGGCATTCCCATCCTTGTCACACAGGACTCCTCGGGAATCTCCCACGTTGGCCACTGTCAGCTCTTTGTCCGACAGCAGCGCGATCAGACAGGTGGTGCCTGCACGGGACAGAAAGGCAAACGTGGGGGGACGCGAAGGAAAGGAGCAGCAGCGAAGTGTCCTTCCTGCTCACCATGGCAGAGAGGGGCTGGAGCAGGAGGAGCATGGCCCAGCCTCTGCCTGAGAGCCAGCATCTCCTGATGGCCAAGGAGAGCAATGGGAGGGAAAGCAAACAGCCCTGCCAGCAGCTTTGCGAACCCAAACTGCTGCAGGGAACTAAAATCACAGACTCACAGAATGTCAGAGGCTGGAAGGGACCTCCAAAGCTCAGCCAGTCCAACCCCACCCTGCCAGAGCAGGATCTCCTATAGCAGATCACACAGGAACACATCCAGGCAGCTCTTCAATACCTCCAGAGAGGGAGACTCCACAGCCCCCCTGGGCAGCCTGTTCCAGGGCTCTGTCACCCTCACAGGGAAAAAATTCCTCCTCATGTTTCCATGGAACTTCCTATGCCTCAGCTTCCACCATTGCCCCTTGTGCTGGCATTGGGCATCACCCAGCAGAGCTGGCTCCAGCCTCCTGGCACTCACCTGCACATCTTTATCCCCATTGTTGTGGTCCCCTCTCAGTCTCTCCTCTCCCAGCAGCACAGCCCCAGCTGCCTCAGGCTCTCCTCCTAACAGAGCTCTTCCCTTCAGCATCTCTGTGGCTCTGTGCTGGACTCTCTCAAGCAGTTCTATGTCCCTCTTGAACTGGGTGCCCAAAACTAGACACAGGACTCCAGATGTGGCCTGCTAAGTCCTGTCCCTCAGCACCACATCTTTGTGGCTTTTGAACAACTCCAGGGCTGATGATTCAGCCACTGCCCCAGGCAGCCTTTTCCAGGGCGTGACAACCCTTCTGTGCAAGAAGTCCCTCATCACAGAACCACAGAACCAAGCAGGTTGGAAAGGAGGACTGCAGCAGCTCTGCTATGAGGACAGGCTGAGAGAGTTGGGGCTCTGCAGCCTGCAGAAGAGAAGGCTTCCAGGAGACCTTGGAGTGGCCTTCCAGGATCTGAAGGGGGCTACAGGAGAGCTGAGGAGGGACTATTGACAAGGTCTGGGAATGCCAGGACAAGGGGAATGGGTTTGAAGTGGCAGAGGGGAGATTGAAAGTGGATGTCAGGAGGAAGTTGTTTGCAGTGAGGGTGGTGAGACACTGGCACAGGTTGCCCAGGGAGGTTGTGGCTGCGCCCTCCCTGGAGGTGTTCAAGGCCAGGTTGGATGAAGACTCATCCAGACTCCTGCTAAACACCTCCAGGGATGGGCACTCCACCACCTCCCCAGGCAGCCCATTCCAATGCCAATCACTCTTGCTGGGAAGAACTTCTGCCTAACATCCAGCCTGAGCCTGCCCTGGCACAGCTTGAGGCTGTGTCCCCTCCTTCTGTCCCTGGGTGCCTGGCAGCAGAGCCCAACCCCAGCTGGCTATAACCTCCCTTCAGGGAGCTGCAGAGAGCAATGAGCTCTGCCCTGGGCCTCCTCTTCCCCAGATGTCACAGCTTCATTTACCTTTCCCCTTGCTTTTGCTCCTGAGGATCTATATTGGGCTTGAACTCCATGCTCTGTGCTCTTATGGCTAAATTCTCCAAGCTGCAGCTTGCTGTCCAACCTTGGAGTTAAAAACTGTGCTGTGCTGTTCCCATGCCAGGAGCTGAGTCTCCCAGGAGTGGTATAAATAAAAGAGCCAGGAACAAACAATTTGTGTTTAGATGCACTGTGTTCTGCAGACTGATTTAGCTTGCAGGCCTTTAAACTCCAGCTGTTTTTGCACAAGGCAGGCAGAGATATTTATATATTTGTATATTTATTTGTTATTTCCAAATGGTTAATATTTATTTTTTATTCCCCTCTCCCCCAGTAGTTTTTATATAAATAAGTTTTGTGGGTTTTTTTGTTTGTTTTTTTAATTTCCTGACACACTTCAGTCCTCCACAGAGAGAATTTCCAGTTCTAACTCACCTCAGGACAAGAGGGGACAGATCAGTGCAGCGGGGTGCAGCTGGTCACAAAAGCAGAACAAAATGGGATTCATAGATTCATGCAATGGTCTGGGAAGTGCCCTTCAAGATCATCCAGTTCCAACTCCCTGCCATGGACAGGGACACTTCTCACCAGCCCAGGCTGCTCCAGGGCTCGTCCAACCTGGCCTTGAACACCTCCAGGCAGGGAGCATCCACAGCCTCCCTGGGCAACCTGTGCCAGTGTCTCACCACTCTCACTGGAAAGCATTTCTTCCTCATCTCCACTCTCAAGCTCTCCTCTTGCAGCTCAAAGCCATTGTCCCTCACCCTGACACTCCCAGCCCTTGTCAAAAGTCCCTTCCCATCTCTCCTGGAGCCCCTTCAGGCACTGGCAGGCTGCTATGAGGTCTGCCTGGAGCCTTCTCTTCTCCAGGCTGCACCCCCCAGCTCCTTCAGCCTGTCCTCATAGCAGAACTGCTCCAACCACCTTTTGTGGCCTCCTCTGGACCTGCTCCATCAGCTCCATGTCCTTCCTGTGTTGAGGGCTCCAGGTGAGGTCTCACCAGAGCAGAAGAAAGAGGCAGGATCTCCTTTCTCCACTTCTGGCCACACTGCTTTGGATGCAGCCCAGGCTGTGATTTGCCTCCTGTGCTGCAGGCTCACACTGCCTGCTCCTGTGCAGCCTCTCCTCCATCAGCACCCCCAACTCCTTTTCCCCAAGGCTGCTTTCTGTGCCCTCCACCCCCAGCCTGTACTGACAGGACTGTCCCAGCCATCCAGGCATCTGTTGCTGAAGAACCTCAGGGCTGATGTTTCTTGCAGCTCAGCTGCACCTGCCCCTTCCTTTAGTGAAGAGAATTCTTCTGCCAAAGTCAATTCTGTAAGGAACCAACCTAAAAAAAAACCCTTCTGAAAATGTCATCCCTTCAGTTTCTTAACAGCATTTCCCCTCAATTTAGAAGAACCATTCCTTGATTCTGTGACACTGCCTCTGTTAAAACAGATTAAAAGAAAGGGGAGGGGGAGAAGAAAAGAGAATCTGCTCAATGCTACAAGGCTACAAAGCTGCTGAAGGGGACGTGGAGCAGCTCTGTGAGGAGCAAAGGCTGAGAGCCCTGGGGCTGAGAGCCTGCAGAAGAGCAGCCCCAGAGGGCAGCTGAGCAGTGCTCAGCAAGAGCTAAAGGAGCTGTGGGGGGCAAGGGACTGGGGCCAGGCTCTTGTCAGTGGTGCCCAGGGACAGCACAAGAGGCAAAAGGCACAGACTGGAAGCCAGGAGGTTCCATCTGAGCAGGAGGAGAAAGTTGTTTGGTGTGAGGGTGCTGGAGGCCTGGAGCAGGCTGCCCAGAGAGGCTGTGGAGTCTCCTTGTCTGGAGAGCTTCCAAATGCCCCCCATGGCATTGTGCTTGTGGGCAGGCTGTGGTGCCCTGCTCTAGCAGCTAACCATGGACTGGATGATCTGCAGAGGTCCCTTCCAACCCCACTGTGCTGGGATTTTGTTTCTCTTTGGGGAAATGTGGTGATGTTTTGTAGCTGGTGATGTTTTACAAGCCTGGAGAAGCAACAGTTCCCATCTGCAGGAGACATTCAGGCAGACCTCCACAAGCTATAGATCAGAGCTGCTTTATGACTGAATTCAGCACAGAAGTTCCACCAAACACAGAAAACCACAATTTGATTGGTTTGGCTCTTGCTAAATACAAAAGCCAAGTGCTGCAGGGTTTATGTTGCTCCTGATGAACCAGCTGCTGGCTGACAAAGGGAAACAGCCAAATACCCACTTCAGAAATTGATGAGGAGGTGAAGAATTCTCCCCAGGCAAGCAGGCACCTGTCAAAGTGTCCCTTCTGCTCTCAGCTCCTGTTGAAAGGTTGTAATTACATGGATAATAAAAACTGGATCTGAGCAGAGCTGGAGGATGCAGCAGGCTTGGGCTGGCTTCAATACCAGGCTGCTGCTTACAAACACTGCCAATATTCCAGAGAGCTGGAAGGCCACAGTGTGGGAGAGGGGCACAGTTAGCACTGAAGCTGCTCTCTGGGGGTTTATGTGTACAGGTCCTACCCAGAGCTGTCTGCCTGGGTTTTACCCAGGGACCTCTGCAGGTCACCCAGTCCATGGTTATCTGCTGGCATGGGGGGGCTGGAAGGGACCTCTGGAAATCATCCAGTCCAAGTGCCCTGCTCCAGCAGGGCACCCACAGCAGCCTGCCCAGCAGCACAATGCCCAGGGGGGGTTGGAATCTCTCCAGAGGAGACTCCACAGCCTCTCTGGGCAGCCTGCTCCAGGCCTCCAGCACCCTCACACCAAACAATCTCTTCATGCTCAGAAGGGACCTCCTGGCTTTCAGGTTGTGCCCTGCACAGCAGGGAGAAATGAAATGAATTTTCCCTGTCATCCATCAGCGAAACTCAGTTTCTGCAGGGCTCATCCATTAAAGGGAAACCTCCTGGAACACCACTGGCATCTCTTAGCAGGCTTTAGCTACCTGGAACTCGAGAGCTAAACACCAAAGTGCCTCTCAATACCCTCAGTTTCCTTTGTGCTGAGCTGTCACTGCCCAGCCCAGATGGTTACAGCTGCTCTAAACCAAAGGAATAGGATTAGCACCAACAAAGCTTCCCTGAGGACCAAATTACCCCAATTAGTCAGGAATGTCACTGTTTAAAGGAAAGGATTTGGAGGTTCTGAGCGGATTTGTACCCATCTGTCACTTGTGGCCTCCTTTCACTTTCCAAAGCCTCCTTAGTCAAACTTCAAGACAAATCTTGGTGGCATTTGACTGTTCTTAGGTGACCTCATTCGATTTGGGAGCTCTGATTTCCTGAAGGGAAAGAGTGACAAGGTGAGGTGTTAGGATGTTGAGCCCACGGTGGTGCTGGGGCAGGAACCAGATGATCTTTAGGTGACTTTTAGATGATCACCCCTCAGGCTCCTCCTCTGCCAGCAGCACAGCCCCAGCTGCCTCAGGCTCTCTTCCTAAGGAAGATCTTCCACTGCCTTCAGCATCTCTGTGGCTCTGTGCTGGACTCTTCCAAGCAGTTCCCTGAGGTCCTTGAACTGAGTGGCCCAGAACTGGACACAGGACTCCAGCTGTGGCCTCAGCAGGGCAGAGCAGAGGGGCAGGAGAACTTCTCTGGACCTACTCACCACAGCCCTTCTAATCCAGCCCAGGATGCCCTTGGCCTTGGCCACCAGAGCACATTGCTGGCTCATGGACACCCTCACACCCACCAGGACCCTCCAGGTCCTCTTCCCATTCACTGCCTTCCAGCAGGTCAGCCCTCAGCTGGGTTGGAACCAGATGATCTTTAGATGACCTTTAGATGATCTTTAAGGTCCCTTTGCCACCCAAAGCACTCCGTGTGTGTAGCTGCAGGTTGTAAGTGCTCTGTGGTGCCAAGGAAGGCCAAATGCAGGCACCAAGGTGCAGAGGCTGAGCCACCTGAGTGCAGCTCTGCTTGGGGATGGCAAATTTCAGCTGAATTCTGCCTGCTTGGGGAGACATCAGAGAATCACTGAGGGCTTGGCTTGGAAGGGACCTCAAAGCCCATCCAGTCCCAAACCCCTGCCATGGGCAGGGACAGCTCCCACCTGTCCAAGTTGCTCAAGGCCTCATCCAACCTGGCCTGGAACACCTCCAGGGAGGGGGCAGCCACAACCCCCCTGGGGAACCTCTGCCAGTGTCTCACCACCCTCACTGCAAAGAATTCCTCCCAATCTGCCCTCCTCAGATCACTGAGCAGCTTCTGACTGAGCCAGGCTCCTTCCCAGGCTCCTTCCCAGGCTCCTTCCCAGGATTTTTCTGCACTGGGATAGTTTTCTCTCCCAGCCTAGGAGAAATGGCTGAGGGAACTGGGGTGGTTTAGTCTTCAGAAGAGGAGGTTGAGGAGAGCCCTCATCAGCCTCCACAACTCCTTAAAGGAGGCTGCAGTGGGGTGGGGGTTGCAGTGGCAGGACAAGAGGAAATGGCCTCAAGTTGTGCCTCAAGTTGTGCCAAGAGAGGTTCAGGTTGAATGAGCAACCTGGGCCAGTGGGAGGTGTTAATGATCTTTAAGGTCCCTTCCAACCCAAACCATGAAATTAAACCCTTGGGAGTGCTCTCCAGGGTGGGTTCTGTTGATGTCTCAAGCAGTTTCCCTTTCCCCCCTCACACCACAGTCAGTTTGATTTTCCCAGGCTGCTCCCTAGGCTCTGTGCCAGCAGCATCTTGATCTGTTCACTCACAGAAACTCTATGGGTTGGAGAAGTCCTCTAGGATCATCCAGTCCAACCAGCAACCCAACCTCACCACGGCCACTCAACATGGCCCCAGGTGCCATGGCCACACCTTTCTTGAACACCTCCATCATGGGGACTCCACCACCTCCCTGGGCAGCCTGTGCCAACCCCTGACCACTCTTGCAGCAAAGACATTTTTCCTCATCTCCAACCCAACTCTCCCCTGGCACAATTTCAGGCCATTTCCTCTCCTATCACCTCAGACTAGGGAGAAGAGACCAATCCCCACCTGGCTCCAACCTCCTTTCAGGTGTCTGAGAACCCTTTCAGTGAAGAAGTTTCTTGCAATGTCCAACTTAAGCATCCCCTGGCCCAGCCTGAGGCCATCTGCTCTTGTTCTATCACTTGTTCCCTGAGAGAAGAGCCCAACCCTCAGCAGGCTCCAACCTGCTTTCAGGCAGCTGCAGAGAGCAAAGAGATCTTCTTCAGCCTCCTCTCCAAGCTGAACACCCCCAGCTCCCTCAGCTGCTGTTCTCCAGACCCTTCCCCAGCTTTGTTGCCCTCCCCTGGCCCTGCTCCAGCCCCTCAATGTCCTCCTTGGAGTGAGGAGCCCAGACCTGACCCCAGCATTCGAGGTAGAGCAGGCAGCAGCCTTTCTGCTTTGGTAGCAACCAAGCACCACAACCAGGCTGATGAGTGAGCTCCACCTCTGTGTTTCAGGCTCTAGAGGTGGTTCCACCTCCTTGTGGGGAGCTGAAATTCTGGCTTGTTATTTCCAGCCAGTCCTGACCCTGTGCAAGTGCTGGGATGTCCCTGCACAAGCTACTGATGGAGCTCCTCCTTCCTACAGGCTTGTTTTGCTGCCTGGCAGAAATGCCCCATAGGGTGCTCAGAGCAGCTGGGAGGTTGATTTTCTCCCTGCAAACAGGCACTTGTCAGTGAAGAATAATGCTTGGTTTTCCCTCTGACAGCAGCCACTGATCTCCCCCACTGCATTTCCCTCCTCTCTAACAAACTTCCATCGATCCAAGTGCCTGGAGAGACGAAGTGACCAGCCCAGGGAACGAGATTTACATCATCCATTGGACTGCTCAATTCTGGGTTAGAAAAAAACCAACAAACCAAACCAACAACAGACCAACAGAGAAAGAACAACTTCCACAGCTTGCCCTTTTTTTCTGCATCATTACAAAAGAGGCCACTTGTGATTAAACAAATCTCCTCTGCCCTCATTTTAGCTCTGCTGCACTTCCAGCCTCTGAGCTCCTTAAGCAGGTGAAGTTTGGTCTGCAGACAGCTCTGATTCGGGCTGGGGAGCCTTTGAGATCAAAGCAGTTGGAGTGAATCAGCCTTAATTTATTGTGGGCAAGTTCAGCAGGAGCCAGAAATGTGCTCTTGTGGTAGAGGAGGTTGGTGGTGTGTTGAGGTGCATGAAGAAGACTGTGGCCAACAGGCTGAGGAAGGTTCTCCTGCCCCTCTGCTCTGCCTTAGAGAGGCTACAGCTGAAGGACTGGGTCCAGTTCTGGGCTCTCCAGTTCAAGAGGGACAAGGAACTGCTGGAGAGAGTCCAGGGGAGGCTGCAAAGCTGCTGAGGGGCCTGGAGCAGCTCTGTGAGGAGCAAAGGCTGAGAGCCCTGGGGCTGAGAGCCTGCAGAAGAGCAGCCCCAGAGGGCAGCTGAGCAATGCTCAGCAAGAGCTAAAGGAGCTGTGGGGGGCAAGAGGCTGGGGCCAGGCTCTTGTCAGTGGTGCCCAGGGATGGGACCAGGGGCAGTGAGGACAAACTGGCAGCCAGGAGGTTCCATCTGAGCAGGAGAAAGTTGTTTGGTGTGAGGGTGCTGGAGGCCTGGAGCAGGCTGCCCAGAGAGGCTGTGGAGTCTCCTTGTGTGGAGAGATTCCAGCCCACCCTGGGCATTGTGCTGCTGGGCAAGACTGGATGATCTGCAGAGGTCCCTTCCAGCCCCACCGTGCTGTGACTCTGTGCTGGACACAGGTTCAGACTTGGCACCAGAGCACTGTAACTTCCTGTCATTATTACCTCAGCTGCAGCCAGCACACACTCTGCAAATGGCATTTTGAGTTGCTTGAGCACCCTGGAGACCAAAGTAACCTAAGAGAATCATTCTGCTTGTGAGTGGGAGTCTGAACAAAGCTGCTAAGGAGTTTGTACTCAAGCTCCTTAAGTACTTCAAGTGCCCTGATGCTCTTCAGGTACTCAGAGCAACAGGACAAAACAAGAGCAGGGTGGGAGTGCTGGGAGTTCCAGAGAAACTCAGGTGATGATCACGGTGTCACCCAACCAAAGGGAAGTTGCTGTCTGGCAAACAGCACCTAAACAGGCCGAAAAGCCCAGACAGGAGTCTGAGGCTTCTCCCTAAAAGAGCTGAAAGGGAAACTCTGAGCTGAGCACAGCATGGACCCCAAGGGACTCGAGCAGCTGAGTCTAGCTGAGAGGTGTCCCTGCCCATGGTGGGGAGGTTGGAGGAGATGGCTGAGGGCACCATCAGCAAGTGTGCAGATGACACCAAACTGTGTGGTGGGGTTGACACACCAGAGGGACACAGGAGGTCATCCAGAGGGACCTGGGCAGGCTGGAGAGGTGGGCCCAGGTGAACCTCATAAAGTGTAACAAGGAGCAAGTGCAGTGTCCTGCACCTGGGGCAGAACAATCCTCACTGTCAGTACAGGCTGGGGGATGAGGGCACAGAAAGCAGCCCTGTGGAAAGGCACTTGGGGGTGCTGATGGAGGAGAGGCTGCACAGGAGCAGGCAGTGTGAGCTTGCAGCACAGAAGGCAAATCACAGNGTAACAAGGAGCAAGTGCAGTGTCCTGCACCTGGGGCAGAACAATCCTCACTGTCAGTACAGGCTGGGGGATGAGGGCACAGAAAGCAGCCCTGTGGAAAGG
>VWZE01013329.1:211720-234251 GCA_013396675.1 Eubucco bourcierii
TTGGTGACCCTGGGGGGCTTTGGCAGCCTGAGTGTGTCTGTGATTCGGGTCTCAACCCACTCTGCACCCAGCCTGGCTTTGTGCCTGGGGCTGGCCTGACCCAGCTGCAGGGCTCTGCTCTTGGCCTTGGCCAACCTCCTGCACAGGAGGAGCTCCTTGAGAGTTACACCATTTGTGAATGCTGATTGGTGCTGCTGTTAACACAGAGGAGCTGAATGTGAATTTAGGAAGTGTTAAAATAGGGTTTAAAAAGCATGAAAAGACTCCTCCATTGCCAGCTAACAGTGCTGAAAACTCAGAGCCCCCAGTTACTTGATTTACACCCAGCACAGCCACAGCAGCAGGGCCTGGGCTCACTGGAGAGAGATTTCACCCAAGCAAGATGAGCTGAAACAGTTTCTTACATTGCTGTAAGCAAACCTAAGCAATGGGAGATCATTTGTCTGCTACTGGCATAAAAAACCACCCAACCAAAACCCAAGCTACAAAAAAAGGCAGTAATGAAAGGGAAAGGACACTGCAAAAAGTGGCTGGAATGCCACAAACCCAATGGACTTTACACCAGCACCCAGCTGCTCCTTCTGCAAGGCAGGCAGCAGGTGGGTTTGACCCAGAAAAAGAGAGGGAAGAGGGAAATGGCACTGACTGCAACTCTGTGCAACCCCAGCAAGAGGAAGGTGAGGCAGCAGTGAGCCCAAGTGGCCAAGAAGGCCACCAGCATCCCAGCCTGGATCAGCAATGGTGTGGCCAGCAGGAGCAGGGCAGGGATGGTGCCCCTGGACTGGGCACTGCTGAGGCTGCACCTTGGATCCTGGGGTCAGGTCTGGGCTCCTCACCCCAAGGAAGACATTGAGGGGCTGGAGCAGGGCCAGAGAAGGGCAACAAAGCTAGGGAAGGGTCTGGAGAACAGCAGCTGAGGGAGCTGGGGGTGTTCAGCCTGCAGAGAAGGAGGCTGAGGGGAGACCTCATTGCTCTCTACAGCTCCTTGCAAGGAGGTTGGAGCCAGGTAGGGGTTGGTTTGCTCTCTCTAGTGATAAGGACAAGAGGAAATAGCCTCAAGCTGCTCCAGGGAAGGTTTAGGTTGGACATTAGAAGAAACTTCTTCACTGAAAGGGTTCTCAGAGACTGTCCCAGGCTGCCCAGGGAAGTGGTGGAATCCCCATCCCTGGAGACGTTTAAAGAGGCAGAGATGTGGTGCTGAAGGCCACGGTTTAGCCTCAGCCTTGGCAGAGTTAGGGAATGGTTGGGCTGGATGATGTTTAAGGTCTTGTGCAAGCAAAGCAATCCTGTGACTCTAAAATGGCATTTAAAAAACACTGTGACTGGAACCCTGCCCTGAGCTGAAAAGCTTCAACCGCTCCAGGGCATTCTAGAGGTGGCTCTGTGCAGATGCAGCAGGACACAAGATGCTTTATAAAGAATCAGTGTGAGCAGAAGCCTTTCATTCTGCTCCTTGGGTTGAGGGAAAAAGAGGTATTTATAGCCTGTTGGACTCAATCAGAGAGCAAGAAGCATCCTTTTCCCTCCCTTGCCATTGTTCTCCTGCTCTGAGCAGAGACAGAGCGAGCACAGAGGAATATTTTAGTCTAAATGCTCTCTCCTGATTTAGAGACATCACTTTTCTGCCAAGCTGAAAGCATCAGAGGGACTGGAAGGATCTAAGCTGGCTGGCCTGCCACCAGCTCAGGTTGCTCAAGGCCTCATTCAACCTGGCCTTGAACACCTCCCTGGGCAACCTGTGCCAGTGTCTCACCACCCTCACTGCAAAGAATTCCTTCCAACACCCAGCCCAAATCCAGCAGTCCTCCCTCAGCCCAAAGAAGTGAGAAATGGGCAGGGATTGTCAGTGAGAGGAGTCTTCATGGCCCTGTGGAGAGCCAACACATGCAGCCTTGACCTTCTCCCTTCCACACCCAGGGAGCAGCAGCAGCTCCCAGCAGACTGCAGCAGCAGGCAGCACCTCACTGCTTCCCTTCTGCAGCTACAGCTTTGACCAGATCTTGGGAGCCCAACAGCCAAGTCCTGGCCCAATAAAGCTTTTCCTAAAGAGGGTAAGTTTAGTTCTGGAAGGAGGTCCTAAGCTTTAGCCACGTGGTTTAGCAGTGGGCTCGGCAGCATTGGGTTACAGCTTGGACTTCATGACCTCAAAGGTCTTTTCCAGCCTAAACCATTCTATGACCTAAATAATTCCTCTTGTGAGTGGTTCTGTCCCTTGACTCCGTTCCTGCTGAGACTTCACCTCCAATGCTGCCTCCAGTCTGAGCTGTCTCTCAGCCCACCCTGATGCAGTCGATGTCTTCACCTGGGATGCTCCACTTTGTGTGCTGCTTTAGCTCCCAAGCTGAAGGGCTCCTAAGCCAGCACTAAATAAAACACCTTCAGTAAGGAAACACAAACCTTTCAGAGTGGGCAGCCCTGATGACCCTGAGTAATTCTCTAAAACACTTAATTAAATGGCACTGCCTCACAGACAGGGACTTCATCAACCAGAAAAGCAGCCAAGTTCAAAGCTACAAAGAGTTTACAAAGCAGGTTCATCTCCTAGGGCCATTTCACTACAGAAGCATGGGGAGCAGCCCCCTGGAGAGAAGGACAGGCATAAATCAGGCTTCCAGTCAGGATGAACACCAAGGCCTGGATGTTCTTAGTTCTGCCCTCTGAAAATGTACAAAGGTGAAACCATTGCAGCAGCTCTGTGAGGAGCAAAGGCTGAGAGCCCTGGGGCTGAGAGCCTGCAGAAGAGCAGCCCCAGAGGGCATCTGAGCAATGCTCAGCAAGAGCTAAAGGAGCTGTGGGGGGTAAGAGACTGGGGCCAGGCTCTTGTCAGTGGTGCCCAGGGACAGCACAAGGGGCAAAGGGCACAAACTGGCAGCCAGGAGGTTCCATCTGAGCAGGAGGAGAAAGTTGTTTGGTGTGAGGGTGCTGGAGGCCTGGAGCAGGCTGCCCAAGGAGGTTATGGAGTCTCCTTGTCTGGAGAGATCCCAGCCCCCCTGGGCATTGTGCTGCTGGGCAGGCTGCAGTGGGTGCCCTGCTGGAGCAGGGGGTTGGACTGGATGGTGTCCAGAGCTCCCTTCCAAGGCCACCACGCCAGCTTCTGCATAACTTCTCTTGCCTGTGTGGTGCACTACTACTACTGAGCCCAAGTGCCCATGGGCCCCAGCTGCACTGTCTGCAGGGGCACCTGCACATGGAAACCAGTTGGCACTGGGTTGGAGAGCAAAGTGTGAGGTGTGGTGTGGCTTGTCCAGGGTGGTGGGACAGAAGGTGCAGCATGGCACAGGTCTGTAATGGCAATAGAGCAGAGTGATGCCCTTGGTGCCTTCTCCCATGGCACCTGTAAAGCCAGGGGACCACCACTGTGCAGGAGATCAGGAGAAGCCTTTGGGCCTTTCCAGCTGCTTTTCCATGCAACCAGAGAAGTGTTTTGGTTGGAGGAGACCTTTAAGATCACAGACTCACAGAATGTTAGGGGTTGGAATGACCTTAAAGAGATCATCAAGTCCAACCCCCGCTGCCAGAGCAGGATCACCTAGGGCAGGTAGATCATGAAGGCCAACCCTTAAGCCACTAAACCATGGCCCTCAAGCAGCATGGCCCTCAAGCAGCATGGCCCAGCTGTGAAACCCCTGCAGGGATGGGGACTCTACCACTAGAGAAAAGGGAATGATGTAGGAAAAGGATGGATAAAGCCAGGCAAAGAAAGTTACCAGTGAAAGGGGAGCTTCCTGGGACACAGCTTAATTAAACAGGGCAGCACACAGCAGTTGTGTTTCTCTGGCTCATTAGGCCAAGGGTTGTTAACCACTCTTACTGCCAAGGCAGAAGGTCAAGTGGATTTCAGGCTGCTTTCATCACTGAATAGATGGAGAATGGGGAGAGGACAACAACTGACCTGGGAAGTTGTGAAGCCAAATCACACAACACAGACTCACAGAGTGGCAGGGGCTGGAAGGGACCTCCAAAGCTCAGCCAGTCCAACCCCTCTGCCAGAGCAGGGTCACCCACACAGGAACACATCCAGGCAGGTGTGGAATATCTCCAGAGAGGGAGGCTCCACAGCCCTGGGCAGCCTGTTCCAGGGTTCTGTCACCCTCACAGGGAAAAAATTCCTCCTCATGTTTCCATGGAACTTCCTATGCCTCAGCTTCCACCATTGCCCTTGTGCTGGCATTGGGCATCACCCAGCAGAGCTGGCTCCAGCCTCCTGGCACTCACCTGCACATCTTTAGAACCATTGCTGAGGTCACCCCTCAGGCTCCTCCTCTGCCAGCAGCACAGCCCCAGCTGCCTCAGGCTCTCCTCCTAAGGAAGATCTTCCACTGCCTTCAGCATCTCTGTGGCTCTGTGCTGGACTCTTCCAAGCAGTTCCCTGAGGTCCATCTTGAACTGAGTGGCCCAGAACTGGACACAGGACTCCAGCTGTGGCCTCAGCAGGGCAGAGCAGAGGGCCAGGAGAACCTCTCTGGACCTACTCACCACAGCCCTTCTAATCCAGACCAGGATGCCCTTGGCCTTGGCCACCAGAGCACATTGCTGGCTCATGGACACCCTCACACCCACCAGGACCCCCCAGGTCCTCTTGCCATTCACTGCCTTGCAGCAGGTCAGCCCCCAGCCTGTTCTGCCCCCCCTCTGCCTCTCAGAAACACCTCCAGAATGGGGATTCAACCACCTCCCTGGGCAGCCTTTCTCAGGACCCTTTGAGTGAAGAAGCTTCTCACATCCAGTTGAAGCCTCTCCTGGTGCAGCTTGAGGCCATTTCCTCTTGTCCTTATCGCTATAGAGAGCAGCCCAACCCCAGCCCCAGGCTCCAAAAGCCTTTCGGGCAGTTGTAGAGAGCAAGGAGGTCTCCCTTCAAGCCTCTTCTCCAGGCTGAACAGCCCCAATTCCAAGACTCCCAAGTGAGGCTGATGCAATGTTCAAGCAGCCTCTTTCCCTGCTGCTTCACTTGGCAATTTCTTCCTATTTTTAAGAGCAGCCCCAGCATGGATTAAATGTCCATGATATCACACTTTAAAAAAACCCCAAACACCCAACCTTCAAAGCCACAACTGGAAGTTATTCTGCTTCTTGCATTAGAACCTCCTTGAAAAGGCTCCTGGTCTGAAGAGATAACAGCAGAGCTTTGATTTGAAGCCTTTTGTGCTGCTGAGGAGGGTGTTTGTGTATTAAAAGTGACACAGCCTCGAGTTTCCAGCCTGGGGACGGCAGAAAGCAGGTCCTGGTTTAGCAGGACTGGGTACTGAAGGAGCTCAGGCAGCTTTAACTTCCAGGAGCTGCAAGAGAAATGTAAGCAAAGCTGAGCCAGCATCGGCAAAGGAGAGCAGAGCTGCAATTCAGAGGCAGCCTTGGTCCTGCTGCCCTTGCACCACCACTCTGCTGGGCTGCAGCACAGCAGCTGCTGGCACTGCCCCAGCACCCAGACCCACTGAACCACTGAGGCTGGCAATCATCCACTCCAGCCTAGGCCCTAACACCACCAGAGAATCATAGAATCATAGAATCATAGAATGGTAAGGTTGGAAGGGACCTCAAGGATCATCTAGTTCCAACCCCCTGCCATAGGCAGGGACACCTCCCACTAGCACAGCTCACTCAAGGCCTCATCCAATCTGGCCTTGAACACATCCAGGGAGGGAGCATCCACAACCTCCCTGGGCAACCTGTTCCAGTGCCTCACCACCCTTACTGTAAAGAACTTCCTCCTAACATCCAGTCTAAATCTCCCCTCTGCCAGTTTAAGCCCATTGCCCCTTGTCCTGTCATTGCAGGACCTTGTAAATAATCCTTCCCCAGCCTTCCTGTAGGCCCCCTTCAGATACTGGAAGGCTACTATCAGGTCCCCTCGAAGCCTTCTCTTCTCCAGGCTGAAGAGCCCCAACTCCCTCAGCCTGTCCTCATAGGAGAGCTGCTCCAGCCCTCTGATCATCTTTGTGGCCCTCCTCTGGACCCGCTCCAACACTTCCATGTCCTTCCTGTGCTGAGGGTTCCAGAACTGCACACAGTACTCCAGGTGGGACCAGAGCATGGCACCAAGTGCCACATTCAAGCTTTCCTTAAGCACCTCCAGGGATGGGCACTCCACTGCCTCCCCAGGTTCTATGATTCTGCGATTATTTGATTCTAAGATTCTGTGACTCTACAATTCTGTGATACTCTGATTCTGTGATTCTGTGGTTCAATGATTCTGTGATTCTGTGATTATTTGATTCTATGATTCTGTGATTCTGTGGTTCAATGATTCTATGATTCTGTGATTCTGTGATTATTTGATTCTATGATTCTGTGGTTCAATGATTCTATGATTCTGTGATTCTATGGTTCAATCACTCTGTGATTCTATGTCTCCAAGGTTCAGTGCTGTGTAGGCTGCTCAGTCCCATACACCTGGCAGGACATTTGGAAGCACAGAATTGTTTTGGTTGGAAAAGACCCTCTAAGATCATGGAGGTCATTTGAGGATGTCCCTGCTGACTGCAGAGGGGGTGGCACTGGGTGCCCTTTGGAGGTCTCCTCCAACCAAAACCATTCCATGATTCTATGAAGTGAAACAGAGAAGGGAGTGAACTCAAGGTAAGATGTGCCATGGGGACAAGTCACTGCTGGTCCCTCTGAGCACAGCCAGACACTGGAAACACCTCCCAAGGGAAGTGGTGGATTCCCCTCCACTGGCCTCAGCCTGCCAGGGGGCTGGGCCAGCTCATTTCAGCTGCACCAGCACCTACAAAGGTTGGAGCAGATGGTCCCTGGGGTCCCTTCCAACCTGGCAGTCTGAGACTCCTGGAATGCTATGAACTGTGGTGAAACCCAGAGAGAAGAGCAGAGTGGAAAAATCTGCTGCTTGAAGTGCCTGGATAGATCAGGACAGAAATGTGAAGCAGGAAACTGCCAGAGTCAAGGTTTTCTGCACCAAAAAAACAAAAGGAGGCTGTTTCTGGGAGACTGAAGCTGGGACACAAACAGAGAATGAGGGGGAAAAAAATAAAAAGGAAATCATCTGAAAGAATCCCAGCAGCTTGAGTATGGCTGAAAGAAATGGTGCCAACAGTGAGCAAAAAAAGGATAAAAGAGGATTTGGGAATGGTGTGGGAGTGACAGAAACAAATCTAAATACAGCAACAACCAAATACCAACAGGAAATGTCAGGGGGAAAGAACCTGGCAGACACAGGCCCTGTGCAAGGCTGAGAAACCACTGCTGGAGCCAACAGGCTGGTGGAGAGCTACAGCCAAAGGATAACGAGATGGCTTTGTCAGAAGGTAGACACAGAGAGGCAAAGGGAAGGGCAAGCACCGTAAAGCTTGCTACAGAAATGACACATTCCAAAAGGCACTTTCAAAGGCAGCTGTGATGAGGAAGGTAGAGGAAGGTGAGATGCTGGAGGCACTTTGCACATCAGAGGACACCATCAGCTGCCTCAGCACGCAGGGATTGGACTCCTCACACTCACTCCTTGCAATGCCTCTCAGTGAGATCAGTATCCAGAGGTCCAAGCTGCAACTACATACAAAGCATCACCACATTTCCCCAAAGAGAAAGAAAATCACAGAGCCCCAGCACGGTGAGGGCTGGAAGGGACCTCTGGGGATCATCCATTCCAACCCCCTGACAGAGGGCCACACAGGCAAGAGAAATTACACAGAACCCCAGTGTGGTAGGGCTTGGGAGGCACCTCTGGAGATCATCCCCCTGGGGCTGATGTGCTGCCTGCATCACGCTGCAGCTTCACCCACAGGGGGCAACCTGCTTGCTGGGTTTTAGTTTGAGATATACCAGATCAGCTCTGAGAAACAGTGACAGACTGACAGCATGGTGGGGCTGGAAGGGACCTCTGCAGATCAGCCAGTACAAGTTCCCTGCTCCAGCAGGACACACAGCAGCCTGCCCAGCAGCACAATGCCCAGGGGGGCTGGGATCTCTCCACACAAGGAGACTCCACAGCCTCTCTGGGCAGCCTGCTCCAGGTCTCCAGCACCCTCACACCAAACAACTTTCTCCTCCTGCTCAGATGGAACCTCCTGGCTGCCAGTTTGTGCCCTTTGCCCCTTGTGCTGTCCCTGGGCACCACTGACAAGAGCCTGGCCCCAGCCTCTTGCCCCCCACAGCTCCTTTAGCTCTTGCTAAGCACTGCTCAGCTGCCCTCTGGGGCTGCTCTTCTGCAGGCTCTCAGCCCCAGGGCTCTCAGCCTTTGCTCCTCACAGAGCTGCTCCAGGCCCCTCAGCAGCTCTGCAGCCTCCCCTGCACTCTCTCCAGCAGTTCCCTGTCTCTCCTGAACTGGGGAGCCCAGAGCTGGACACCTTACTCCAGCTGTGGCCTCACTGGGGCAGAGCAGACAAGACATGAATCACAGAATCACAGAATGTCAGGGGCTGGAAGGGACCTTGAAAGATCATGAATGCTGCTGCTGAGAGCATCACCAAGCTCTGGGAGGCTCTGTGCAGGCAAACCCCCAGGCTCTGGCACGACTCGGTGCCCTGACAGGTATTAAGCCGCCGCACAAGCTCCGAGTCTATGGATCCCTGTCTCCTGAGCAAAGCTCATTTGGTTGGGATGAGCACTGATAAGAGCACTAAGCTGAACTTGACTCGAAAGGAAACTTGCAGTTCAAGGTAGCTTTGCCAGCTGCAAGGCAACATAAAAGGCCTGGTGCCAATCCCTCTCCTGGTGTCTACGCCGGCTCAGGACTTCAAAACCAGATTAGTTTGCCTTGCTTGGCCTTTTGATTGAATCTTGGCTATTTTTAATCCACCCTGTTATAGAAAGGAGAAAATCCCCTGCAACAGGAACACTCAGAACAAGCTCTATGGATACCTCCCCTAGAAGCCCCAAAACATCCCAGAGTGAAAATGTATGGACCTGAGAGCTCTCCAAGCTGAGGAGCTGAGCCAGAGCCATGGGCTGGTAGGCAAAAGTGCTGCTGTAAGGAGACTTCCCTGTGAAACAGAGCAGTGAAGGAAAAAAATCATCTGGGCTACTTCTGAGCTTCTTATCTCAATTTCTCAGCCCATAAACTCCTTTTAACTTGCATGTGGATGGAATCTTTCCCAACAGAGCGTTTTAGCCACCTGGTAAATCCAATCTGCAAGAGCAAAGGCTGTAGGAAATCATGATAAAATGCTTGGCCTTGCCTGACAGTGTGAGAGAAAGGAATTGATTCTGCTCTAACAAAACCTGGGGGTTCTAAAGCTTTGCAAGAAACTCTGCTGCTTGGGGATAAGGAGGGGGGGAAGTTGAAGGGGAAGAAGGAATTCAGCAGTGCTATGGTGCCATGAATGTGTTCATTAGATATGATTAGGACAGATTGGATCTGTAGGGACCTGCAGATTCAGCTACCTGAGCCTGAAAGCCTCCATCCCAGCCATTAAAGGAACAAAGAAGCTCAGCCCAATCTGGCTGCATTTTATTGCCCCGGGTCAAATGCTGTTTCACCTGCATCTTGGGGGACACACAACAGCAGGCACCAGCACAGGCTGGGGATTGTCTCCAGCTCCATGGAGAAAGACCTTGGAGCAAGTTCTGCATGGGCAGCAATGTGTCCTTGTGCCAAGACAGCCAATGGCAGACTGGGGGCCAGCAAAAAAGTGTGGCCAGCAGGGCTAGGGAGGTTCTTCTCCCCCTCTACTCTGCCCTGGTGAGACCACACCTGGAATACTGTGTCCAGTTTGGGAGAGACAGGGACCTGCTGGAGAGAGTCCAGTGGAGAGCCATGAGGGTGAGTGGGGGACTTGAGCATCTCCCATGTGGAGGGAGACTGAGAGCCCTAAGGCTGCTCAGTCTGGGGAGGAGAAGGCTCCCAGAAGACCCTGTTGTGGCCTGCCAGTATCTGAAGGGGCTACAAGAAAGCTGGGGAGGGACTTTGTAGGGTGTCAGGTAGGGATAGGACTGGGGGGAATGGAGCAAAACTCTCAGTGGGTAGATTCAGACTGGATGTTAGGAAGAAGTTCTTCAGCATGAAGGTGGTGAGAGCCTGGCAGAGTTTGCTCAGGGAGGTGGTGGAAGCCTCATCCCTGGAGGTGTTTAAGGCCAGGCTGGATGGGGCTCTGGACAGCCTGATCTAGTGTGAGGTGTCCTTGCTCATGGCAGGGGGGTTGGAACTGGACAAGCCTTGTGGTCCCTTCCAGCCCTGACTGATTCTATGATTCTATGATCCTTGATGTCCCTTCCAGCCCTGACAGTGCTGTGATTCTAAATGGGATGGCAGTTGGGAACCTATGGAACTGCACTTTCTGTTAACACACAAAATCATTTCAGCTCCATAGGCAGTGGCTGCTCTGCAGCACTGTTGCTGTGCAGCAAAGGAGCCAAGAAAGAATTTTTAAAGTGTCTTGTGTGTGTGTGTGGTTGGTTGGTTTGGTTTGTTTTTCCTAAGGAATGGGTAGGTAACTGAAAGAAAACAACCCAACATTTCCCACCTCCAGGCCTGAACCTCACTGTGGCTGCACATCTCCAAAGGAAAGCCTCAGCTCTGTGTCTTTGGCAGAAATCAAATGCATTTTATGCTGATCCTGCTGCCTTTTCTGGTTGGAATAAATGCTTCAGAGGCCTCCCCTGGATTTTAAAGCAGAGCATTTTAGCCTGCCCGAGGACTGTGTGGCATCAAAGCCCTGCTCTGAGCTTTATTGCTGCTTTGCCTCATTCTGTGGAATTAAAGAGCTCAAGCAGGTGACAGAGAGACAAACCCAAGGGTTTGTTGTCACTGTTTGCACACCAGTTCCCTCACAAAAAAAATTATATATATATGGGGGCCATCAATGGACATTTCCTGTAGTTGAAGGAATATTGATTATGGGCAGCTAGGGAGCAGAAAAAAAATGCCTGCTCTATTCCTAAACCCCAGGAAAAGGAGCAAATGACCTCTTTGGACTGCACAGGACACTATAAACAAATAAAATTACAACTTGGGGAGTAATTTACACCTTAGTAGGCGCAGGGAACAGCCTCTTTGCACTGCAGAGAACATGATAAACAAATAAAAAATACAATTGGGGTAATTTATACCTTAGCAGAAGAAGGAAGCAACCTCTTCGTGCTGCTGAAGACACCATAAATAAATGGAAATGCAATCTGGGAAGTGATTTACACCTCAGGAGAGGCAGGAAACGACCTCTTTGTGCTGCACAGGACACCACCAACAAAGGAACCCACGAGTTTGGGGGTAATTTACATGCAGCTTAAGGTGTTTGGAGCATCACATTCCTGGAGCTTTCCCAATCCATTGGATAGAGGAACCACAGAGTTGGAAGGGAGATCATCCAGTCCAACCCCTTGCCAGAGCAGGAGCAGCCAGGGCAGGGCACACAGGAACACATCCAGCTGGGTCTGGAAAGTCTCCAGAGAAGAAGACTCCACAACCTCTCTGGGCAGCCTGCCCCAGGGCTCTGGCACCCTCACCACACAGAAGTGTCTCCTCATGCTGGGGTGGCATCTCCTGTGCTCCAGCTTGTACCTGCTGTCCTGTCATTGGGCACCACCACACAGAGCCTGGCACCTTCATCCTGACACCCACCCCTCAGATATCTATAGACATTTGATCAGATCTCCTCTCAGTCTTCTCCTCTCCAGAGCAAACAGCCCCAGGGCTCTCAGTCTCTCTTCACAGCAGAGATGTTCAAGTCTCCCAATCACCCTTGTGGCTCTCTTGGACTCTCTCCAGCAGGTTCCTGTCTCTCTTGAACTGGGGAGCCCCAAACTGGACACAGTATTCCAGGTGTGGCCTCACCAGGGCAGAGCAGAGGGGCAGGAGAAACTCCCTTAGACCTGCCATGATTCTGTGACTTCAGTAGTGTCTATAGGTGATAGAAGTGATAGGACAAGAGCAAATGGCCTCAAGTTGCACCAAAGGAGGTTTAAATTGGATATTAGGAGAAACTACTTCAGAAGGCTCATTGTGAACTGGAGCAGGCTGTTAAGGGAGGTGGTGGAGTCACCACCCCTGGAGGTCTATAAAAGATGTGTTCATGTGGTGCTGAGGGAGGTGGTTTAGTGGCAGTGGCTTAGCAGCAGAGCTGGCATTGTGAGCTCTCGGTCAGTGGTTGGACTTGACGACCTCCAAGGCCTCTTCCAACCTCAACATTTCTATGGCTCTCTGGCTCTGTGCTGGCCACAGGCACCACTGGCCCTCTTGGCCACAAGAGCATCACGACTTAATGACTCCTTGCTCAGCAAGCAAGCAGGTTGGCTGCAGAGCTGAAGGCAGAGAAAGCAGCTTGCCAGTCTGCCTGGAAGGTCACAAACCAGACTCAGCCCCACTGTGTTCAAACCATGGGAACAGAAAATGTTTATAAATAGAGCAAGGCCAAAGCTGACAGGTTCCATGTCAACGAGGAAGCAACCACAACCCAGGCTGGATACCAGCACCCTGCCCAGGGCTTTGTTTGCAGGCTTAATTTAGACAGGGTGGAAAATATTTTGCAAGGTTCCTCTTTGATGTCTCCCTTTCAGCATTATCTTCACAGGGAGTTATGTGTGTGGCTGGATGCAGTGTCCCTCACTGCTGAGGTGGGCAGGATGTTTGTGTTGCTGGATGCAGTGTCCCTCACTGCTGAGGTGGGCAGGATGTTTGTGTTGCTGGATGCAGTGTCCCTCACTGCTGAGGTGGGCAGGATGTTTGTGTTGCTGGATGCAGTGTCCCTCACTGCTGAGGTGAGCAGGATGTTTGTGTTGCTGGATGCAGTGTCCCTCACTGCTGAGGTGGGCAGGATGTTTGTGTTGCTGGATGCAGTGTCCCTCACTGCTGAGGTGGGCAGGATGTTTGCAGCACTTTGTGTTTGGAAATGGAGTGATTTGTGTCCTGGAAGAAGCAGCAGTGTGTGAGGTTCAGCACGCAGGCCTTTCATGCTAGCTGCCAGAGGAGGAGTTGGAATGGCAGCTCATGAAGACTGGGAAGGGGGGTAAAGCATTCCTGGTCCAAAATCCAGCCTCTGGTAGGTTTTCAGAGTGCCACTGACATCAAAGGGCTACAAGAATGCACAGGCACAGCTGAGACCTTGGGAAACATGAGTGGCACGGACTGCAAAAAGCATCTTTGGTATAAGGGTGGGAAGAAAAGGAGCTACAAATGATTGCAATTCCCTGAACCTCTTAAAACCACAGCATCCTCAGATCACTACATCCCCAAACCACTGAATCCTAAAAACAGAGCATCCTAAAATCCCTAAATCCTAAAACCACAACATCCCACAATCAGTGAGGAAGCTGCTCCAGCTAGGGATGCCTTTGCTGAGCACAGGGGCTGGACTAAGGACCACCATTCTGGGGCCACCAAACCATGTCTCAAAGTGCCAGGCCCACACATTTGTTGAACACTGCCAGAGACGATGAGCTGCAGGCAGTTTGGGAGCAGCAGGGACATGGGAAGGCTGAAGTGTGACCAGCAGTGGTTAAACAGAGCCCAAGCACAGCCTCAGGGGCAGACTTTTGTTGTGGCTGCAAAAATGCTTCTTTGCCATGGATTGAGATGCTCAAATGTGTCCAGAGAAGGGCACCAGACTCCAGAGGGGCCTGGAGCAGAGCCCTGTGAGGAGAGGCTGAGGGAGCTGGGGGTGTGCAGCCTGCACAAGAGGAGGCTCAGGGCAGAGCTCATTGCTCTCTGCAGCTCCCTGAAGGGAGGTTGTAGCCAGCTGGGGTTGGGCTCTGCTGCCAGGCACCCAGGGACAGAAGGAGGGGACACAGCCTCAAGCTGTGCCAGGGCAGGGTCAGGCTGGATGTTAGGCAGAAGTTCTTGCCAGAGAGAGTGATTGGCATTGGGATGGGCTGCCCAGGGAGGTGGTGGAGTGCCCATGCCTGGAGGTGTTTAAAGGAGTCTGGATGGGGCACTGAGTGCCATGGGTTAGTCAATTAGAAGGTGCTGGGTGATAGGTTGGACTTGACGACCTTGGAGATCTTTTCCAACCTGGTTAATTCTGTGATTCTGTTTAGTCTGGAGAAGGGAAGGCTGAGAGGAGACCTCTTCAATGTGTACAAGTATCTGAGGGCTGGGAGTCAAGTGGCTGGGGCCAAGCTCTTTTGAGTGGTGCACAGCAATAAGCCAAGGAGCAATGGATACAAACTGGAACAGAGAAGGTTTCAGCTCAACATGAGGAGAAACTTCTGTACTGTGAGGGTGACAGAGCCCTGGAGCAGGCTGCCCAGAGAGGTTGTGGAGTCTCCTTCTCTGGAGACTTTCATATCCCACCTGGGTGCATTCCTGAGTGAACTACCCTGGGTGACTCTGCCTTGGCAGTGGGGTTGGACTGGGTGATCTCTGGAGGTGCCTTCCAACCTCTCGGGTCCTGTGGTTTTGTGATTTTGTTTGATTTTTTCCAGGCAGATGCAGGCCAAGCTCAAAGGCACAGCCCTGCTGGCCCCCACCACGTCCCCGTGCCCCTCAGGTTAGGCCCAGCAGAAGAGTGGCCAGGGTGGAGGTTGGACTGGCTGAGCTGAGTGCAAGCTGGCAGGATGAGTGCCCTGCTGCCAGGCTGATCCTCAGGCAGCACATGTCCAGCACAGCAGTGGCCACGCCGCTCTCCTGGCCTCTTTCTCCAGCCAGGGCCATCGGCAGTGCCAGTCCCACTGCTGCCCAGGGCAGACAGCACAGGCTCATGACTCTCGAATACCTCAGTGGAGTTCATTAGGATGTTAGGGGTTGGAAGTGACCTCTGGAGATCTTTGGGTCCAATCCCCCTGCCAGAGCAGGACCAGAGAGTCCAGCACAGGTCACACAGGAGCACATCCAGACGGGGCTGGAAAGGCTCCAGATAAGGAGACTCCACAGCCTCTCTGGGCAGCCTGTGTCAGGGCTCTGGGACCCTTACAGTAAAATAGACTGGCCAAAAAATGCAGAAAATAAATACACAGAGATATTCTGTGTGGAAAAGGCCTTTAGGCTCATCCAGTCCAACCATTCTCTAACTCTACCAAGACTGGACCTAACCCATGGCCCTCAGCACCACCTCTCTGCAGCCTTTAAACACCTCCAGGGATGGGGATTCAGCCAGCTCCTTGGGGTACAGTTGTGCAGAGAGCAAGCTCCAAAACTGCAGAGCTAAAGGAAAAGAACTTTGGATGCCACACGTTAATTAGCTTCACAAACTTCATCTCCTTCCCTCACTTTGCCCTTCCCTGACAGTTGGAAGCTACTTTCTGATGAAGAGCAGCTCAGGCTTGCCAAGCTGGGTAATAAGCAAGTTTGCTTGGTTGTTTGTTTTAACTCTCCCCTCTCATTTATTTCTCTCTTGGAAGAAGTTTGAAGGCATTTCTCTAAGACAGCAGCAGCAGGAATCAATTGGGTGCTAATTTCATTCTGCATTAATAGGCTCTTCATTGCCTCTTCTTACAACAGCGCTGCCGAGAGGTCTGTAGCAATAAATCCTACCTTATCTCCAACCTCCTCATGCTACAGCATCTCTCTGAGCACTCAGGAAGGCTCTTGCCAGTTTGCTTTGCCTTCCTGCTGAATACAAATACCCCATAATGAAGAGCTCTCCCTTATGGTGTTTACCAGGAAGGGAGCTGCCAGCTTTTAGGAGTCTTCTTCATGGTTCCGTACCCAACCACCAGCAAACGTAACACATTTTGATCACTTCATCAGCACTGCTCACAGAGACTTTGTCCCAGAAAAGCTCTACCTGAGCTGCAGTGAAAACCTGGGTTGATCTTTGGTGCTTTTTAAGATGCAAAGTCCTGGGGGACACCCAGGACAGGGAGTTTTGGGGGCTTTAAGAACAGCAGCATTTCTACACGGCATTGTAAGCGACACATGCACAATGCCCAGCACTTAGAATCACAGATTGGTTTGGCTTGGAAGGGACCTTACAGATCATCCAGTCCTTGCCATGAGCAGGACACCTCCTACTAGACCAAGTTCCTCAAGGCTCAATCCAACCTGGCCTTGAACATTTCCAGATTTGGAGCCTCCACAGCTTCTCCAGGCAACCTGTTCCAGTGCCTCAGCACCCTCCTGGGGAAGAATTTCCTCCTTGTGTCTCATCTAAACTCAGCTCCTTCCAGTCTGAAGCCATCACCTCTCGTCCTGTCCATCCATGTCTTTGCCAAAAGCCCCTTCTCAGCTCTCCTGGAGCCCACTTCCAAAGCTGGCAGGCTGCTCTAAGATCTCCCTGGAGCCTTCTCTACTCCAGGCTGAACAAGCCCAACTCTCCTGTCCCAGCCTCACAGCATTGCTGTGGACAAACACTTCTCATGGAATCTCAGAATCCTAAATCATTCTGTTTGGAGAAGACCTTTCAGACCATCCAGTCCAACGATCTTTTAATCTCATCCTTGGGATGAGACTGAACAAGGCTAAGTTCAGGGTTCTACACTTTGGCCACAACAACCCCAAACAGTGCTACAGGCTGGGGACAGAGTGGCTGGAAGGCAGAGAGGGACCTGGGGGTGCTGGTTGGCAGCTGAACAAGAGCCAGCAGTGTGCCCAGGTGGCCAAAAAGGCCAATGGCATCCTGGCCTGGATCAGGAACAGTGTGGCCAGCAGGACCAGGACAGGACAAGGGGCAATGGGCTTAAACTGACAGAGGGGAGACTGAAACTGGATGTTAGGAAGAAGCTGTTTGCAGTGAGGGTGGTGAGACACTGGCACAGGTTGCCCAGGGAGGTTGTGGAGCACAGAAGCACAGAATGGGATCTTTGATCACGTTTGGTGCTTCTGTGCTCCACAGTCTCCCTGGAGATGTTCAGGACCAGGCTGGATGAGGCCTTGAGCGACCTGCTCTAGCAAAGGTGTCTCATGGCAGGGGTTGGAACTGGATGAGCTTCAAGGTCCCTTCCAACCATGAATGTCTCAATCACTGTTCTCCATTTCTACCAGGACAATACATCCATGGTGCTGGTGTCTACCAACCACTGCCTCTCCCTCATGAAGGGCAAGAAGGGCAAAGTCCAACTATGACCCAAATGTTCAGTGCTAACATGAGGACTGTTGTGTTTCTTCTAGGGGAGGAACCTGAGCTCTTCAGTGCAGGAGATCTCTATATATAGGTCTGTACATCAAGAGCCCAGCAGGTGTTGGGAAGCAGTTTTCTGACTGCCTGGAAGGACTTCAGGGGTAGTGACATTGGAATACTTCAAATTCCTGCTGACAGCTGTAAAATAAAGCTGTGTGCTGGGAGAAAAAGCAGCAGAGGGGAAAAAATAAAAGCCACCTGATAAAAGGAAATGCTCAATGGGTAAGTGAGGCAAAGTCACCTGGTGCAGTTGGGAAGGTCACTACCTAGAGGAAGGTTCAGCTGCTTAACTTCACTGCACTTGAACAACCAACAAAGGAAACTGAAAGGCAGAGATGTGAGGACAACCTGGCTCAGCAGCTGGGCTGGGAGAGCTCAAGGAGCAGCTGCATTATAGAATCATAGAATGGTAATGTTGGAAGGGATCTCAAAGCTCATCCAGTTCCAACCCCCTGCCATAGGCAGGGACACCTCCCACTAGCACAGGTCACTCAAGGCCTCCTCCAACCTGGCCTTGAACACCTCCAGGGAGGGAGCAGCCACAACCTCCCTGGGCAAACTGTGCCAGTGTCTCACCACCCTCACTGCAAACAACTTCCTCCTAACATCCAGGTTCAATCTCCCCTCTGACACTTCAAACCCATTCCCCTTGTCCTGGCATTCCAAGACCTTGTCAATAGTCCCTCTTCAGCCTTCCTGTAGCCCCCTTCAGATCCTGGAAGCCTTCTCCTCTCCAGGCTGAAAGCCCCAACTGTTGTAGCCTGTCCTCATAGGAGAGCTGCTCCAGCCCTCTGATCATCATTATGTTCAGCAACAAGATTGTGGGGTGTTATGTTCTGCCCCTTGGCTCTGCTCTCCTCAGNTTGGGGCTCTGCAGCCTGGAGAGGAGAAGGCTTCCAGGAGAGCTTGGAGTGGCCTTGCAGGATCTGAAGGGGCTACAGGTTGAAGGAGGCCTTGAGTGACCTGTACTAGTGGGAGGTGTCCCTGCCTATGGCAGGGGGTTGGAACTGGATGATCCCTGAGGTCCCTTCCAACCTTACCATTCTATGATTCTGTAAGAGCAGCACTGAGCTAGGCTGCAGAATAGAATGCTGGAAGGGACCTTAAAGATCATCTAGTTCCAAACCAGGGACACCTCCCACCAGCCCAGGTTGCTCAAGGCCTCATCCAACCTGGCCTTGAGCACCTGCAGGGAGAGGGCATCCACAGCCTCTCTAGGCAACCTGTGCCAGCCAGCTTGGAATCTCAGCTGGGTTGTGCCTTCTGTGCTTGGCTCTTTCTTTGCTATCTCACCTCCCAGCCACAACTCTGCATAGGGAGGCCTTCAAAAGCATCAGCAGACAAAAGGAGGCTGGAAGCAGACAGAAAAGGTCTCGCTGGTTTGCACAAAGCTTGGGCTTCTGCAGCTGCAGTTGGGGGTGTGCAGGTCTGGAGATGGGGTGAAGGACAATGAGACATCCACCAGCTGTGGCTGAGGGCTGATGTGGAGCTTTCCATAGGATCACAGAATTCCTCACAGCCTGGGAAAGACCTCTGAGATCATCGAGCCCAAACTACCACCCAACACCTTCTCATTCACTAACCCATGGCACTCAGTGCCCCATCCAGACTCCTGCTAAACACCTCCAGGCATGGGCACTCCACCACCTCCTCCCTGGGCAGCCCATTCCAATGCCAATCACTCTCTCTGGCAAGAACTTCTGCCTAACATCCAGCCTGAGCCTGCCCTGGCACAGCTTGAGGCTGTGTCCTCTTGTTCTGTCCCTGGGTGCCTGGCAGCAGAGCCCAACCCCAGCTGGCTACAACCTCCCTTCAGGGAGCTGCAGAGAGCAATGAGCTCTGCCCTGAGCCTCCTCTTGTGCAGGCTGCACACCCCCAGCTCCCTCAGCCTCTCCTCACAGGGCTGTGCTCCAGGCCCCTCCCCAGCTTTTTGGCCCTCTTTGAGCAGGAGAATATCTGACACCTCGCAGATTTTCAGAGGGGTGGTGCTGGAGCAAGATACCTGATGTAAAGGTCCTACCTAGAGGCTTTATGGCTGTGTGAAAGGCACCAGAAGGAGAGAAGAAAGGAAGTGCAAGGCAGTTAGGAGAAGGTCTCAGACAGAGGCTGCTTCACAGGCTTACAGTGCAGCATTGCTCACAAGAGAAATTATTTAGGTCATAGAACCATTTAGGCTGGAAAAAACCTTTAAGTTCACAAAGTCCTTTCATAGAATCATAGAATCATAGAATGGTAAGGTTGGAANCTTGCCCTGCTGGCCACACTGCCTTTGATGCAGCCCAAGGAAGACAAGCAACCACCTCCACATGTCCACATTGTTATTCTCCTCATGAAGAGCCTTCCAGAGCTGATTGAAATTCCAGTGTTGTCTCTGGGGTAGATGTAGCGTTGGAAAAATAATTATGGAAGATGACAAATGAAGTAAATTATATCCAACTGTGGCTGGAAACAAAAAAAACAAAAAACAAACAAAAAAAAAACACCAAAAAACCACCAAAAAACCACCAAAAAAAACCCCAAAACCCCAAAAAAGCGAAGCTGTTTGCTCCCTGTCTGATGCTCTAAGGCATTTTAAGAGCAGGAAGTTCAGAGGTCACTCCAGTCCATTTAGTGCATTCTCCAGGTTGGTGGATGCAGCGTTCTGAGCTCTGCTGCAACCCAACAGCAGCTACAGAGCCTGGCAAGGGGCAAAGCCTGCTCAAAGCCCTTCCAGAGGAAGACTGCAGGAGTTCAAATGAAAGGAACTGACTCACTCCAAGAAGGACATTGAGGGGCTGAAGTGTGTCCAGAGAAGGGCAACCAAGCTGGGGAAGGGTCTGGAGAGCAGGGCTGGGGAGGAGCAGATGAGGGAGCTGGGGGTGTGCAGCCTGGAGAAGAGGAGGCTGAGGGCAGAGCTCATTGCTCTCTGCAGCTCCCTGAGAGGAGGCTGGAGCCAGGCTGGGGTTGGTTTCTTCATCCAAGGAGCAACTGATAGGACAAGAGAGGGAGGCAGCACCAGGGGAGGTTTAGGTTGGACATCAGAAGAAATCTGTTCACTGAAAGGGTTCTCAAGACTCCAGATCAGGCTGCCCACAGAGGTGATTGAATCCCCATGTCTGAAGGTGTTCAAAGGGGCAGAGATGTGGTGCTGAGGGCCATGGTTTAGCCCCAGCCTTGGCAGAGTTAGAGAATGGTTGGTCTCAGTGATCTTAAAGGTCTTCTCCAACCACAACCCCATGTTGATATTAACTCCAGCAGTGCTTTTTAAACAACCCTTTCCAACACTGCAGCTGGACTCAGCGTTTTGAGCTCGAGTTACAAACACTCCTCTCTGTGACTCCACGGTTCTGTGACTGCACAAAAAGGATGTGGACTTTCTCCTCAGAAGTCCAGACTTGCTCAAATCAATCAACCTTTTACTTCTGAGCTATCCCAAGCTCTGAGTTAGAAGATTAAAACCTCGCAGAAGAGATGGAGTTTGGAGCTAAGGAGGCTCCTCAGAGCAGCAGAGTTGAATGCTTGGTGATGATGATGCAGATATCAATTCTGGTCTCATTATAAACATCTCCAGCCAGCTCCTGGCTAATCACACAACTGATGGCACTAATGTGCTAAAACCAATTAGACTGGCACAGGCTTCCAGCAGGCTGATCTACAAACAGTTGATGCTTATTACTTGTTCTCCACTTCATTAAATGTGGGTTACTGTTGGAGGGAAACAACAGCAGTGTAACCTCTGCTTACATCTGACCCACAACCAGGTGCAAGGAGCACAGGGAGCAGCAGTTAAACATCAGAATTATAATACAAAGTGCTTGGCACAAGGGAGGCAAAAGGTAGGGTTGCTGCTTGCTGGCTGAAGGGACCCATCCAGAGAGACCTGCACAGGCTGCAGAGGTGAGCCCAAGCCAGCCTCATGAAGTTCAATAAGGCCAAGTGCAAGGTCCTGCAGCTGGGTCAGGGCAAGCCCAAGCACAAATCCAGGCTGGACAAGGAGTGGCTGAGAGCAGCCTTGAGGAGAAGGCCTCAGGAGTGTCAGTTGGTGCCCAAGTGCCCAGCAGCCAGCACTGGTGGCTGGCAGCCCAGAGGCAGCTGTGTGCTGGCTGCAGGCAGAGCAGGGAGAGCAGCAGCACAGGGAGGGGATTCTGCCCCTCTGCTCTGCTCAGACCTCACCTGCAGCACTGCCTCCAGTGCTGGGGCACACAGCACAAGAGGGACCTGGAACTATTGGAGGAGCTCCAGAGGAGGACACAAAGATGATCAGAGGCTGAAGAACCTCTGCTGTGGGGACAGGCTGAGAGAGTTTGGGCTGTTCAGCCTGGAGAAGCCTCCAGGAAGACCTCATAGCAGCCTGCCAGGATCTGATAGGGGCTCCAGAAGAGCTGGGGAGGGACTTTTGACAAAGACTGGGAGTACCAGGGTGAGGGACAATGGCTTTGGGCTGGAAAAGGGGAGACTGAGAGTGGAGATGAGAAAGAAGTTGTTTGCAGTGAGGGTGGTGAGACACTGGCACAGGCTGCCCAGGGAGGTTGTGGCTGCTCCCTTCCTGGAGGTGTTCAAGGCTGGATGAGGCCTTGAGCAACTTGGGCTAGCGGGAGGTGTCCCTGCCCATGGCAGGGGGCTTGGGACTGGATGATCTTGAAGGTCCCTTCCAAGCCAACCCATTCCACGAGGCTATGAACTGTTTTCCTGCCCTCCCTGCAGCCATTGGTGCAGCCACCTCCTGGGTGCTGCAGTTTATGGAGCAGACCCTCTGCAAGGCACCAGAATTGTTAATCCTGGAGGGGTTTTTCTTGCTGACAAAGAGCTCAAGTGGCCAAATTGCTGCGGACGTCTGGCTGGCCTGTCAAGGACTTTTGTCCCTCCCTAGATTTACACCAGCATAAATATTGAGTCAATAAATCCCTGGAGCAGGCTGAAAACCTCAGAGCGGAGCTGAAGCTGCTGTCAGAGAGCAAAGATTTGAATTTCAGAGGCAATTGCTGCTTCAGCTGTGAATGCAAACCCCACCCCTGAGAGCAGCACGGAGCTGTTGGGATGCCTGGGCAAGGTTTCTAAACGTGAGTGAGCCTCCAAGGGAGAGCAGAGACTGTGCTGGGGATGCTCCTGCAGAGTGCTGCCCGTGCAGGACAAAAGGAGCCACTGCACAACTCTTATTTCACCTACAAGATCTGCTTCCACTTCAGAAATCCTCCCTGCTGAAGAGCTCCTCATGCCTCCCAGCCACACTCACCCTCTGCTGGCCACCAAGAAATGGATTTGCACAGCAGAGCAGTGGGGGAATTGGCTGCTGGCCTCCCCAAGACCAGTGTGGGGCTTTCTTCCCCCCTCAAACAGTGCTAAAAGCTCAGCTTTGAGTTAGAAAGCAGTGTCTGAGAGTGCTCCTTGAAAGAGGGAGTTCAGGTGGATTCAGACTGGATCCAAGGAAGATTTTTTTCACCATGAGGGTGGTGAGACCTTGGCTCAGGATGCCCTACCCTGGAACCACTCCGGGTCAGGTTGTTTGGGGCTCTGGCTGCAGATGTCCCTCCTCACTGCTGTGGGGCTTGGACTAGATGACCTTAAAGGATCCTGGAGAAGCCTGGAGGTGTTTAAGGCCAGGCTGGATGTGGCTC